>BPTQ01000009.1:88634057-89015553 GCA_019973895.1 Chrysanthemum seticuspe | reverse complement strand
CCAAGAAACTTATAAACATAAAACTAAATAAGATATACACAATCACTTCCTAATAAAGCTCATGTATATCCACACTAAATAAACTAAACACAGAATAAACACTTCCGTAGAAACTGACTAATAACTATTATACTTCAGCAGATTATGTCTTCGGCAGAATCCACTCTTCTTCAGTAGAAACCCTTCGGCAGTAATTTCAGCACCAGAGGATTGGGCACGAACAACAGCAGCAAAGAATCCAAATAAGAACATCTCTGTGATGAAGAAACTCTGAAACGCCATATCTTTGTAGCAACAAATGACAATAGGTACATCAAAACAAATTAGTTTCATACTATTCTCATCACATTCAGGTGTTAACTCTTGTGAGAGGTGAATCATTGAAAATAATGGATTTGATGTCTCTTTACCAATAGCCATCATTACTGGAGTAGCCATATGTTTAAGTTCGTAAACTATGGTACACTGATAACCATCTGATTTATTGGCAAACCAGCAACCATATAAACGGATTTGAAATGTCTTTACCTGTAGCCGTTTGCTCAGGACTAGTCAATTCTTAGAATTGGTGAATTGATAACCAAATATGGAATGCCACTGCCTTTACCACAAGCCATATACATGTGGACTAGCCAATTCTTGGATTCCAAAAAGGAATAGACCATGGTGAATTGATGACCATACAACACTCAGCAATTAAGCATGGGTGGTTGCATACCTTATGATTTTTAGCAAACCATTACAGCTATCAACAGATTTGATGTGTCTTTACCAAAGCTGTACCCTTTGGACTAGCTAACTCTTTAATATACACAAGGTATATCTGGTGAGTCAAGAACCAGAAAAAGTATACAACAAACCTGCAAGAAAAGTTAGATAAAACTAAAAACATTTTTTTTTTCTTTTTTTTAACTAATAAAAAAGAAAGACAAATTACAAATGATACAAAATAATACAATCAAGATGAACCTGAATGAGATAGAAGCTGATTTTTAATCAAACCAACACATTGAAAAACATGAAGTTCATCATTGCCAACAGGATTAGGAGACACTTCCAACTTCTGTCTCAACAATCTTTCCATAAAAGAAACCGATAAAGGATAAAGCTTATCTGATAGCATACACAAAATCATCCCACATGTAGTCTGTACTACATGAACACAAGGCATAGAATAAAATCTCCAACTCTCAATCTCCCACTTATGAGAATTCTTCCAAATAGAATATCCTTTACCATTTGGAGAATGAGAATCAAACATAACCTGAAGATCACCCAACAAATATAAACCAGAACCAGTTGCTTGATGAAACTTATAATACTGAATGACATGTTCATACAGCATCTTTAAATCATGTCTAGTTACCAAATGAAGAATATCCTTCAAGAAGTTGAACTCAAGAAAAGTATTATCCAGCCTATAAACAGTATTAAGCTTTCCAGCCTTCCAATTCACCAATACCACATGAGTACCTTCAGGAAAAGCTTCAATAGATCCAACTTCAATAAAGGTAGATTCATCAGCCTTAAGATCTAACTCAGTATTCCTTGAAGCAGTTTTCTTAGACAATCTATCAGAACTCCTTGTAACCAAGCTCTTCTCCCCCATATCAACAATGTTATCAGTATCAAGCTGTAGATCATTGTCCTGACTCAAAGGATCACTCAACTCCACACTAGACAACACTTCAGAAGAAACCAAAGAAGTTTCAGCAGAAACAATCACATCAGTAGAAGGAGTAGCATCAGAAGGTGTGTCAGAAGTAACAACTGAAGAGATTTCCAAAGGCAAAACAGTATCAAAATTATCCACAATTTCAACTGTTTTCTGTCTCTTAGCTGTAGGAACATCAGATAGTAAAGCAATGCTTTCCAATTGAGAAGAAGAAGTAGAACCAGAAGAAGAAAACTTCATAACCAAATTATATTGTCTAATTAAAGCATCATCAGACAAAGTACAGATTTGCTTCATAGACATACCAGAATTATACAAAGCAGAATTCTTCACAACTCTTCTCATATAATTCCTCTTCTGAGCAACAGTCATAGGTTTTTCTCTTTTGGCTTTATTTCTTTGATCAATAAGAGCTCTTCTCTTTGCAGCAGATTCTTGCTTCCTTTGATTACCAAGTTCCACCATTTTATCTACAAAATTCTCATCATTAAAAGATTCTCCTAATATAAGTTTTGCAAGATTTGGATCAGATACACCTTGAGAAATATAACCATCCCATTGATCATCAGTAATTGTAGGAAGTAATGCATCAAGCTCTAATTGCCTTTCAGGAGACAAATTAGAAGCATACTGATCTTGAAGAAATTTAGCAACAACACGACTCTTCTGCATATTCTCATAATCAGCAAATATCCGAGCCTGAGCTTGATTTTCTTCTTCAGTCACTATACCTGAATTAAGCATATCATCAATCACAGTGTCCTGTACTTTCTCAGAAGATGTCTCAGTAGAACCAATTTCAGCAGAACCAATATGAACTTCAGGAGAAACAATCAATCCCACATCAGAGGAAACAGGTTGAGACAATTCCTCAACTAGATCATCAGCAGATGCATCAACCATATGTGGCTCCTTTGAAGTGTCAGCAGATACCTTATTCACATATTGTCTTCTTCTTTTGCTAACATATAGAATAGGCTCCTTGCGCCTTGACGATTTAGCAAGAGGAGAAGAAACATCAGATGTAAGTGCTACATCAGCCAATATTCCAAGGGATGCATGAAGATTCTCTTCGTCCTCCTCATCAGAAGAAACCAAACTTCTCTTTTTACCCCTCTGACTCAGCAATTCCTCCAAGTTCTCAACTTTAGTCTCCAATTCCACAATCTTATTACCAAGAATAGACTTGGTTTCTGCAAGTTCTTTCTTAAGACCAGTCACCTCACCTGTAAGCTTGTGCATCAGAGAATATAATGAGGTAAGTGTAATAGGATCCTCATCTGTATCAGTTGGAATTGGAACTTCATTCGACTGTTCAGGAGCAACATTAACCTGATCAACATTAGAACATCCTTCACCAAATGGAATCCTAACAGGACTTGGTGTAGACAATCTATCAATATCATCCTGAATTGCATCAGAATTAATCTGAACTTCATCAATAGAAACTTGTGTAGGAGCTTGACTAGGACATGGTCTAGGTGAAGGTATAGATGCCTCAGCAACAACAGAAGGACCCTCATCACCATCTACTGAAAGATTTCCATCAGTAGGATTGGAAGAAGGTAAAACAACATTATCCTCATTAGCAGTCTCATCCTGAGGTAACATGGCAGCTAACAAAGGAAAATGTGTTCCCTCAAATTTAGTTCTCATCGTGGCAAATAACTTAGGAGTCAAAACACTTATGGGATGAAAAGCTTGGGTTTGTGTAGAAACATTTAATATCATCTGTAAGAACCTAGGGTACATCAAAAACTTACCCTTTTTCCTAGTTATATTTTCTACCATATTATCAAAGATAAACTTAGAAAAGTTATAAGTCAAACCCTTAGATAAACAAACAATACCACATCCCATTTGTGTTGAAAACTGATCCCATCCTCCAGACTTATTGCTCATACACTGAAGCAACGTATGAACCAAGAACCTCCACATAGGACAAAGCTTATTTTTTAACCACATATCTGTCCTCGTACTTTGATATCCAATCGCTCTAAGTCCTTCAAGTACCATCGTAGAATCAGAATGATAAACTCCATTCTCATCATCCAAGCGAAGTTGTCTTCTGATCAGTGCCTCTGTCACCACATACTCTTTTCCATCAACACTTGCAACTATCTCAGTATCACATCTCTTTTCTGCCGACGCCCAGAATTGAGTAACCAAGGATTCATATATAGCATTTGGAGAATGCGTTAATGCATACTGAATCTTTGATCTTTGTAAGAATGATATCATCGGCCTATACAGCTCATCTCCTTGAGCAGTTCCAAGAAAAGCAACCTTATTATGATCATTTTTAAATTGAAGCGCCATGAAAGATTTTGAAGATTAGGGTTACAATTTTGCACAAAAAGGAAGTGTTGTTAATGAGAGTGATAATCGAATCACTTAATGTGGAGCGAAAATATGCCGGTAGAGAATAAATAGAAATTTCCCAATTTTGGTCAAAGTTGACCAAAGATGACGTGGATTTCTACCTTTACTCGCATTCACTTATAACTTCGGTAGGAACAGAACCCATTCTGCTGAAGTAGAACAATCAGCAGAAACAGAATACTTCTTCAAGAAGCTTCAGTAAATATCTTTTTACTGTTTCACCCACACACATTAATTCTCTTACCACTTAAACCCGTCTATAAAACAATCCCAATGCACACAGACTTCTTCATCAAAAATCCCCAAATAATATTTCAAACCCTAATTCCACCAATACTTCAAAATTAACCATAATCAACATGAGTACCAAACCTGAGATCATAGATCTCACAACAACATCCTCATCATCATCATCATCTAGTGAAGATACCAATCCATGGTTTCATTACTTTCCAAAACCATATCCACTACCAAAGAAATCACCCTTTCTTTCTTCATCAGAAGATGAAAGTGTTGAGAATCCAAGTGAATCTGCTGATGATTCTGATGACTCCTATAAGGAGGGAACATCTTACTCCCAATCTCCAGCACCTCAGCCTCAATGTAGGCCTCGAGCCAGGAATCCACCACTTCCTATGGGTAGAAAGGTGGTGCTTGGTCTCTTGGCATCATGTTTTGGTGCATCATCACATATCGTATCGAGGAACGGAAAAAGGAAAATGATGTAAGTTGTTGTATGATGGAAAGAGTAGATGATGCACAAATGAAAATCTTTCCTTCTCATCTCTCTACCACAATCAGCTTCAGCTTCTTCGTTTTCATCAATCCATCCTCTCCATTTTGATCCTTAGCATCTTCATCAAATAAATCTTGCAGCACCAGTCATTGAGAAAGAACAAATGGGTGGTTATGCAGGACTTCACAGATGCATATCCAGCAATTAGTGTGAAAGATGTGAGCAGTCATACTCATCGTGCTCATCTTCACTGCAATTTAGATGTTGGAATGGATGATATGTAATAGATTAGGACTAGTTGATCATGTAGATGCATTTGATGTTGCTAGTACTCTGTAAGCTGTAAACTGTTTCTTGAATGAATGAATTTTTGCTTCAGTACTTCTATTGATTGAATCATATAACTTCAGTACTTCAACTTCAGAGGAAACAAATGACTAACTTCAGCACTTTGAACTCAGTAGGAACAAGCTTAAGCTTTCATGACCATATCTCAACTGATCAGAACATACACTCTGCAAAACATAACAAACACAGAGAAACACACAAACCAACAGAGAAACACACTAAAATTACATTAGCAGGTTAGAGTTAGTTAAAATCAACCAAATATACAAAATTACATAGCAAAATGCAAAGTTATACACAAATCCTCCCCTGAGGCATATGCCTCCCCTGAGGCCTATGCCTCCCCTTAAACTTTGCAGTTAAGGGTTAAGCATGCCAATATGGACCACAAGGTGTTGAAACCTTGGTCCTTCAAAAGCCTTTGTTAACAAATCTGCCACATTATCATCAGTATGAATTTTGACCACATTAATCAAATTTTTATCATATGCATCTCGTATAAAGTGGTGCCTGATTTCAATATGTTTTGTTCGACTGTGAAAAACTGGATTTTTAACAATGCATATGGTACTTTGATTATCAATAAAAATTGTTGTGTTCATGAAATTGTACCCATAATCCAACAACTGATTTTGAATCCAAAGAACCTGTCCACAGCAATTTGCAGCAGCAACATACTCTGCTTCAGTAGATGAGGTAGCCACAATAGTTTGTTTCTTGCATTGCCAAGAAATCAATCTCTTTCCAAGGAACTGGCAACCTCCAGTAGTGGACCTCCTATCCAGATTAGCACCAGCATAGTCACTATCACTATAAGCTTCCAACTTAAAAGGAGACTCTTTTAGGTACCAAAGACCTAGAAAAGGTTGGCCTTTGAGGTACTTAAAGATCTTCTTAACAGCATTGAGATGGGAAGTCAGTGGAGTAACTTGATGTCTTGAACAAACACTCACAGCAAATGTAATATCAGGCCTTGAAGTTGTTAAATACATCAAAGACCCAATCATAGACCTGTACAAATGAACATTCACAGGTGGATCAGCTTCATTGTTGGTCTTTGTCTTTGGAGCTTCATAAGGTGTAGTGGCAGTCCTTACACCCTCCATACCAAACTTCTTCAAGATGTCCCTTACATATTTGTCCTGACTGATAAAGATACCATCAGGTTTCTGCTGAACTTGAAGACCCAAAAAGAAATTCATCTCTCCCATTGCACTCATCTGAAACTCTCCCTTCATAAGCTCCTCAAACTCCCTGCACCAAGCTTCCTTTGTGGATCCAAAAATAATGTCATCCACATACACTTGCACAAGAATTATGTCAGTGGAATTCTTCTTTAGGAAAAGAGTCTTATCAATTGCACCTCTTCTGTAACCATGCTTCAGCAAAAATGTAGAGAGCCTAGCATACCAGGCTCTGGGTGCCTGATGTAGTCCATAGAGAGCTTTGACCACCTTATACACATGATTAGGATGAGCTGGATCTTCAAATCCTTTAGGTTGAGTGACATACACCTCCTCTTCAATTTCACCATACAAGAAGGCTCCTTTAACATCCATTTGATAGACCATAAAGCCCATATAGGATGCATAAGCTAAGAAAATCCGTATAGCCTCAACTCTTGCCACTGGTGCAAACACTTCATCATAATCGATCCCCTCCTCTTGTCTATACCCCTGTGCAACTAATCTAGCTTTGTTCTTAATGACAACACCCCGAGCATCTCTCTTATTCTTCAGAATCCATTTAGTCCCAATAGCATACTTACCATCAGGTAGTGGTACCAATATCCAAACCTGCTGATTTTGAAATTGTTGCATCTCATCCTGCATTGCTTCAAGCCAACTTGAGTCTTCAAGAGCCTGAGTAACACTGGTTGGTTCCACTTGTGAGAGAAAACAAGCAAACAGACAATGTTGATAGTCTGTGTGATTGTCTCTCTGCTGATTGGAGACATAAGAGATAAAAGCCACCTGACCATATTTAGAACACGCCACAGTACCTCTTGTTCTAACAGGTGCATTAGGATCACCAATTATATTAGACTGTGGATGAACATTGTTGATCCTTGTAGTAGTGGTGGTGTTGACATCAATTGAGGAATCAAGATTAGTCACAGTAGGTTCAAAGTCAGTATCATAGGAAGGTGTGTTGAAGATGCCTGCTTTAGGTTGATGATGACCAAGATCTGAAGGTTTTGGAAACCTTGTATAAGGTTCTCCAAGGTCTGTTGACACTCTAGTAGAAATAGGAGTAGAGGCAACATGTCTTTCAGCCGAATTGGAGAGGTGAGGAGAAACAGAACCACTTTCAGCAGAATTGAATGTTCCACTGATTGCTTCACTTGAACTGTTTTCAACATTCCTCTCAGCATCTAAATTGGCTGCATACTCTTGTTTCTTCAGTCTAGCAAGGTCCTCAGCATAATAGAATTCATCTTCACCCACATCAGTATAATCTTTAGAAGTGTCACCTACAAAATTGTTAGGAGAGAAGGAAGGTACTACAATGGGTTGTTCATCATCAGACCCATTGTCAGAATGAGCTTCCAAAGTTTCTGCACTAGTAGTTGGAGATGCTTCAGAGTCTGCATTTTGGTTAGCCATATGTCTAGCATAGCCCAAGTAATCAGTCAAGTAATCAAGATCAAATGACCAAACATGACCCTGTCCTTGAACATTAGGCTTGTCTTCAAGATACCTCAGATTCAATGTCTCCTCAATCTTCTTAGCAGATACATTGTAAACCCTGTATGCCTTACTATGAGCAGAATACCCCACAATGTAACCATCATCAGCTTTCTCATCAAATTTGCCCAAAGGATCACTGGTATTTAAAATTGTCACTTGGCAGCCAAATGGTTTAAGGTAATGAATAACAGGAACTTTTCCAAAAAGAAGTTCATATGGTGTTTTAAGGTGTGGCCGAGTAATGGACACTCTATTCAGAACATAACAAGCTGTACCAACAGCCTCAGTCCAAAACATGGTAGGAAGTTTAGAGTCTGCTAGCATTGATCTTGCAGCCTCTATTAAAGTTCTATTTTTTCTTTCTGCCACCCCATTTTGTTGAGGGGTTCTTGGAGTGCTATAGTCCCTTTTGATTCCCTTTAACCTGCAGAGTTCTATCAAAATGGCATTTTTGAACTCTATACCATTATCACACCTAATTCCTTTCACCTTTTTGTTCAACTGATTCTCAATAAGGGTAATGAAGTCTTTCAATATTTCAGATGTTTCATCTTTGGTCCTTAGAAAGAATACCCAACAAAATTTGCTATAACCATCAGTGATCACCAGACAAAAATATTTATGATCAATGCTTCTCACTTTAGTTGGACCAAACAGATCCATATGAAGCAGCTGAAGAGGTTCAGAAATAATGGTTACTGTTGTAACAGGAACACCTTTGTATGAGGCTCTGTGCTGCTTTCCTTTGTTGCATGCAACACAGTTATGATCATTGGTGAATACTTTGGCAGGAAGACCTTGAACAAGGCCCAGTTTTGAAAGCTGGTTAATGGTCTTGAAATTGACATGGGCCATCCTTCTGTGCCATTTGGTAGACTCATCCACAGATGCTTTGGCCACCAAACATGTTAAGTCACCAGCTGGTTGGACATTAGTTAAGTTGAATGTATACAGATTGTGACTACGAGGAACCTTCAGCAGAATTGAAGTTTCTTCTGGGAGTTTGAAGTCTTTAGACAGCACAAGACATTCATCCTCTGTGAAGAGAACTTTGTTCTTAGTGTCACAGATTTGTGAGACTGAAAACAAATTGAAGTGTTGAAGTTCCTTGACATAGTAAACATTCTCAAAATCCAGCTGAGGTGTTTTGATGGTCCCTTTTCCCGTAATTCGTCCATCACTTCCTCCAAAGGTTACATTGCCTCCTCCTTCAATAGGTACAAAGTTATGCATCATGTCCCTGTTTCCAGACATACTTCTAGAACAGCCACTGTCAACAATTCCAACATCTTTATGCTTAAGGGGATGATCCTACAACAACAACAAAAATATACAGAGAATTAGTACACTATGGAGGCTCAAGTCATTGCTGACTTGAACCTGCCTTGTGGATCATATGAGTTGTGCCATGTAGAAGTATAAAATCCACTATTGTTCTTGGGTTTCCAATGAAACTTAGGTCCCTGTTTATTCCAAGAACAACCTGCTGAGGTCTTGACAGCAGTATTCCAGTACCCTTTCCCATCAGTCATAGGGTTAACATATCTAGGCCAAAAACCATTTTTAAAATATACACTGGTTGGTTGAACATATGGTTTTCCAATTGATCTTCTCCAAGGAAAAGAAGTATTATAATTAGAAGCTTGTGGAACATAAGGTGGTATATCATTAACATTGGTCCACATTGGTCTAGAATGCCTAGAAGCACCACACCTACTCATCCTTTGCTCATGATAATCACAATCCTTAATTAAATGAGATTTACTTCCACACACAAAACATTTCTTCTGATTAGAAGATTTATTTAAACCAAAAGAAGTATTCTTACAAGCAGAAGTATTCAAACCAAAACCATGAAAAGAATTGTTTTTAACAGTACTATTATGCAAAGAATTAAAATGCAGGTCTTCAGAGGCAACTGTCTTGGAAGTGGATTCCTTGGCAGTAACTCTGACATGCTTATTGGTAGTCTTGGGTGCAGGCAGGGGTGAAGACTTGGGAAGGGCAGACTTGGGAAGGTCAGACTTGTCATTTGAATCACACTCTGTAGACCCTTGCTTGGAGGACTTGTCACTGTTAACACAAGAGACAAAGTCATTAGTAGAAGTATTAGGGTCTGGCATGTCTCTTGACTTTTTGCCATACAGATGGTGTGAGCCATCAAAGTCTTTAAGAGTGGAAAGGTCAATGGGCATGTGCTCACCTCTAATTGGTCCACGTACAGCATGTAGGTCACCTTCTTTCACAAAATTAGCTAGGCCTGCTGGTGTAGATTTACGTGTGTCATCCCTAGCTTCTAAGCCTACATGTTTCTTAAAACCTAAAGCCACTGTAGAATTGGGAGCTTGACTGCTATAAATAAGACTAGCCAACTTATTACCATTCATCATCCATTCATTATTCCTAACAATTTCCTCCTTAAGTTTCTCCTTAAGCTCTAGATTTTCTGACTCTACATCTGCTCTTAACTTCTCAGACCATTTTAATTCATTTGTAGCACATTCGAGATCTCTTTCTAAAATACCTATTTTCTCATCATAAGCTATTTCATTCTTCTGTAACCAAACCTTTTGTCTTTCTAGTGTTTTTAAAGCCTGTTTATAAGCTTCTACTTCCACATAGCATTCATTATATTTAGGTTCCATAATATCATAAGCTTGTTTGAGTTCATTATAACGCTCACTACAACCAAACACACAGTTTTGTACCTGAGAGATGCCCATCAAGGCAATCTGATCATGCCTATCCTCTGAAGTACAGCTTGCAATCAACCCAACATTATCAGGACCATCATTATCATCCTCCTCATGTTGCTTCCAGTCCACATTGCTATCAAGAGTGACCAACGCAGTTGATCCCTTTGAAGTTCCTGCATCCTTCTGATACTGCTGATAAGTAGAGTATCTTGTCTCATCACCAGCTTTCCTGTCTTTGCATTCTCTAGAAAAGTGACCCATCTATTGACATGTGAAGCATTTAGCCTTCCTTTTGTCAAACCTTGCTGGATCACGTCCTTTGAATCCAAACCTTCTGCCAGCTTTGCGCTCAAAGGTCTTGATATCCATGGAAAGCATGGCCACTTGCCACCTCAGCTTCATCTCTTCCATCTCAAGCGGGTCCACCTGATCAAAATCCTCATAAGCCAGTTCCTGCTGAGGATCATAATCAGCAAAGAAGGATCCAAGTACATCTTCCATAATGTTGCTTGATTTAGAGTGAGAACTTGATGAAGGAGCAGCATTAGATGATGATGGATATGGGCTTGGACCATAGCTAGACTTTGGAGTAGAGGCTCCAACAAATGCAGTATGACTAGCAGTAGAAGATGATCGAAAAGGACTTCTTACATCATGTTCAAGAGCTTTAAGTTTGTTATACAGCTCATCAAAGGTCATCATGTCCAAACCACCTTTAGCTTTTAAAGCTATGCTTACATGTAGCCAGGATGGAGGTAATGACCTCAGAAACTTAGAGTTACAGTCATCATTATCTGGCTTTGCCTATAGCTGATTCAACTGACTTAAGATCTTGTGAAACTTATCATAGCCCTTGTGAATTCCTTCCTCTTCAGAGATTTGAAAGTCCTGAAACTGTTGTTTTAGCATGGACTTCTTCAGTCTCCTAGACTCCTCATTCCCATCGAACTTCGCCTTAATTGCTAACCATATATCCTTAGCATCTTGCATGAAGTGAAAATCACTTAAGTGATCCTCAGGAATAGCTTGCAGAAGAATAGTTCTGACCTTGGTTTCTCTCTAAACTGCCAGCAACTCTTCAGCAGTTTTGGGAGGAACATTCATCATATTACCAGCAGCATCCGTGGTAGTTCTCTTCAACCTGTTCCCCTTCATAATTATCTGCCATAGATTCCAATCAATGTTGGAGATCCAGTTCTGCATCTTCATCGCCCAAAGATCATATTCCTCCCTTTTAAGGTAAGGAAACTTAGCATTGATATTAGAGAGACTTAGTTGTTGCAGATGGGTGGAGTTTTGGTTGTTGGTGAGTTCAGTATCAGCATCTGAACCAGGCATGATGATTTTGTTATGGTTGTATGGGTGTTTAGAAAAGCTTGTCCTTAGTATCGTAGAGACTCTCACGAGGCTCTGATACCACTTGTTGAAACAAACAAAGACCTTGATAGATCTTGAGCTCGTGGATCGTTATGTATGCCTATGTAATCACAAGCACAATAAAAGACAATCTCTACTACTAATGTTTATCAGCGGAATATAAACACAAGTAACAAATAACTAAGAACTTCTTGATCCTCTATGGATCTTTATATTAACTAAAACTGAATTTTCCAATCGATACATAACTCATTCTAATGTGTTCCTTTTATAGATAAGGAACCCTAAACAATATCGCTAAACCTTTTCCCAAGAAACGTATAATCATAAAACTAAATAAGATATACACAATCACTTCCTAATAAAGCTCATGTATATCCACACTAAACAAACTAAACACGGAATAAACACTTCCGCAGAAACAGACTAATAACTATTATTCTTCAGCAGATTATGTCTTTGGCAGAATCCACTTCATCTTCAGTAGAAACACTTCGGCATTAATTTCAGCATAATCCAGACTTCACATAATTCCCAACAGGATGCATTTCGAAAAGTTCCATTTGAAAAGGATTGCGGTGAATGACCTTCTTGTTTCAGTCAAGACGGGATTGGTCAGTTCTTATTTTGAAAATGGTGTCTCGGATGGTTTCGGGTTCATCAAGAGGAGTATGGTACATTGGTTTAGAATCAAGTGCAAGGTTTTGAGTATTAATTGGCCAATCTTGAGAGTACATAGAAATTCCTTCACAAGGAATGCGAAGAATTTGAGCAAAGGTGTTGAGAGGAAGAATGAGGTTTCGATTATTGATGATGAAAGCGATTTAAATGCTATCATCGGCGTTTCAAATGATTCTAATGCTTTTATAAAACTCAAAGATGAAGACCGGACAAATTTGTTCATCAATGTCAAGAAGACAATCAAAATTGATTGTCGAGAAGACTTGACGAATGTCGGTATCCTCAAGGAAACATTCCTTGATTACACGACCTTCGTGGATAAGTCGTTTTTCAAGTTTTTTGAAGACCTTACGGTCGGTTTTTGAGAAATCCTCATTTCAATAATAATGAGTAAGGTAATGGATGGTATCATGATGATCTTGTTGAGTGGCTTTAGGCATGGTTGGTCCTAAAAACACAAATTTTCCAATTAGGTAAAATTAGTTGAGGTGGGTTTATGGTTTTGATTTGTATTAACAATGTTTGTGAACACAATGTGATCTTATTTATGTTAAAAGCCCCTTTTCATGATTAATTTTGAAAACCCTAATTAAAATAATTGATTAGAGATTTGTGAAACCATAAACCCTAGAATGAGGATGATGAAAATTAGAACAAGTTAATGTAATTACTTACAATGGTGTTCTAGGAAGGAATACTTGAGAGTATGGAATCCAAAGAGGATGAAATCAGTGGTTTAGTCATTTTTGCGTTATGTGAGTAGAGGGAAAAGATCAGTGGTGATTTTTTAAAGCGTATAGCTGAGTTCTGTTCCATGGTTCCCCCGGATCCTTTGTATTTGGGATCCGGCTAGTACAACTAGGGGGATCCGGATAATGTAGACAGAAAAGGGTTGTTTGGCATTATTTTTGTAGTAGGCTTGTAAGTTAGCTTACTAAAAAATAGTTTGGAGATATCAGATGAAGATTGTTTTTGGATGACGGGTTTTGATGAATCACATATCGTGGGTTCATATGTGACGACGACGTTAGTTTGACGAATCAAGAGGAATACTATTCCCGATGATGTGTCAGACGGAAAAGTGATGAAAGAGACTTTTAAGGAGACTAGCAATTATTAAACAAAGAGAACTATGAAATAAATAAACTCATGTAACCTATCTAATGAAAAGTAAAACATACCTTTATGCTTCTTGGTTTGGTATAATACCAAAAATACTTCATGAGCTTTTAAAGTAATCCTTTGTACTTATAAATTGTGATTACTTTTAGATCCTTCCTTGAATGTTGACTTCATTATTCTTTGAATAGAAATGAAGGTTTTGAAATGATTCTAGCATGAAGATTTCTTGAAACAAAAATTGTTAGAATGATCTATCAATGTCCAATAAAATGATTTAAAGGAAAATATGACCTTTTAAAAAAAAATCCTTCTTTGTAGTTTTCAAACATACACGGATCGTATCAAGTCTTTAAAGTACAACATACTTTAAGAAACTTGGTAACGAAGCTCTGATGCCAATTGTGGAAAACTAGAAGGGGGGGTTGAATAGTTATACCAATTTAAAACTTCCTTTTAAATAATTAGATCGACTTATGTCAATCTATTTGGTTGTTTATGTTGGACGTTGATAGATAGATATATAAACGTGTAATGAAAGATAAAGAGTAAGAAGCACATCACCACGACACAAGTATTTATAGTGGTTCGGCTACAAGGACACCTTCCTTGCCCTACTCCACTCCCCGAGTCACCTACTCGAGAGTTCGTAAACACTACACCAACTCCTTTTGGCGGAGAAGCCTTCACAACGTTGCTTAACCTTTTTCCGGTACAAAGCTAAATACCTAGTTCCTTCACACCAAGGCGAACCACACCTAACACAACGTCGCCTACCCTTTATACGGTGCTAGGCTAACCACCGAGTTCTTTCACACCAAGGAGAACTAATCCTAGCACAACGTCGCCTACCCTTTATTAGGTACTAGGCTAAGCACCTAGTTCCATTTCTATGGAGGAACTACTACCCATCACAACACAACACCTAATCTTAAGGAGATCCACTCCTTGTTACAACACCATCGAGGATATCACCATCTGTAACATATTGGATTTCACATACACATCAACTCACTAACATATTAGGCGTACAAGATGATTTCTAGAGAGAGAAAGAGTTAGAGGTTTGGGAACTTTAGTGAGAGAAAGAAAAAAACTTATTATGAGCTCCAACTCTCTACCTTGGGAGGTAGAGAGTATTTATAGTCTTACAATAAAACGCCACCTGACGGGCTGTGGATCAGGCATACAGTGGGTAAAGATCCGTCCGTCCTCCACGGTGTTACTTAACTAAATACTACTTAACATTAAATAACTACGACTACGAGCTTTCTAACGATTACATATACTTGAGGTGACCGACACTTTAATACCTGGATTTTCTAAATCCTAACAATCTCCCCCTAAGGGAGGTCACCTCATACACACATTAAAATTACATAGAATCCAAACAGATATTACATTGTGTTGGAATCACTCCTAAACCTTAATTCAAGTGTTAGTAATTCATATGTAATAGTTAGCTTAATATGGCCTTTATGTTAATAATTAGCCTTAGGCTTATGTAGAAGGCCCATAAGCCTATGCCCAAGCCCATATAGGAAAGGAAGGGAACTTGGATGTTGCCCTAGTTCCTTCCCCTATATAAACATATGTAAACCTTCCATAGAAGGTTGGTTGTTCAATTTATTCTCTCCTTTACACTCTATGCATAACCGGCTAAGTATTTACGTGTATGTGTGTTTGAATATTGTTCATCCGATCTCTTTCTCCTCTCTACTCTTTCTATTGATGCTTGTGTTGTAAAACTAGTGACCTAACAGTGGTATCAATCGCCAAATAGTTGGGTGAACGTTTTGCTTTTGAAGTGGGTTTTGGTCCTACGCGTAAAGCATACGGTGATACTTTGGTTCGCTTAAAAACACATTTTTTACACTTTTTAATCCAAGATTCTTGTACTTTCAATGTTTTAAGGTGTTAAAATAACTGTTTTTGGCAAAAAGTTTCAACCTTTACATGTAGATCATCGTTTTTGAACTTGGTTTTTTACGTGACAGCTCTTCTACGTGTAACTTGGTTCTTGGTTTGATCTTCAGTTTCGTGGTTTACTCCGTGTTTTCTTGTTTGGATAAGCCTGAAAATACGTCGACTTGGGATATCTTTTGCACTGTGATAGTGTAAAAGATCACTTGGGCTAAAAACCTTAAACTAACGCATAAGCTTAAGCTTACGCGTAGAACCCTTTACTCATAAGATTTATCTTAGGCCTAAGCTTTGTCTTATGCATAAGGTAATCCTACGCCTAAGTTTTCTACGCCTAACTTACTATTTACGCATAACTTTAGTGCTTTTCTCCAGAGTTACGCGTAAGCTAAACCTACGCGTAACTTTTGCTGTTACGCGTAACTTTGGTGTTTTTACGCATAAGTGCTACTTGGCTTTATTGTGATTTCTACGCCTAAGGATACTTCATCAACAAAGGTTCATTCGACTACAAAGATCCATTTAACAACACAAGTTTTTCAACATGTCACAAACCCCATACTCTAACTACTTTCCCTACACTTATCATCAACAACAACAACAACAACTAAGTCCACAACATCAACAAGTTAATCATCAACAAGCAATTTATCAACAACAATTTAATCAACAACATACTCCACAACTTGGAGCAATTCCACCACCACAAATGGTTCAACCACCACCAGGCCTTCAAGTACAACCTTACACAAACTTCTACAATCAACATCCATCCAGGAATACTATGAAGGAACCGACATGGTTTGGCAAGATGTGTGAAGCCTTAAGCAGGCAACAATCAATTCATGAAGCTGGCTCACTTGATAGACCTCCAATTCTCACTCCCGGGAACTATGATCAATGGGTGATTCGGTTCTTTAGGTTTTGTGATCTAAAGAAACCACATGACAAATTCTTAAAAAAGGTCATTATGGAAGGTCCATTTCAGATGCCTATTACTGTCACACCCGCAGATCCAGATGCTAATCCACCAAGAGATGCTGTCACCAACATTGCTACTGTTTCAAACCTCACTGGTGATCAACTTCTACACTATGAAGCCGATGAACTTGCAATGCAATACATCCTTTTAGGACTACCAAATCCAATCCTTCGAAGTGTTGATGCTCAAAAAACTACAAAAGCAATGTGGGAACATATTCATCTTCTTATGGAAGGCACAACACTCAATCAGGAAGACATGGAATCCAAAATTTACTTGGCTTATGAACACTTCATGATTGAACCAGGAGAGACATTAGAGTCATATCATCATCGCTTTTCAGACATCATTAATGATTTGGACAAACACAATATCATCATGCCTCGAATTGCTGTCAACACAAAGTTCCTAAGTAGTCTTGGTCCGGAATGGGAGAAGTATGTCATTTTTCTCCGCCAAGCTAAGAACCTTCATCATGCTACATACGGATTGTTGTACGACTATTTGAAGCCTCACAAAAAGAAGTTGACAAAGAAAGGACTATCCGTGGACTACCGACTTCACAGACAATTCCTGATAATCAACAACTTGCTTTGTGGGCTCAAACTAATCTTCCTCCTCAAACAACTCAGCAACCAGCTCCTCAACCAACTGCAACCATTACACCACATGATCAGTCACAACAACAACCTCAACAAAACCAATTGGTTCCATACAACAACAACAATGTTCAAGCACTTTACAGTGAAGCTGATGAGGACTCTGCTGCTTTCGATGAATTGCAACAAGGATTTGTTATGATTGTTAAAGCATTTGGCCGTTATACAAACAAATCTAACAACCGCATTCGTTCTTCATCTAATACAAGGAATCAAGCTGTTGTGAACAATGGACGCGTTGAAGTTCAAAATCGTGGTTATGGTCGTCATATGGGAGGTGGTCAAGGGTTTAATGCTATTGGAAGGAATAACCAGGGTGCTCCACAACAACAGAGAGCTCAAGTGGTTGAACAGGGGAATGCTCAGAATGGGGTTAATGGTCTTCGTTGTTATAACTGCAATGAAAAGGGTCATCTGGCTAATGCATGTCCTAAGTCGAGGACAAGAGGCAGTGCTTATTTCAAAGAGGCTTTGCTCTTGGCTCTTAAGGATGAAGCTGGTGGCACTCTTAACAACAAGGAATAGAGCTTTATGGCAGATGCAGACTCAGATGATGATATGGAGGACATGCAGGCTAATGCAGCAGTGATGTTGATGTTGATGGCACAAATGACGGCTTGTCTCAGGTACCTGAACAAACAAATATCATTAATGAACTGATATCTCTGCCAACATCTGCATCTGACATAGATCAGAATGTTCAACATGAGCCTTCTACATCTCATTCCGATGATCATCAACTAGACCCCGTAGTCATATTTGATGATCAAGATGACCTTATGGTTACCATTGATGATCAAGTTGACTCCGTAGTTATACTTGAGGATCTAAACAATGACCATGTTGAGACTCACGTTGAACAAAATGATTCTATGTTTGATCCAGAATTTGCGCTCCGGACCTTAGTTAAAGACCAACAATCCCGAGTGGAACATTATCATGATGTCAATTCAAAACTAAAAGCCAAAAATGCACTGTTAACCAGGGATAACGATTGCTTAATTCGACAAATCGAAGTTTTTAAAACTCAAGAAAAACAGGAAAAAGGTTTTGAAGTCGCTTTTGCTAACTCTTATCAAAACGAAAAATGTTTAGAACGAGAGATACGTAATCTAGCCGCATCGAAGAATGCTTTGTTGTCTCAAATAGAACAACTGAAACATGAACATAAAAAACAACTTAACACTCTTACTTTGGAAACTCAAAAAGCCAAGGCTGAGTTGTTAACTTGTCAAAAATAGTTCTCTGAGTACAAACAGCATTCCACGAAACGAATAGATACCTATCTTGAAGAAATTGTCGACTTACAACACAAAATCAAAGAGTTTCGAAATGTCATTTATAAACATGGTGAGTCAATCACGACTATTCAAAAGTTTACTTTTAAACCAAATCCAAATGGATATGATCCGATTCTTGCTGATTACAAACCTAAGTTTTCAAACAGAGCATTCAAACCAAATCCTGAAGTTTACAGTGCAGAACATAGAATTGATGATTCAATTATGACTGTTGTGGAATATAATCGCATGGAAGAATTAGATGCAGATGACGAGAGTCGGTCAAAAATGGAAAATGTCGTTTATAACAAACCATTTAACTATTCAAAATCCGTAACTTTTGTCACACAACAAGATACCTCAAACACACCTTTGGTTGTCACACCAGTTTCTGAAGTTAGTCCCCAACACAATGGTGCACAAATTAATGGTCCCTTACCTTCACTTAGTGAAGTAAAAACTAAAGCCGAAAGTTGTCGTGTTATCAAATATTTTGACACTTTCTTATCTGACATCAAACTTTTGGAACGTGAGATTGAATTTCAGTCTGAAATAAAAGTTGAACATTTTCACTCGCCATTGGCACGAGAACAAAGAGACATTTTTCAGAAAAGAATTTTACCCCATGTCAAAAATTTGAAAAATTGTGCACTATATTGGGAAAGGGATTTTCACAAGGAACTTGGTCTCATGAAAATAGTTTTCGAGAAAACAGAAACATCAATTCCAAATACCAAACACAAAAAGAAATTATTGAGAAAAGATGTTGATCGACTCTTGGAAAACGTTATCTGTGCTGAAATCAATAATCTTATGTTATTACAATCTGTTACATATGCATCTGATCATATCTCTGTTGATTCTATTGATACTGTTGATATTGTTGAGAATACGGATAATGTGCTTCAGAACGAGTCTTTAAAAGTTGAAAATGAACGATTGTTAAACGACCTTTCCAATGCAAAACGTCGTCTTAATTGGTGTCAAAAAGATATTCACAATCAACAACTTGCTTTTCAAAACAAAATCGCCCAGTTGCGTACAAAATCTTCTGATCCCAAAATTGAGCAACTGGATGATCAAAACGTGTCTTTCAAGTGTCAAATCTCAAAATATGAACAAGAACTTGCAAAAGTTAAAAAGGAATATGGTGTCATATTTGATTTACTCAAACAGACTCGTGATGAAGCATCAAACGAACTTGATCATTATCTTGCACACACTAATGAAGTCATGAATTTTGCTGGAAATATTCGTTCTGAAAATCAAGAACTGCTGCACACTATCTCTAAATTAAGGGAAATGTTAGGAAAGTATGAACAAGTTCAGCCTAGCATCATTAAGAGAATTGCACCTGTAACACTTAGTAAACGTAAACCCAGAATACCTGCTTACAAAACACAAGTTACTAATGTGCTTCCCTCTACTGAAACAAGAATAGTTGCCTCTTTTCCAAACGTCCGCACTTCACAGCCTAGGAGCAATACAAGGAAGAATAGGAAGTTGCGACCTAAGAAAAGACAAATAATGAATGTTGAAGTAGAAGAACACCGTAGGACTTTGAATAAGACTCCAGTTGCACCCACTTTAGATATTGCGTCTAGCAAATGTAATGGAAAAAGTGTTGTAACTAATGTTGAGCCTTTAAGTACTTTTGATATTCAGTCTGATGCTTCTTGTGTTATTTGTCGTAAAAGTATGCGTTCTGATTGTCATGATAAGTGTGTTGCTAAGGCTATCTTGTCACGTTTACGGGATCCTAAGATTAGGAATACCTCTAGGCCCACTAATGCTTCTAAGTCTGTGCTTGGTAAACCGCCATCTATAGATTCTAAGAAATGAATTGATGTCCCTGTAGCTCCAGTATCACCTCCAAGGATTGTTGTACCACCTAGTCTATTCACTAAGACTAAAGCTAAGACTAGTTGGAGATGGCAGAAATGGATACATAATACACTAGGATTTAAATGGATGCCTAAAATCATTGATGTGTGTATTTCAACTATAAATGCTTCGGAACCCTCTAACTCATCGGGTTCCACATCTACTTCTATTCCATCTGTGTCGTCTGTGTGTAATGCAGGTGATACAAATCATCCTTTGGATTGTTGATAGCGGATGTTCCCGACACATGACAGGCAACTTTAAACTATTATCAAACTTCGTTGCAAAGTTCATTGGCACTGTCAGATTCGGGAATGATCACTTCGCAGCTATCATGGGCTACGGAGATTACATCAATGGAAACATCGAAATTAGCAGGGTTTATTATGTGGAAGGCCTCGGTCACAATCTCTTTTCTATTGGTCAATTCTGTGATGGAGATTTGGAAGTTGCTTTTAGGGAGAATACTTGTTTCATTTGTGATCTACAAGGAAATGATCTTATGTCTGGCCAACGCTAATCCAGTCTCTACACTATCTCCATGCAAGACATGATCGCTTCATCTCCCATCTGTCTTCTCTCAAAGGATACATCTACAAAATCTTGGCTATGGCACCGTCGTCTTTCACATCTAAACTTTTAAACCATAACCAACCTTGCTCGACACAAACTAGTTGAAGGTCTCCCGAGATTTCGGTACTCTAAAGATCACCTATGTTCAGCTTGTGAACAAGGGAAAAGCACTCGTGCTCATTTTCCATCAAAGATGGAACACAACTCTCAGCATGTGCTTCATCTTCTTCACATGGATTTGTGTGGCCCGATGCGCGTGCAGACAATTAATGGAAAACGCTACATCTTAGTAATTGTTGATGACTACTCGCGATGGACTTGGGTCTACTTTCTTCAAAGCAAAGACCAAGCTCCACAAATGATCATCACCTTTCTCACGAAAATTCAAATTCAGCTCCGGAACACCGTCCGCCAAATCAGAACAGACAAAGGAACTGAATTTGTTAACCAAACTCTTCGGGAATATTATGAGAAAGTGGGAATTGAGCATCAAACATCTATTGCCCGCACACCAGAACAAAACGGAGTTGTTGAAAGACGAAACCGTACGTTAGTGGAAGCTGCCAGAACGATGTTAATCAATGCTAAACTTCCAGATTACTTGTGGGCTGAAGCTGTTTCAACTGCATGCTACACTAAGAATCGCTCAATGATTACAAAACGCCACAACAAAACACCATTTGAACTTCTCCACAACCGAAAACCGAATCTTAAACACCTTCATGTATTTGGTTCCCTTTGCTATCTGAATAATAATCGTGATGACTTTGGAAAGCTCAAAGCCAAAGCTGACATTGGAGTCTTTATTGGATATTGTGAGAATTCTAAAGGTTACCGGATCTGGAATCGTCGTACAAAGCAAGTTATGGAAATGATTCATGCTCATTTTGATGAACTCACTGAGATGGCTTCTGAGTATAACAGCTTGGAACCCAGTCACAACCGCTTAAACTTCCCTCAAACCCCATCATCAGCTGAACAAAGCCCTCAGCTTACTCGTCAACAAATGGAAAGACTATTTGCTCCTCTGTTCAGTGACGATATTGATGAGCGTGCTCCAGGTGTATCCGATGTTTCCGCTGCTCAACCTGATAAAACTTTTATACCTGATACACCTGCTACAACAACTACGGTTGAAGAAGCCCCACCAGTTGACTCCACCACAACAGTTGAATAAACCGCTTCCAACAATGATGAACCAGCTGATGATGTTCTTAATGAAGTACCCCCACCTACAGATTTTGATCCAAATGCGTTCTTTAACCCGTTTTCTAATGAGACTGCTGCACCTGATGTCGCGGAATCATCTACAAACCATTTGAATCCTCAGAATCTGCACAATGTATACCAACATCAACCCTCTACATATCGATGGACAAAAGACCATCCTCTTGAGAATATTATTGGCAACCCGAATCAACCAGTCGTTACAAGACAACGTCTTCACACAGATGGTGAACATTGCATTTATGCTCTCACTGTCTGCCAATCTGAGCCTAAAAACATTAAAGACGCAATGAAAAAAGACAACTAGATTGAATCCATGCAGGAAGAACTCAACCAATTCAAACGTCTTGAAGTATGGGAACTGGTTGAAAGACCAACAGGGGTCTACGTCATTGGTCTTAAATGGATTTTGAAGAACAAATTGGATGCTGAAGGGAACGTAATCAGAAACAAGTCACGTCTGGTGGCTAAGGGTTATCGACAGGAGGAGGGTATTGACTTTGAAGAATCATTTGCTCTGGTTGCTCGTCTTGAGGCTATTCGGATATTTCTCGCGTTCGCGATTCATATGAATATGACGGTCTTTCAAATGGATGTCAAAACTGCATTTCTAAAGGGACAACTGAAAGAAACGGTTTATGTCAGCCAACCAGAAGGATTCGTTGATCCCGAGTTCTCGAACCATGTCTACAAACTGAACAAAGCTCTGTATGGTCTCAAACAAGCTCCTCGGGCATGGTACGATAAGCTATCATCTTTCCTCATTGCCAATAATTTCACCAAAGGTTCGGTCGACCCTACTCTTTTCATTCAATATCACGGGGCACATATATTAATTGTTCAAAGTTACGTGGATGACATTATTTTTGGGTCTACACATAAAAAGTACTCAATCGCTTTTGCAAAACTAATGAAGATAAATTTTGAAATGTCCATGATGGGTGAACTTACATTCTTTCTAGGACTGCAAGTTCATCAATCACCCCGTGGTATTTTCTTGAGTCAGTCCAAATATGCCCTTGAATTGTTAAACAAATTTGGAATGAAAACCTGTGACACTTATGCCACACCAATGACTCATACCAAGAAGCTAGACGCTGATTTACATGGGAAGTTAGTGGACCCTACAAAATACCGTAGTATAATTGGGTCTCTCATGTATCTAACAGCTAGCAGACATGATATTGTCTTTGCCATTTATCTCTGCTCCCGTTATCAGTCAAGACCAACTGAAACCCACCTCTCTGAGGCTAAAAGAATCCTCCGATACATCAAGGGAACCATTAACTTGGGAATCTGGTATCCGAAGGATTCTGGTTTTGAACTAATTGCTTTTTCAGATGCTGATCACGCAGGATGTTTAGATTCACGGAAAAGTACTTCAGGACCACTACAATTTCTTGGTGATAAACTGGTGTCCTGGCAATCGAAGAAGCAGGATTGTACATCGTTGTCATCAACCGAAGCAGAATATGTAGCCATGTCGGCGTGTTGTGCTCAAGTCATCTGGATGAGAACACAACTCAAAGACTATGGTTACGTATTTGACAGAATCCCGATGTACTGCGACAATCGGAGTGCCATTGCAATCTCGTGCAACTCAGTTCAGCACTCGAAATCAAAGCACATCGATCTTCGATATCATTTCATCAAGGACCATGTGGAACAGGGTACAGTTGAATTATACTTCATGGGTACAGAATACCAATTGGCAGATCTACTCACCAAAGCCTTGCCTCCAGCTAGGTTTAATGAGTTGGTCCACCGGATTGGTATGCGGTGTTTGACTCAAGAGGAATTGGATGAACTCTTAAAACAGTCTTAAAAACCAGTCAAACACCAAAATCTATTTTGTAAATAATTTTTCAAAAACAAAATGCAAAAATAGAAAATCAGATAAAACAACAAAAATATTCTTCTATCTATATTTCTTCAAACATGGCAAGTACATTTCTTCCGTCAACACTCAAATCTTTCAAAATTCAGTATTTTTCCGATCAAGTGTTGAGGGGGAGAAAATAAATTCTTAACTATTTCAAAATAATCGTGTACTTGAATGTTACCTTATCCCGGTTGTTTCTTTAATAATGGTGGTCACATTTCTGGTTCACTGACACTCCTCGGACAAAAAATTATAACCTTTCATTATTTCTTAAGTTGAGGGGGAGTGTCGTCAAGTTTCTTTCTTAAAATCTTTCGTTTGGTAACCAAAATGGAAGTTAAAAGGCTTTGGATGAAAATGGAAAAGGTGGAGGGACTAAAACTGTCAAAAGCTTAAAGTATTTTCTAATAAAACTCTCCACCTAACTTACACTTCACATTTATTACACACACCAAACTAATCCTACGCCTATAATTGAACCTGCTAATCCGAAGTTTCGATCATCAATCTATAAGTGTATCTGTGTTTGGAACACATTTTTAAACAAGGGTTTTGAATTTTATGCAAATCCAACGGCTAGAACGTGTGATATGATGATCTTTATGTTCTACGCGTAAGCATAAGAACATAAGATCATCATGTGTGTGTTTTTTAATGATGTAATGGTGTTAAAATGTTTAAAACTATGTACTAAAACCATTTTCATCAATACAATCCACCTAGAAACACGAATTGATTGTTTTTCAAAATTAGGGTTCATGAGTCGTTTTGGGTATTTTCAAATGAGAACGTTTTTGGTGAAAAAGATTGTTGTAGGAGGTTGTTGTCAAGTTGAATTGATCATATCTAGGCCCAGATTTCACCCAGAAACACTAATGATTCATGAATTGGAATTTAGGGTTTATATTCATACGGTTTGGGTATTTTTGTTCCATGGCATATTTGATGTTAAAACTTGGATAGGACAACTTTCTATGCATCTAACACCTCCCAGAAAAACTTTGGTGCAAATCCTATGGCTAGATTTCATATGTGTAATTCTTGAACTTTAGGGTTTTAGGCTACGCGTAACATATATTCTATGCGTAAACTGTTTGACAAGTATTCATGCCTTGATCTGTTATAGAATGAATGCATGTGTTAAAATTGATGCTATGATGATTTTATTTCAGGTTTGCTACACGTAAAAAATCAGAATCAAGGTTGTTAGACATCTACGCATAAGGATCACCTTACGCGTAGCATGTTATGCGTAAGAGAAATCTTACGCGTAGCTTTTACGCGTAAGGTTCTACGTAAGGGACTACGCGTATCCTGTGAAGGATATGCGTAAACAGTGACCTCTACGCATAAGGTCTACTCTTACGAGTAAGCCTTACGCGTAAGGTTTTATATGCGCTTACGCGTAAGCTCTACGCATAAGGTCCCCTTTTTCCTACGCGTAAGTTAGGATCCTACGCATAAGCTTGCGTTTACGCGTATATTACTCTTGTTTACGCATAAGCTACCATTTCTACGCCTAAGCCTTGATTAAACCTTCATTATGAATTGTTACGCGTGCAAACTTGTAAATAAACAAATCATAACGTCACGAAACCAATAATGTCACTAATAAACTTAAACGTTTAATATGTTGTGAAAAATAAGTGATAACATAAACTTTAAAACTTAAAGTTAACTAACTCACGAAACTCATCATGACTTCATTAGACTATTGGACAAACAAGTGACTTTGGACTCGTAACAATCATTGACACATCACATTCACTAATTAGACAATAAAACCATCTGTTGACTAACATAATGTCTTTCGATATGTTGGTTCTTTTGGCTAAATGTATTGCAGATCTTGACATGGACGCTCAGATGAATGTGGATGCACCAAATGTTCTCACCATTGCTGATATCTTCCCAAATGGTTATCCAATGAAGATTGTAAAGAATAACCTTCGTGTTGACTTTGAAACTCTCACCTGCTCAGAATCTTCTTGCTTGATTGCTGTGGATATTCTGAAGAACCATCCTCATCAGAACATGCTCTCCCACTCTGCTACTGTTCCAAAGATCTACATTCAACAGTTTTGGACTACAATGCAAAAGATCAAAGGACAGAATGTTGTGACGGTGACGCTCAATCACAAGCAACTCACCATCACTCCTGCAGATTTAAGGGCTGTTCTCCTCATTCCTGACATCATACCAACTAAATACTCTGCTGCACCAACTGAAGAGACTGTTCTGCAATTTTTGATTGATATTGGGTATGACGAAGCTTCAAGAGTTATCACTAAGCATTCACACGTGGATCTTAAAAACATTCCTCAGCCTTGGAGAACCCTTTATATCATCATCACAAAGTCTGTTTCTGGTCGTGACAGTGGCTATGAGCATCCCAAGCTCATGGAACTTCAAATCTTTTGGGCTTTGATCAACATGAAGCACATCGAAGTTGAAGCTCTGATATGGGATGACATGATGACATTCCTCAAAAACCTTGGCTCAAAGATTCCTTATATCAGATATACTAAATTGTTGATCCAAAGAGCACTTGGGTATAACCCAGATATCCCCAAGAGAATCAATGACCCCGACAATCACGACATGTTGTCTGAACCCACTCTAACATTCAGATTTAAGGAGTCAACTACCAAGAAACAAGGTGCTGTGTTGCCAGATCACCTTCTCTCTGCTGAACTCAAACAGCTATACTCTTACAAAAGGTATCTAGTAGCTGTGGAAGAGAACAAAGTTGGTTTTCTCGATGAAAAGTCTTCTGGTACACCTACAAGGAGAACTAGAAGAGGGAGTGCAGGAAGTGCTGCAAGCACTGAGAGTCAGAGGAAGTTCCCCAAGAGGAATCCTCCACGTAAAAGGACTGTTCCTTCTAAGGAATTTGTTCCCATTCCCGGGCCAAAGCCTGAATCGCCAAGAAAGGTAGTGGACGAAAGCTCTGAAGATACACAATCAGACGAAGAGATCTTCTACTCTGAAACTGCAACCGATACAAATCCTTCAGCAGTCAAACCTCCCAGTCCTATAGCTGAACACGACAAAGGGAAGACTCCAGTTATTGAGCCTGAAGATGAAAGCTCAGATGAAGAGCAACTGGATACAACATACAGGAGGAAATTCAAATTCGTTAGACTCCAACACGTTGCGAAAGAGTTTGCAAAAGATCAAATGGGTGGCCCCGGAGGGTCAAGTGGTGGAGTTCTACCTACACCAAGTCCTGATGCGGTTAATCAACCCGATAAGGGATCTGGTGCCACCACCTTGGAGTAACAACAAAAGCGCGTGGAAGATTCTATTGATTATGAATTTGAGGAACCAGAAATGAAAAAGACTGAGAAAACAACTGCTGATGATACAAAGATTGATGAAACAGAAGATTATGATCGTCTTCTTCTAGAAAGTCCCGTCCGTTCTAAGGAGAAAACTTCTGAGCCACCAAAGGACCCAGAGTCTCCCCACATCTCATCATCATCAGATTCATCTTCCCACTCTTCACCACCACCATCTAAAAGATCAACCAGATCAACATCCAAATCAGTGAAGAAGCCAACAGCATCTTGGATCTCTCAAGCAAAGACCAGAATCGTTAAAGCTGTCAAGCAGGTCAGAGAGAAAGATATTACAAAGAAGAAGTTAGATTTTCTTGCTGACCAGATACAATATCTTCATGATGAGAAAGACAAGATGCAAGTTGAAAGGGAGTATGTCCAGAAGCTCATGAAAGATGATCTTCAAGGGAAAATGGACGAGATGATCAAAGGATACACTCACAAGTTCCTTCTTGACATCGTTCCTGGAATTACAAAGGAGATGTTCACCAAACAACTCTATCCGAATCTATTACATCTGGCCAAGCAAACCATGAAATCAACACCCATGCATGTAAACATCAATCCAGTTGATCCCATAATCTTCTCAGATGCTGAATTGGTTAACCGGCTGGTGGCTCAAATGTCGAAACGCTCTGCAACATTTTCCTCTTACGAAGGTAAATTATTTGAAGCATTGCTGGAATACCAACTCAAGTCAGCATGCAGAGAAGAAGCTGAAAGGCCTAAACGTCCGAGAGACGATGAAGATAAAGACAAGGATAAGGATAACATGCCCAAACGTCCGAAGAAGTCCGGTGAATCATCTTCAATGCAACCTCTACCCCAACGGACTCCAGCTCAACAAAGATCTCCTCTTCGTTCTTCTACAGATAAACCTCAGGATTCTGAGTTACCACCCCAGACTCAGAAAATCGATGATTACTTTGAGTATACGGGTGGTGATGATGAGGAAGTCTCTGAGCCCCAACAACAACCCATCTCTCCTGACACATCCAAGAAACCAGAATCCTCCTCTAGGCCAAAGAAAAAAAAGAAGAAGGCGCCTATGACTGACGTCTTATCATGGCTGGACGAGGATAACACTGAATTCGACTGGTTCTCGAAGCTTGTTGATTCTACACCCTACCCACCTGAAGGTCAAGATGCGGTAGAAGGTCGTACATTGGAGCATGCTAAGTTCTTGCAAGAAAAATTCCGTGTGAAAAAGATGACGAAATCCGAGTTGAAGCGAATCAAGAATGAAGCATTTCAACTGCTCAAGGACAGCTCGGAAAGTGCTATTGAAGTTGAGTATCACCTTGATAATATAGCACGAGCTATGTCTAACAATATGGATTGGCTCAACCCCGAAGCAAACATCAACTTCACCAAATGGGACAACCCTCCATATTACACCGACTGGTCTAAACATCTACCAACAATTGGCCAACCAGATCAGCCTAGTATTCCATTCCGATATTTCTTCAACAAAGACTTGGAATTTCTTCTTCACGGTGGCGATGGTTCAAGGAAATACGCTACATCACTGACACTTCCGTTCCCGGCAGCCATATACTCTAACTGCATAGCCATTGAGGAAAGAGCTAACCACATGTTCTCCAACAATGTGGAAGAGTATGACCGTGATGCAATGTATGGGATTCACCATTGGCTGGAACACCGACGAATCTACTACAGAAGCTGCCAGGTTCAGAAGTCTCAACATGAAGTGTTCAGTACTAAAGCAATCATGGCTATTAAACATGTTGATCTTTCGTCTAAATGGGACTACACTTTCCTCAAGAATATCGTGGTCAAAAGGCAAGACGAAAGGGATTATGCATTCTCTGAAGCGGACTTTGAGAATTTATCTATCAACGACATTGAAGACATGTACCTTGCCAAAGTACAGGGTCGCATGAGACAATTCTCGACTGAAGTGCAACGTGAATACATCAAGTCCTTGCTTATCTTCATCAGAAGAATAGTAATCAAAGAACGTGTAGAAGATCTCCAGCTTGCAGTTGAATCATATCAGATCCGTGTCAACTTCACTCCACCTCAGCTAGATCTTCCCGACATCAACCAGCTTCCACAATACACCCTCGTCAGCAAACCATTCGGCGTCTTTTATCGCAGTGAACTTCAACGAAATTGCTTGATGGTGTGTAGAGATCTTCACAAATTTGGGGATCACACATTGAAGAAGGTTAGGGATGGCTTGGCTTATCAGTTGAAGGCGATACATGAAGGCATTGGGTCTCCAAAGCGATAGAATTCTCAAGACAGAAGGGATGTGAAGAGAATCATCACCAGGATTGATGAAAGGTTGTATCGACGGGACCAGTTCAGAACTCTGGAGTGCTTTGTAGGTGGTCGTCCTAAGATTTCTCTCACCGGCTATCAACGCCCTGATCGCATTCCTGGCAAGATTGATGGACTTCCTGGTACCCCTTGAACTGCTTCTATTTCATATAATTTGAATGTGTGATTTAATTATGACAATGGCTTGTGCACACATAACAGTGTACAACCCGTTCTTGTCAAGAAAGGACCCTGTGGTACGCTTCAGTGCCACAATCCTATAAAAGGAGCGAAAGCTTCTTACTTTTGAGTAAAACCTATCAAACCTTTCATTTTTCAAAGGTTTTGCTCAAAAGAACAAGTACTTTCCCTTATGATTTTCAAAACCTCAACCGTTTATATCACTTGTTGAGGGGGAGTATTTGACTAAAATCTTTGTTCACAAAATTGTTATCAGTGGTTCTTTTCCCACTAAACTCAAAATGGTCATATTTGATATCAACATTTCTTCAAAAATAACATTTATATGCCATTTTTTAGGGGGAAAAAAATACGTGATAAGAAATATGTTTTGTTTTGCTATATGAATTCTCGTGTGAAAAAGACTTCAACCCATGAATTGATGGGAACAGAACAGTCGTACATTGAAAAGATTCGTCTTCCAAGACTTATCTAAGTAAATTGTACCCATTCGAGAAGCTCTTGATAGACATGAACTCTGACGGGTTTGACAACCTTTCGGGGTTGTCCACATCTTCAAGATAGTTATTAGAGCTAGTTGTCACCTAAAAGCTGACAATGTAACTCTTTAACTATGCAACGTAATCGTGCCTCGCAAGGAATTGTCTATCTTGAGTCGATCAATTCTAAAGTGTCCGCTCTTTCCTCACTGTGCAGATTTCTGTCAAAACTCTTAAAGCACATGTGGAGGGGGAGTATTTCTGCAAAAAATCAAACTCTTACAGTGGTACAAAATGATTTTCATTCACAAACACTTTAAGAGATTTTCATGATTAAATGGTTTTATGGCAATGGAGTTATAAGGGGATTAAGGTTAGGGATAACCGTCCTATGATCCGCCAGAGCCGGAGGGATCTACCCAAGGACACCACAAATAGTTAGTATTTAGAATTCCTTAGGTATGATTATAAAAAGGAGAAAATGAGAATCGGAGAAAGAAGGAGTTGAAGAATTAAAAAGAAATGCAAAGAAAAGGGTGAAAAGAAATAGCCCTCCAAATTATTCAACTTAGGGCAGACACCGGTTTCGATTCATATGCTACTGGTTGTCACTTGATGACGTCGGTATTGAAGATTAAAAGTCATCATGGACCCAGTGACGCATGCACTAAACCTTCTTAGCCACTCAAGTTTCTCTCAAAAGAAGCTTGTTTCATTCTCACAGGGAACCCTACATAATCTATCGGCTTTCTCTTAGAGATAGCTGGTATTGAAGAAGGAGACCCTCTCCCTAGTCTCCGCTCAGGAAAACCAAAACGCACTATTGAGTCTAGAGCCACGAGATTCATCAAAAGATCTCTTAGGTACACTTGATGTTCAACAATAAGAACATCAGTGGTACGTTATCGAGTCCTTCACAGATCTTAGCAATCAATCGAGAACATTTATGAGAGGGTCACATCTGTGATCCTCAGTGATTAAATGGAAACTTCTGCCAGGGTCAACATCAAACAGCCCTAACAGCAAGTCGCTTCGGTAACTCCCCGTGGATTACGCTTACTGGTCTCAAACGGTCTACAGTCATGAGGTGATGCTTCGGTGTACCTTAGCGACTCATCTGAATCGTAGGTGTACTTCGGTACATCGCGTTATCTCACTTGTGGGACTCCGGTTCAGGAACGGCCTTTGTGAGAATTAGAGTTCTATTTTCACACTATGCTGTTAACACTCTCGAAGTTCAAACTTGTAAGTGCCGGAATCCGCTTATTACTAACCTTTCTTATGTTTACTTCTTATGGAAGCTCTGGAGCAGAATGATCGTGCAGATTCTCCACATGCTCATACCAACAACATCACTTATGGAAGTTCTCTCACAATCAAAGGCAACACAAAGTCAGAATGATTCTACAACAAAGAATCTACAAAGTTTAAAGACTTATAGAACTTCATCAACTGTAATCCAACGTTAAAGAGCGTGTGAGCATGTTGGAGAAAGACGTGGAGACACTGGAGCAGCGAAGCAGACCTGATGCAGATTACCACACCATACTATCACTTTCAAAGAACAAAGAACAAAAGAACAAAGAAAATGAAGACGTCAAAGCAGAATACTTCAAAGGAAACAATTTCTCTACACTGGGGAGATTGTTCGAATCAAGACATCTCTTCTCACAAGAAAGAAGGATGTCAGAAGACGTCAAAGCTACTATTACATCAGCACCTACAACGTTATCACTCATTTCATTCATCACTAGCACTTGAGGGGGAGATTGTTGGAATCACTCCTAAACCTTAATTCAAGTGTTAGTAATTCATATGTAATAGTTAGCTTAATATGGCCTTTATGTTAGTAATTAGCCTTAGGCTTATGTAGAAGGCCCATAAGCCTAGGCCCAAGCCCATATAGGAAAGGAAGGGAACTTGGATGTTGCCCTAGTTCCTTCCCCTATATAAACACATGTAAACCTTCCTTAGAAGGTTGGTTGTTCAATTTATTCTCTCCTTTACACTCTACGCATAACCGGCTAAGTATTTACGTGTGTGTGTGTTTGAATATTGTTCATCCAATCTCTTTTTCCTCTCTACTCTTTCTATTGATGCTTGTGTTGTAAAACTAGTGACCTAACACATTGATATAATTCTTGAATTCTTGTTCATGTTCTTTTTTCAGTAGCTCGTAGTCTTTGATTCTTCATTTTTGCATGTTTGGATAATCTGAGTGGAGGTCTTTAACTGATCCACGTGATAATGAGTTTTGAGTCAGCTTTGAGATCATCAGCCACATTAATCTCTTGCTCATCCTTTGTGGTGTTGGTATTATGTGATGTTGTGACATTTGGACCGACATGCTCACATTCTGGATCATGATATATTCTTATCAGAGTAGCGAAAGCTTTCGATGATTCATGATATTGGCAGCAGCATAGCAGAAGCATGGAGTGATAATATCAGAGTCATTGATGCACTAGACATGATTTCTTTGGAAATGAATGTGTTGTGTGAGCATGTGGCTATGGATTGACCGCTTCATTCTGATCAGCTGCAAACGTCGGGCGTACCTGCATACAACAGTTAGCAATAAAGCACACGAAAGTGTCTTTGATCACTTTCGTTGAATTGAGGTACACGGCCCACGGTTCCCCGTTGATCAGTACAAGTACTGCCTGTGATCAGGTATAATTCCGAAGAATTTCCTTGACAGGGTTTCGCAGCTGCTCTAGCTGTTCTCAAACCGGAACGTCTCAAAGAAGACAACACGGAGTGAGTGAACCAGCGAATTGAGATTCACCGATTGATGAAAAGATATTTGAAAAACAATCGTGTACTGCTCAATAGAAATTGTTTTTGCATTACAACGAAGTTTTTAATGAAAATCAATTATCAATCATAAACACCTTTTATTTTGAAATATTTGTACACAGTCGATGTGCTAAAGAAAAGAGTTTTTAAGCACAACGACCGGTTTTTTCAAAGGTATCCGTCAATCCATAACCTGAACCAGGATTGATTCAAAAGATTGAATCTCCCCATTGTTTCTGTTCAGTTGTCACATGGTTGATCTATTGGATAGATCTCATATGCCACCCACCAGGAGCTTGTTTGATGTTGGCTCCAGAAGGCTTTCCATCTTCATTGTGAATATGTTTGCATATCACTCAGATGTTCTGGCAATACCACAAGGATAATGCGTAGGACTCATAAGATATAAACTCTCTTTCCACATTGTGTGAAACAGAGAGTCTTCATTGACAGTGTCCTAAAGAGATTTATATGATGATCTCGTGGCTCTAGACTCAATTGTGCATATTTGGTTCCTATGCCGGAGACTAGGGAGAGGGTCTCCTTCTTCAATATCAACAATCTCTAAGAGAAATTCGATAGATTATGTCGGTTCCCCGTGAGAATGAAACAAGACCTTTTAAGAGGAACTTGAGTAGCTTGGGAAGTTTAGTGCAGTGCGTCACTGGGTCCATGACGTCTTGTCATCAATACCGATGTTACCTTGGTAACCACCAGTAGCATATGAATTGAACTCGGTTTCTGCCCTAAGGTTGAATAAATGGAGGGCTATTTCTTTTCACCCTTTTTCACATCCAATTCTTTTTCATTCTTCAACCCCTTCAGTGCTTACCGAAACTTCATAACTAGAACCTTGTTGGGTTTATTCCAGTACTAGCTCAGTTTCAGTCCGCACTCTTCCCATATCTCATTTTTCTCCTTTTATCATCATACCTAAGGACTTCTACACTAACTAGTGGATTGTCCCTGGGTAGATCCATCCGGTTCTGGCTGATCATGGGACCTCAACCTAACCTTATCATCCTTATATCACCATGCATAAAGTAGAGTTGGTTGGTCTTTTGATATATTTCTTCCGCCTTGAAACCAATTGAAAACCATTTGAAAATCAATCAAGATACTTGTGATATAAAATCAAAGCATTTTGTATTTTAATTGTTTTGATATTTTAGAAATGCTCCCCCTCGACATATGCATAAAATTCAGAAATTGTTTAGCACATGGAGGCAAGAGATCTTTGAAATCGTTAGATTAAGAGTGAAAGGTCCAATCTTTTGATTAACATTTTCTAAAATGATCATCATCACTTCCCAATCAATTTGAGTAGATAAAATATTTTGAGGAAGGATCATGTTTTTAAAAGTTTGCTCCCCCTTGATGAGTGTGTAAATACTCATCATTTTTGGTTAAATCTGAACTGCAAAACGTTTAAAAATGCTCAGAAATGCATCAAAATACTGAAAATATCTCAAAATTGCATTTTATATGTTTCAGATGCAAAATGTTTAAAATCAGATGAAAAATGAGCTAAGTTTGCATAATTGGCAGTTTCAGTCCCCCAAGTTTCAAAAGTTGTCAGAAATAGTCCCTGAGCACTTAATTTCAAAAGAAAAATCACCAAAGGTCCTTTTAAAATCATAAGTTGTCAAAATTAGTCCTTTGGTGAAAAATATCAAAAGTTTTGAGAAATTACAAGTTTGGTCCTTCAAGTTTAAAAATTGGCAAAAATGGTCCTTGGAAATTTGAAAATGTGTATTCTGGTCCTTGCACTATTGAAACTTGTCACTTTTGGTCCCTTGGAACAACTTTGATAAAATGGCAGAATTGGTCCTTGTACTTTCAGAAATTGCAAAACAAGTCCTTGTATTAATAACCTAAGCCTTTGGACCCCTGTCAAGCCATTTGGACCCCTGCCCTTTCCTTGTTGACCCCTGCCACTTAAACCCTTTTGGACCTTTGACCCCCCTTTTCATATATTACCCTCCAAGGTCAAACCCGGTCAACAAACCCCCTTTTCCCTCCAAAGTCTTCCCCCTCACCCACTGCCTCTGCAAACCCAGACACAACCATCCCCCCAGCTCATCTCCCACACCCTTATCCTTCCACCTCACCCAACAAGCCAAGATGCATTTATTGCTTCTTCCTCCTAACACTCAATCAAACCCCACTGGCTAAATCCACTTTCCCTCCAAAATTACATCAAACGGCCAATATAGCTTCAACTGATCCAATGGTCCTGGAAACAAGTGGGATGTGCTCAGAAACAAGTTGCAAGACCTTTTGCATATAAAAAGAGGAAAGAGGAGAAGAGCAGGAGTAGTAGTTAGTTTTAAATTTCCTTGTATATCGTTTTTTATAATTTTATCTCAATTAGTGTTTTAAAATGTAATCTTAAGCTCTATTGTATTAAACCTAAGCTACTTAGTCATTGTAACTCATTTTCAAGCATTAATTCAAAGTTCATTTAAGTTTCATGATTTCATGTTAACTGTTATAAAATTCAGTTTCAAAATCCTGTATTCAAGCTTCTAATAGCTTGTTTTTAAGTTCTAATAAGTTTATTTAAGCTTCATATAGCTTTTAGTAAGCTTATAAAATAGATTCAAGAAATTTCTCAATGTGGTCAACAAAAGTCAACCTGTGCAGAGATTTTGGTTCAAGCAGTTTTGGAAAGGGAATGTGGTTGATGCAGTGCTGATTTGGGGTTGGAATTGAGTAGTTTAGCATAGTTTGGTTATGGTTTAAGCTGCAAATAAGCTGGGACACTTGTGAGTTCCTACTTCTTTCTCTATTAACTGATTACAGGTCTGCAATAATCTGCTTGTGTTTGAATCTATGGTTGGGATTAGCTGTTATCTGTCCATTAAGCTGCTGATAGATGACATTGATTCAGTTTCAATTTTAGTTTAAGCTAATTCAGTTGGTAGTCTAGTTAAAAGATCAAAACAGTTAGTATAAGTTGTGTTTGGTTCTGTTAATTAATTTGAGTTAGGTTGTTAGTTATTGGTTGAAACCTGTTGCTTCAGTCTAATATAGGTTAAACACAACCATTTAAGTTATCATTTGTTACCAAAACTCAGCCAAAGTCAAAATCACTACAAGTCTGTTCTAATTTCATGACTGTTGGAATTTTCATAAATCAAAGACTTGTTTTGTGTTTAGAATTCATAGAGATAGCTTGATTCAGTTTCATTTCACCATATAACATCAATCTCAGTTCATAATTTGGTTTCAAATCTCATTAAAGTCAAAACTCTCATAACTGTCAAAGTCAAAAGTTGAAAAAGCTCAGTTTGTACCCAACTTGGGTGATTTTTCATGGATTCATTTCTGGTTCAATTCAAGTGAAATTATGGGTTTTTCTAGTTCAGCTGGTCAAGTTACTTAATATGATTTTTTTTGAATTTTTGCAATTTTTTATAAGCTCCAAATAAGCTGATACATAGGCTGCAAAGTGCCCTGTGCACACTCAGCATACACTGAGTTGTGCAAAGGCAACTTCAAGACCTTGTGCAGGTGTTGTTCTTAATCACTTTGGTCTGAATCTTGGTTTTAAGTTAGTTAAGCTGGTGGTCTTGAGATCCTCAGCTTTGGTTTTCATATTGGCTTATTAAATAAGCTTGTGCTTAAGCTAGAAGTTAGGAGAAAATCTGTTTGGCACTTAAGCTTTTCAAATCATCAAATATGTTTAATTTGCATTTCGGTGGTATAGAGTAGTTGTATTTAGTTCATTTCTAGTAGCTTTAGCTTATTATAGCTTATGTGACAATTTGGTGCTCAGTTGGTCCCTTGTGCTTATTTTGAGTGCTTATTACTTAGGCACTTGCACTGCAGTTTCATATTCCTTCACACAAGCCCCTGTTTTTATATTTTTCTTAGATTCATAATTTTAATTTAGAATTTTCCTGAATTTTTCAGATTTTTCTAGGTCAGTTTGATATTTTTCTTCATTTAAAACAGTTTTTAGACATTTTTAATTAGCTTTCAATACAATTAAATCAGAAAAGTTTCAAAAAAATAAGTTTTCATTTTTCCTAGGTTAAGATAAATATAAAAAGCAAAAAAAATATTTTTCCAGATTTTTCTTAGTTAAATTTGTATTTTTAAGCAATTTAATTAACTCTAAATAGTTTTTAATTCATAGAAAATACAAAAATAATCAGAAAAATATAAAATTAGTTTTAAAAATTCTCTTTAGTTATTTTAGACTTTTCTAAGTCATAATTTCATTTTTCTAGTTTTATTTCATATTTTCTTGTATTTTAGGTTATTATTAAATAAGTAAAAATAGTTTTTAATTAATAATAATTAGATAAATAGTTTTAAAAATAATTTTCTTTTTCTAAAAATTTTCTTTTATTATTAGGTTTGTAAAAATGTCATTTTTATATTTTTAGGATTAATATTGTTTAAGTTTCACATTTTCTTTTGTACGTCACGTAGTTTTTTTTAGTTTAAATTTGTAAAAGAAAAATCAAAAACATCATTTTGCAAATAGTGATAGCGTTTATTTAATATATTTTATCTTTTTAATTTTCTTTAATTTGCATTTAAGCCCCTGTAGTTTGTATACTTTTCCTTTAGGTCTAATCAATCACAATCCCTTTTTCCGTTCAAATCCTCTCGATCACTATTCGTTTGGTGATTCATCGCACAGCTCGTTGGGACATAACGACCTGGGGAAACCCTATACTCTCCTGATCTTCATTGCATTGGTGTCTGAGCTGTTTTAAGTTTCTTACGGTTAGCCATTCACAAGTGGCTAGCTTGTGTGAGAAAACTTGACTGTCTGGGCACGAATCAAATTTTTGGCGCCGCTGCCGGGGAGCTGTGCTAATTATCTTACGTCTAGCAGATTAGTGATTAATATATTCACTCATTGTTCATACCATCCATCTATATGTATTTATATTTTCTTATAAAAATCCAAAAACATCTTAAAAAACAAAAACCCAAAAAGATTTTCTTTCTTATTTTTACAACATGTTTTTCAAAAATACCAAAAATATTCCTCTTTACCCTCTTACCCTTTTTGATTCTTTATCCCTTTACCCTCTATCCATTTGATTCTAACTTCTTCTATTCTCATGGAATCTCTCGACTACGACGAATTCTGGGACGAAGCTGAAAAACTTAAGACTTTATCACAAATGTCGAGAATTCGTGTTGTTCGTGATGATCCATTAATTCTGCATAGGGAAATGGAACGAGAAACCGGGGTGACAAAGGACCAGGTACTTCCCTCTGATAATGGAAGTGCTAAAAACGTCCAACCTACGGTTATCCAAAGATCTAACCCCTCGATTGCTCCTAAGCCGTCTAAAATTGATCCTAAACTTTCACGATTTACGGTTAAAAGCAATCATGCAGAATTTAGACCGGTGACTAGCAAGAATGACTTGCCTAATCTTCACGTTTCTCAAGAACCAGAACCGAAGACCATAACGGAAGTGGTGGAAATTTCTAGCTCTCAGAGCACACCACTTGTCCCACCTCCGGATTTTTCAAAATATTCTTCGAGACTTGATAGTCATTCGGATCACCATGTTGGTTTTGTTGATTCTTTGAATAAACTGATTCCTTCTCATAACTCTCAAATGAAATCGTTTATTCCTTGTGTCGGTTGTGGTGAGCCTCTTTTTTGTTCACCTTGTCGTTGGTGTACGTGTGTACAATGTGGTAATGATATTCATAACGGGAGTTGTTTGTTTTGTGGTTCGAGGAATTCATTTGCTTATGATCCTAATCCGAACTCATTTAACGACCCCTCAAACTTTTCCAATTACCCACCACAGCCCGACTTATCTTCATATAATCAACATAACTGCTGTGAATTTTGTGGAGGTCCTCACCAAGGATTTGAGTGTCAATCCGGAAACACATTTGTCTATGAACAGTTTTCCGGTGATGCTCAGAACTTTGGTTATGACCAATATCCATACAATTCACCAGTCCAGACTCAACAGTTTTACTGTTGTGAGTACTGTGGAGGTCCCCACTTCAGCTCTGATTGTCAAATAGGGAATCCATTTCCTTGTAACAATCATGACTCTCACAGGTTTGACAATTTCCAACCTCCACAGCACCATACAGTTCAAACTCCACCTGAGCCTTTGTCTCAAGAAATCTCCCAAAATTTTGAAACCGCAATGAAAACACTTGATGATATGATTAGTAACTTTAAGAATCAAGTGAGTAGTGAGAAAACCATGGGAGAATTGCTAGCCGAAGAACGAGAGGCCCGCAAATCTAGGGAAGAATTATTAGTCCTAGAGCAAGCAGCTCTAAGGCGGTCCCAATTTCTTAAGGCAGCTCTATATGATGATGACGAGGAGAGTTTTTATCCTTTTAATATTATTTCTCAACTCCCTCAGTCAATTGATATCCCAGCAGTTGAAATTCCATCTCAAACAATTGCTATCACACCCGAAGCTCCTACTCACTCTCTGAACATGGGGGACGAGCATCTTGACACTGTTCCTGAAAAGGAATCGGACGAATTCATAAAGTCTGGTGTTGAGAACCTTGTCCCAATCCCGAGAGAGTCACAGGGAACTTCTGATCATATGTGTGATTCTCTTTCCCCTCTTGAGTGTTCAAAAGATCATTTTGAAACTTTCTCCAATTGTAGCGACGATTGTGCTTCCTATGGAAACGTCGAGTATGTTGGGGCATCACTCCCACAGTCTGATCCTCTTCTTGAGGAGTTCACCGATGAACTCACTCACATCAATCCACTTTCATCAGAAAGTAACGATGTTCTCTTTGATTTCGAAGCCGATCTGGGAGAGACTGAAAGTCTCCCTTATAATGATCGTTCACTCACTTCTTATCCCAACAGTCCAATAGAGAATGTTGATCACTTTGTTCCTGAAGCATTCAAAACAACTCTCACTAATCCTCTATTTGAATTCGACTCTGAATTCACTTTAATTTCTGAGAATCCACTCTTTGATACTCAGACCGAGGATAGTGATGAGCCCACAATAGAACAAGAGTTCACAAATTCACTTCATGTGAATGATTCTCTCCATGAAGAGTTCTCCGGTGAACTCTCTCATGACATATCTCCTCCGGAACATGATCATTTCTATTTTGATCTTGAGGATGATATTGGCTCGGAGGAAGGTGTACTCTATCATACGAGTTTGCTTATTGATGATACTACCCTCACCCTTCCTCCCGATATATCTACATTTGAGGATGAAGAATGGATCTTGATTGTTATCAAAATCTTTCTTCCTTTCCTCAAATATCTTGTGATTTCTCTTCATCTTCACTCCTTCGGGAATGAAGACACTATCTTTGACCCCGGCATTTTCATTTATCATTTTTGAGCCGGTTCTATGTATATCTCATCGGTGTGGAACTTTCACGCGCTTCAAATGTTTGTCCAAACATCTTGAATGAAAGTCCGATGGAGATTGTCTCTTCCACTTACTTCCCCATGAAAAAATTAATTCGGGGTCGAGTCAAGCTAGCGACTCGGTAATCAAAAACAGTAGTTAAACATGGGTGTTCACCCGTGTGTACCACCCTAGTGTGGGGGTGATGCCCCACATGTTATATATATATATATCTCTAAAAAAAAAAAAAAAATTCAAATAATGGCCGTAGTATTTCCCTTTCACGTTCTTTGTTTCGGCATAACCGCCGGTACTTTGAATATTGAGGGCAATATTCATTTCTAGTGTGGGGGGGAATTCTCACGAATTTTATCATGTAATTATACCACCTAATTCCCCCATTTTTGGCCAAAAATTTTTTTTGGAGTAAGTGTTCTGCACTTACTCAACTTATGGTTATCAGTCCGCCATGTCTAATAAACAAAAAGATTGGCTAATCCAGGAGCAAACGGCTCTTGGTAAAGATATCTCAAATCCGTTGACGGCTTGCAATTTGCCCAAAATTGTATGGTATTCAGCTCACCATATCTTTAATTAGTGAAGAGTTGGCTAGCCCGCAAGTTTATGGCTTGTGGTAAAGGCAGTGGAAAAACCATAATTGGTAATCAGCTCACCAAAGATAATATTGATAATTTATCTAAGAGTTGGCTAGTCCAGAAGCAAACGGCTTCTGGTAAAGACAAATCAAATCCGTTGGAAGCTGGTGGTTTGCTCAAAATCACATGGTTATCAGTGTACCATGGTTCTTACTTGAACTGAAACATTTGGCTACTCCAGAAGTAATGGCTTTTGGTAAAGAGATTCAAATCCATTAAGTTTTTCTCAAAATATTGCTAGGGACTAGCAATAGTTTAGTGTGGGGGATTGATGAGTGTGTAAATACTCATCATTTTTGGTTAAATCTGAACTGCAAAACGTTTAAAAATGCTCAGAAATGCATCAAAATACTGAAAATATCTCAAAATTGCATTTTATATGTTTCAGATGCAAAATGTTTAAAATCAGATGAAAAATGAGCTAAGTTTGCATAATTGGCAGTTTCAGTCCCCCAAGTTTCAAAAGTTGTCAGAAATAGTCCCTAAGCACTTAATTTCAAAATAAAAATCACCAAAGGTCCTTTTAAAATCATAAGTTGTCAAAATTAGTCCTTTGGTAAAAAATATCAAAAGTTTTGAGAAATTACAAGTTTGGTCCTTCAAGTTTAAAATTTGGCAAAAATAGTCCTTGGAAATTTGAAAATGTCTATTTTGGTCCTTGTACTATTGAAACTTGTCACTTATGGTCCCTTGGAACAACTTTGGAAATTTGGCAGCTTTGGTCCTTGTACTTTCAGAAATTGCAATAAAAGTCCTTGTTTATTAAAGCCCATGGACCTTGGCCCCTATCAAAACCCATTGTAACCCCTGCCAAGCCTTTGGACCCCCTGTCAATAACTGTTTTGACCCCCCTTCAATATACTCCCCCAGGTCAAACCCCGGTCAACCCACCTTTCCCTCTCTTTTTTCTTCCTTCCCAACTGCTTCACCTGCAAAACCAGTACTCCCATCCTTCCAGCTAAACTTCAGATTTCCTTGTTCCCCCCACCTCAACAACCTTCCAAGATGCATTTAATGCCCCCTCCTCCATTTCACTCAACCCCAACTGGCAAAAACACTTTTGGCGCCAAAAAGTGATCAAATGGCTATAATCTTCCCAACTGATCCAATGGCTCAAATAATTGGTGCGATATGCTTAGATAGGAGAGAGAAGCATGTTGGTGTATAAAAGGAAGCAAGAGGAGAAGAGAGAAGGGCAGTAGTTAGTTTTCATTTTCAAATGTATGTCGTTTTTCATTAAATTAGCTTAATTAGTGTTTTAAAATGTAATCTTAAGTTTTATTGTATTCAAACTGAGCCACTTAGTCATTTTAATTCATTTCAAGTCTTAATTCAAGGTTTCATTTATATTTCATGTTTTGATGTTCACTGTGGAAAAATTTAATTTCAAACTCTTACATTCAAGCTTCAAGTAGCTTATGTTAAACTCAAATAAGCTTATTTAAGCTTATTATAGCTTTTGGTAAGCTTACATATAAGTTTCAAGAAACTTTGGTGTATGGTCAACAAAAGTCAACTGAAGCTCAAATTGGACTTGGTTTTGGAATTTGGTTGATGCAGAGATTGATTTGGGTTGGAATAGCTTCAAGTAGTTTAGTTATGGTTCTGGTATGAGTGGTTAATAAGCTGGAACACTTGTGAGTATTTTGCTTGTTTTCATCAATAGTGTATCTTTGCATGATCTATATCTGTCTTGATTTATTGTTAGTTTTAGTTTAGACTTGTTCATTTAACTGTCATTAGGTCATAATTGTTCAGTTTCAGCAGTAGCATCAACCAGGTAGTAATTTAAGTAATGTCATCAGTAGAATAAGTGTTGTTTGGATTGCTGCATAATCTGTGTTTTAGGTTTTTTCATTGGTTGAGGCTTGTTGCTTTAGGCTTATTGAGCTCATTTATACTCATTGCAGTCAACAAATAACATTTGCATACATTCAAAGTCAAAATCATATGTAATCTGTCTTAATTTGCTTAACTGTTGGACTTTTACAAAATCAAAAACTTGTTTTGTGTTTAGAAATCATAGGTGTAGCTTGCATTAGCTTCATTTCATCATTTAACATCAAGATCAGTCCACAAATTGGTCCCAAAGTTCATCAAAGTCAAAACATCAAAACTGTTTTAAAAGTCAAAAACAGTTGAAAACCAGTTTTCACCCAACCTAGAGAGATTTATCATTGATTCATTTCTAGGTCAAATTCAGTGAAACTTAGGACTTTAAAACTTAAGTTGGTCTAGTTTCTTATTATGATTTTAGTAGATTTTTAGTAATTTTTTAAAAGCTTCAAAATGGCTTGTCAAAAGGGGCTTATTTGCCCTGTGCACTGACTCAGTTAATACTGAGTCTGCACAGGCCTTGTGCAGTCCTTGCACAGAGCTCAGTTTAGCTCAACTTGGTCTCATCTTTGGTTTACAAGTAGCTAACCAGGTCTAGTGTAGGCTTCAACATCTGGTTTTTGGTTTCTTGCTTATTGAGTAGCTTATTTTCTAGCTGCAAAGTAGGCACAAAACCTGTTTTTGGTTCTTAATCTCAAATAGCCAAATCTGTGTAGTTTGCATTTCTGTGGTCTAAGCTAGTTGATATTAGTTGCATTTGAGTACTTTTAGCTTATTATAGCTTCTGTACAAGTTTGGTGCTTATTTGTAGCTTTTGGCTTATTTAGAGTGCTTATTCTCAAGCACTTTGCATTGCAGTTTCATTTTCTTACATACAAGCTACTGTTTTTATAATTTTCCTAGATTCATAATATTAATTTAGACTTTTCCTGAAATTTTCATAATTTTTCATCACTGTTTGGTATTTTTCTTCATTTTAATCAGTTTTTAAGCCATTTTAATTAGCTTTTATTGCAATTAAATCAGAAAAGTTTCAAAAAAATAAGTTTTCATTTTTCCTAGGTTAAGATAAATATAAAAAGTCAAAAAAATATTTTTCCAGATTTTTCTTAGTTAAATTTGTATTTTTAAACAATTTAAGTAGTTTTAAATAGTTTTTAATTCATAGAAAATAGAAAAATAATCAGAAAAATACAAAAAAATAGTTTTGAAAATTCTCTGTAGTTATTTTAGATTTTTATAAGTCATAATTTCATTTTTCTAGTTTTATTTCATATTTTCTTGTATTTTAGGGTATTATTAAATAAGTAAAAATACTTTTTAATTAATAATAATTAGATAAATAGTTTTAAAAATAATTTTCTTTTTCTAAAAATTTTCTTTTATTATTAGGTTTGTAAAAATGTCATTTTTATATTTTTAGGATTAATATTGTTTAAGTTTCACATTTTCTTTTGTACGTCACGTAGTTTTTTTTAGTTTAAATTTGTAAAAGAAAAATCAAAAACATCATTTTGCAAATAGTGATAGCGTTTATTTAATATATTTTATCTTTTTAATTTTCTTTAATTTGCATTTAAGCCCCTGTAGTTTGTATACTTTTCCTTTAGGTCTAATCAATCACAATCCCTTTTTCCGTTCAAATCCTCTCGATCACTATTCGTTTGGTGATTCATCGCACAGCTCGTTGGGACATAACGACCTGGGGAAACCCTATACTCTCCTAATCTTCATTGCATTGGTGTCTGAGCTGTTTTAAGTTTCTTACGGTTAGCCATTCACAAGTGGCTAGCTTGTGTGAGAAAACTTGACTGTCTGGGCACGAATCACCCCTCAATATGTGCCTCGAAGTTTGAAAGAGTTTTGCACATATTAGAAGGAACCTGCACTTATAGACAATTCAATCATGTTTCAATAATTTGAGGTTTAAAATAGATGCTCCCCCTCAACATGTGCATGGAAAATTTGAAATCGTTTGTCACATGCGGGGAGGAAAACTTGTTAAGCACTTATGAAACCAATTATCGAAGTATCAGTTTAAATCCAATTTAAATCACAAATTCTCCCCCCGATCACAATTTTCAAATCATTTGAGATTTGTGATCTCTGATTTAAATTGATTTTGAAAGCTTTTGAGGAGAATTGTGACTTGATTATGAAAACGTTTTAACTGATAAGGATTGGATTTTGAGACTTTAAACTCCATTGATTAAACATGCATGATTATATTTTGAAAACATAATAATAACCAAGGTCTTGAACCAATTGTATAAAATATTGTAAAACATTTAGAGTAGACCTTGCTCATTTAAGTGCTAATTGTTTGAAAACTACACTTTTTGATTTAATTGAAAAATCATTCTCCCCCTCAATCAATGACGAAAGTTGTTGATTGATGGATTGAGATTTTGACACTTGATAAGTTCTTTTGATTTTCAAAAATAGAGTCCGTAGTGTTTTCAAAACAATTTTGTTTTCATTAGATGACAAATATTTTTCAGAAGAATCATTAGAAGGAAAAATATTTGAAAGGAAACATTTGTCTTGTTAATGACAAACATTTGTTTTTAGAATCAGAGCATTAGAATTGAAACATGAGATAAAGCATGGCTCTGTTCTTACTTTGAAAAGCGGGTTACTCCCTGAAATGACAATAAACCATAGTTTCACTTTCTCTCAATTTTTTTTTTTTTTTTGTAAACATTCGAACAACATCTAAAGTCCCGTGTCTTTCTTTAAATGACAGCACAAAGACCGTAGATATTATCGAATCGAGAGAGAAAAAAAATCATGATAAAAAAGACAATAATTTTTTAGATTTTTTGAGTTTTTCAAATTTTTATGGATTTTTTTTTTTTTTTTTTTTTTTTTGAAAGTTTTATATTTTTCTATTTGCTTTTTGTTGGTTTTATAATTTTGTATTTTGCTTTTTGAATAAATATATACAAAGAGATGATAGAGTCATTAACCTTTACTCCTCGTCTTCCTCCTGAAGACGTTTGAGTGTTTCTGGTTGAAGGTTTTTCAAGCCAAGTCGTGGAAGAATAAACTCAAAACGTTCTCTTGGAAGAGCTTTGGTGAAGATGTCTGCTAACTGGTATTCTGACTTCACAAAATAGAGTTCCACTACACCGTTTTCCACTTGTTCCCTGATGAAATGATGTCGAATGTCAATGTGCTTTGCTCTTGAGTGTTGAACGTTGTTGCATGAGAGAGCAATAGCACTTTTATTATCACAGTACAGACGGATTTTGTTGAATTCAAAGCCATAGTCAGATAATTGGGATCTCATCCAAAGGATTTGAGCACAACAAGATGACATGGCTATGTATTCAGCCTCTGTAGAGGAAATAGAAGTACTCATTTGCTTCTTTAAAGACCAACTCACAAGTTTATCACCCAAAAATTGAGCACCTCCTGACGTACTTCGACGTGTATCTTGACATCCTGCATGATCAGCATCTGCATAGGCTGTTAGTGACATACCGGTGTCCTTCGGGTACCATAGTCCCATATTGATGGTTCCTTGGAGATACCTAAAGACCCGTTTAACCGCTTCAAGGTGCTTTTTAGTAGGCTTAGCCTGATATCTAGCACACATGCACACAGCGAACAAGATGTCTAGTCTACTAGCTGTGAGGTACATCAGGGATCCAATCATACTACGATATTTCGTTTGATCTACCATGATCCCTGAGTGGTCCTCATCCAGCTTGGTACGTTCAATCATGGGAGTGTCAACGGTGTCACAAGAAACAAATCCAAATTTCTTTAAAATCTCATTTGCATATTTAGATTGATTTATAAAAATGCCTCCGGGACTTTGTGAAATTTGTAATCCCAAGAAAAATGACATTTGTCCCATCATAGACATTTGAAATTTGGAACCCATTTCATTTGAAAAACGATCACATTCATTGGGGTTAGTGGAGGCAAAGATAATGTCATCAACATAAATTTGAACGTGAATTAAATGTTTGCCTGACTTTTTGGTGAACAATGTCGGATCAACTGCTCCCTTGCTGAATCCAGTAGATAGAAGAAACTTTGACAGCGTATCATACCATGCTCTAGGAGCTTGCTTCAAACCGTAAAGGGCCTTTTTCAAGTGATAGACATGAGTAGGATGCTCTGGATTCACAAAACCCTCTGGCTGGCTGACGTAAACCACCTCTTTCAAATCACCATTAAGAAATGCGGTTTTCAGATCCATCTGATATACGACCATGTCCTTACTAGCCGCATTAGCCAAGAAGATTCTGATAGCTTCGATACGAGCAACAGGAGCAAAAGATTCCTCAAAGTCAATACCTTCTTCTTGACGATATCCTTTAGCCACTAACCTAGCCTTATTTTTCAACACATCACCATGCTCATCAAGCTTCACTTTGAAGATCCACTTTAGAGTAATGATCATAGCACAGTCTGGAGCAGGTACTAATTCCCATACATCTAATCGATCAAACTCATGAATTTCTTCTTGCATGGCATTGAACCAGCTGTCTTCATTCATAACAGTTTTAACATCTTTAGGTTCGATCTTAGAGAGTACGGAGTTGAAGAAGCACCATAAGGCATCAGTAGCAAGTTGTTTACGAGTGGATACAAGACGAGAAGGGTTTCCAATGATGTTGTCCAATGGGTGATCATGTGTCCTTTTTCTAAGGTGTTCATGTGGTTGTTGTTGTGGAACTGAAGTAGCAGAGTCGATGTCTCCTGATGAAGATGGTTCAGATGATGATTCAGGAGCAAATATATTTTCAAATGGAACATCTTCGGGAGTAGCAAAGGGATTAACTTCATCTTGTGAAACAGAAGCAATTACTTGATGTACACTCGGTGATTGAAGGTTTGTTGATGAGACTAATTGATCAGCAGCAGGCGCTTCCTGACGTAATGACATAGAAACTGAAGGATTGACTTCATTGACAGGGATAGAAGCAGCCTCTGATGATGGGATTGACAGATCATTAGCAGTTGGTTCATAGTGTTCATCAAACATTGGATCAAATAGTTTCTTCAAGTCATCTTTTGAAGAAGGTACATAAGGAGTTGCTAGCGAGGAGTCGTAAACAAGAGTAGAACTGATGGGACTACATGATGATGCGGGTCCAGAACTGGGTTGTCCTGGAGCCATTGGACCGGTCAGCTCATCGAACGTAACGTGAATTGTTTCCATGATATTTCGGGTTCTTTTGTTGTAGATTCGGTATCCCTTTTTGTTCGGTGCATATCCTACAAAAACTCCAATGTCCGCTTTAGCTTTAAGTTTGCCTAAGTCTTGACCCTCATTAGTTGGATAACATAATGCACCAAACACACGAAGGAATGATAAATTAGGTTTTCTATTGTGGACAAGTTCATATGGAGTTTTTCCATGAGCAGTGTGAATTAGGGATCGATTTTGAGTGTAGCATGCAGTGGCAATGGCTTCAGCCCAGAGAAACATTTGAACCTTTGAGTAAATCAGCATTGTTCTTGCGGCTTCCACAAGAGTTCGATTTCTTCTTTCAACTACACCGTTCTGTTGAGGAGTTCGTGGAACACTTCTTTGATGACTGATTCCAACACTTTCATAAAACTCACTAAGTTGTTTATTAACAAACTCAGTTCCATTGTCTGTTCGGATGATTCTGACAGTTTTGTTAAGTCGAACCTGCAGCTGTTTGATAAGTTTAATGATGATATCTGGTGTTTCATCCTTTGTCCTTAAGAACTTAACCCAGGTGAATCGAGAGTAATCATCAACCACAACTAATACATATTTCTTCCCAAAGATATTCTGCACTCTTATGGGTCCACATAAGTCCATGTGAATTGTATGAAGAACTTCTGTAACTGAGTTTGCAGGCTTGGGTTTGTGGGTATATTTTTTGCTTTTTCCCAATTGGCATGCTGAACAAAGATGATCCTTTTCATACTTTAGTCTAGGTAGACCTACAACTAAGTCCTTTCTGGAGAGATCATTGATGGTGCCGAAGTTCAAGTGATTGAGACGACGATGCCATAACCATTACTTTGTTTTCGAAGCCTTTGACAACAAGCAAATTGGAGAAGACTTCATCATATCTTCGATAGAGATGGTGTACAAATTTGAACCACGAGTTCCTCTTAAAAGTTCCTTACCATCAAGTTCTCTAACGAAACAAGTATGTTTTCTGAATGCCACTTCTAGGTCAGAATCACAGAATTGACCGACATAAAATAAGTTATGACCAAGACCTTCTACGTAGTATACCCTGGAGATAACACTATCACCGACAACATAATCTCCATAACCTATAATTGCACCAAAATGATCATTCCCGAATCTAACAGTCCCGATGAATTTACTCACGAAGTTAATGAGCTGCGACCGGTCTCCAGTCATATGCTTGGAACAACCTGAGTCTAGGTACCACAGAACGATTTGAACGATCTGCAGTTGAACACAGACAAGAATGGATAACTGGATAATTAGGATCCCCATGCAAGAATGGGTTCCATTTGGTTAGCAACAGTGATTGAAACACCCACATCAGAAGTAGAGACAATGGAATTATCAGAAATAGATGCAGTGCTAGTGTCCGTATTTGACCTATTCAAATTATGTTCACTTCTTAAGGGAATAGTTCTACCAGTAGGCAACCATTTTCTAGTGGGCATTGTCTTAGCAAATTGAGAGTAAAACTCATTAACCTTGCGGCCAGTAGGTATCCATTGATAACCTATATTACTAAATTTTCTTCCTGTGGGTTCCCACTGTTTTCTAACTTTCTTTCGCCTTTGCCTTTTAGCCTTCTTAGCTTGATTTTTAGAATCAGCAGTTTTAACTGGGCAATTGATAGCATTAGACAACCCATTCACAACACATTCATGATTAGTACCAGAAATCAAGCATTCATTACATGTTTTGCAAGTAGTAGCAGAATTCGAATTAATTACAGTACACTTATAGCTAATACTAGAATCAACACGATTCGTTTTATTCAACTCAAACATAGTGTTCCTAGGGTGATCTTCTACTCTTTTCCAATGCACATTCTTAGCTTGCGAGGTCCTATCATTCCTTGTATTGCCTTGAGACTTTGACCTGCTCGCTTTAATGTCACTAATTACTCATGTAGAGGGAATGGGAACATTAGTTGGTTTTGCTACTTTTTGCATTTCCTGTTTAGATGTGCTGGGATGTGAACTATTTGAAGGCGCACTGAAGTTCACTTTCTTAACACTAGAGGTGCTGGGATCTGAACTACTTGAAGGCATACTAAAGTTCACATTCATAAAATTGGGCATTGAATGAGTTGCATACTTGGCACTAGGCATAGAACAAGGTATCAAGGGATTGACTTGCTCACCTAAGGTTTTAGGGCATATTGTAATTAAGCATTCTAGAAGTTCTTGAGATCGTTTGGCATATAAGCATGCATGGCCAATTGCATTATCATGTGGTTTCTCTAACTTATCCTCTTCTATAATCTCACGGAGACATTCTAGGTTGTCCTTAAGGTATGAGAAATATGTTTGAATAGCAAGTTTGTTATTCCTAAGATGAGGAGGAACATATTTCACAGACAAAGCATATTTATTACAGACATACACCTTTGAAGCACCATTCTCCCCATTGGTCATTGGAATTTTCCCTTTTACCTGACTCTTCAGATTCTCAACTTTCTTTTGCAACGAAGTTATTTGTTCATTATTTTTGTTACGAGTGACTTTTATTGACTTAAATAACTCATTGAAATGACGTTTAACCTTTTCATTTTCTTCTAGAAAACTCTCATTTTCCTTTTGTAAAGCATTAACCAAGTTTTGAAGATGAAAGTTTTGATAATTCTGAGAATCTAAAGGAGGAGGCATTTGGGAGCCAGTCACATTGTTTATTTCACCCTTTAAGTGAGAAATTTAGGCTTTTAACTTTCTGATCGTGTTACCGTGAACTTGAATCTGTTCATCACGTTTGTTTATTTCAAAAACTACATCAAACTCTGGAACATTTGAGGCTATCTTGATGTTTGAGGTTTTAACATTTTCTTTGAGATGTTGATATTTTAGTTGTAAATCAAAATGTTCAACTTCTAGTTTAGAAAAATGTTTTACCAAATTATCGTGATCATCCTGTTCAATTTTCTCACTTAGTTTAGAGTTTTTGATTTCAAGCTCAATGACACGATCATGGGAGACTTTCAAAGCAACAGATAATTCATGAAATTGAGAAGCAGTAATAGAACAATTAGTGGCAGTATAGAACACATCTTGAGAGATACATTCAGAAATCAGATTCTCATTTAAGGTATGCAAGTTCTTCCTCTCAATCTCATTATATTTTAACGCTCGCTCATAGTCACTAACCTCAACTATCATTGCATCAAATTCCTTTTCCATTCCTTTAATATCTGTATATATCCCCTTTTTAAGACTCTCAAATTGATCTTTTAGTTGTTTAAAGAAAGGCATGACCTCAGTTAAATAACATTCTTTTGTTTGCTCAAAACCCCTTTCCCCTTCAGTTATCACAGTGGGTGTGATCCTTTTCTTACAAGTTTTCTCAAAGTCAACAAATAATTGAAATATAACATATTGACTGATTAATTTCTTGCTCTTAGTGGCAATAGTTCTAGGAACTAAGTGCATTGGTGTATTTGGAGGATACACGGTTGCTGCAGGCAATTTCCTAAGGGGAGAATTTGTTTCAACAAGATTTTCAGCTTTTTGCTTATCTAAGTCCTTTTTCCTGAACACTTGTTCAGGTGTTAACAAATTTTGAGGCTTAAACTTGTTTAATGAAATCCAATTTTCCTTTTTGTAATCCTGGGGTTTGACAATAATCTTATTCTCGTTGCACTTGGGATTGATGAGGTCAGTTGTTATATAAAAATATCAAATACGTAGTACACGGGCGAAATTACGAACCAACCTTTTAGGAAAAAGGTCGACACGCAAAACTCGCGAATACTCGATAAGTGATACCGGGCAAGTGATTACCCGGGTCGTTTCCCAACGAGGAGTGAATTGACGGTGACGTTTGAGGTTTGGTATTAAAGTGCTTGAATGGATCGGGGAATTTTCGATTTTGATTACGTTATTCTACAAATTAAGTAACAGGAAAGTAAATAAGGCACGGGAACAAACTAAATGACTAAATTAACTACTACTAAGCAAAAGAAACAATAAAACAAAGCTAAACTACGTCCTAGGGCATTAAAACTAAAAAAAGCGAAAACCGGGAACACACCTAGCTCTTAAAAGGTGAAAACTTTGCAATTTAAGGCCTACGGGAGCGAAACCAATTTTCCTACATTCTAAACGACTAAAAATAATTTTAGGAAAAAGCCGGGTATTTTTTCGACTTTTATTTTATTTATTATGAATTAATTACTAATTTAATCTAATATAATTATAAAAAATACTAAAAATTTTTAGAAAATTCTAAAAAATTTACAGAAAATACTTTAACTAATAGTGAGTTTAAGAAAAATAAAAATAGGTACACTGCTTTCGAAATAAGCTGTGAAAAAAAAGACATAAGATTAAATAGCTTAAAAGCTTAAACTGCTAGCAAGACATAAATAATTAATGTGAGAAATATAACATACACCACAAGGTAGAGCAGATGGTTGGGTGCTGGGTGTGTGGTTCGTATGACAGCTAACTGGCAGACCTGGGTTCGAATCCCAGTCTGCACAGTTTTGCTATATTTTTTTTTTTTATTTCTTTTGACAAACTTAAAAGGGGACTAAATTAAGACTTTTTTTTTACAAAAAACTAAAAAAATGAGAAGGCTGAAATCAGCTGGAATTAGCTAATGGACAGCAGCAGATATGAAAGAAAGAAAAAAAAGGGATGGGACAAATTGGTTTAGGGGCTGCGCAAGGAACAAAATAAGCTACACTAAGCTATTTAAAATCACTAAAAAGCTAACTAGCAGTAAAACTTAACCCACTAATCCTAAAGACTACTAAGGGATCATAAAAAGGCAATAATGAGAAGCTAAGAACTCATAATCTTACTGCTACTATGCAGTTTCATCAGTTCCAAACAGGCCCAATGGGTGGCTTTTGAAGCACAATCTAAATGAGCTAAAATGGGAGTGAGCTTATGAGCTTTTGGGAAAATGAAGACAAGCTGGGGGGGCAAGCTTTTGCCCCCACAAATACCTAATGAGAAGCTAAACTAAACAAGCTAGGGGCTGTCCAAACAGGCTTGTGGGACAGTTGTGGACATGCATCAGGTGAAAAAGTTAAATAGGCAACTCAACTAATCTAAATGCCTACTACTAAAATCTACTTGAAACATTAAATTAACTAAGTTAACACTTAACTTAAACCATTTAGCATCAAAAATGGGTCAAAACATGAATTTGACCCATTTCTGTGACTGTTCCAAACACTCCCTTGAGGGACAGAAATAATTTGAAAACAAACTGTGAGAGTTGTATGAGTTTTGAAAACAACTTTTGAGCTTAAACACAAGCTCATATGAACTTAAAAACCAACTTTTGACAATTTTGAATAATAATGCATTAAAGTAAAAAGAACATGGCATATTCTTAAAATAATTTGCAAGGCATTGGAAATTTAAATGACTGGAATGAAATTGCATTGAAAAGTAAAATTTTAAAAGTAAATACAATAAAACTAAATTGGTACTAGAACATCAAATTCTAGACAAGTTTTTCTAATTCTTAGCTGCCTATTTATACTAAAATAACTAAGTCTTGGGTCTTTTGTCTCTTGTCTTCATCTGTGTTGTGCTTTGTCTGTGAGAGAGAAGTGAGAGAAATGGACAACTTGTGCTTTCTTAGCTTCAATCTCAGCCATCAATCCATCTTGGGGACCAAGGAGTGAATCTGAGCCGTTGCTTCTTTGTCTCCATATAAGCTCCAATGGGGTGTTTGAGGATTGCCAACATGGCATCTCACCCATGTGGGTGTGGGGCTTGCCTGAGTGTGGGAATCAGTGGGTGAGGGTGACTGGTGGGGAAGAAGACAAGAGGGATTAGGAGGGAAAATGGTGAAGGGATTTTTGGCGGGCAAACAAGCTGGGTATGTGTTTCTGGTTTCTGTTTTGGGTAAAGAAAGGGAAGAGGTTCAAGTAAAAAGGGGGAGGGTCAATTGGTGAATGAATGGGTTCAAAATGGGTTTAAGGTTTTTATTTTTAAAAAGTAAATAAAACTTGTATTTTGTGGTTTTTTTGATTTAAAACTTTTTTTTTTTTTTTTTTTTTTTGAAAGAAAACTTTTAATAAAAATTGGTTTTTGAAAAATAATTGGTTTTAAATAAAATTTAGGATTCGGAAAGAAAGAGTATTTTAGGATTTTTAAAAAGGTTAAAATGGTAGTTTTGGGTTCGGGTGAAGGGTAAATAAGTAATTTGGATTTAGGGATAGGTTTTTCGTCTGATTCCCCAAGCTCACTCCCAAAATTGTATCCCGGGCTCTGAAAATGTGGAAAATCATCTTCCGGCTCCGTCTGCAAAGCACGTTTTCCAATCCGAGCTCATTTCCGTCCGTTTTTTGCCCTGTTTTCGATCCTTTGTACCTGAAACACATAAAAACACATTCCAAGGATATCTGCAGAATAATTGGTTATATTTTTGTGTTTTTAGACATTTTTGTGGGTCTTAGATGGGTAAAAATGATGAGTGAATAAGCACTCATCAAATCCCCCACACTATCAATTGCTAGTCCCTAGCAATCCGATCATATAAAGTAATAAAAGGATCAAAAATACCAAGAATACCCCGTTTCGACTTTTTATTCAATACTAGGAATTTAAACTTGAACGTAAATAAATATCGTGCTTGACTATCAAAACATGGCATCATAGAACTGGATTCACGCAAAATGGGTGTCTCCGGGGAATTGTAATCGTCATCCTCTTTTTGATACTCTCAAACCAAGCTTAAACTTATTGTGCAAACATTTTTGTAAAATGCTAACGCTACTTATATCAATAATCTATGTAAGTCGAGACTTAACTTTTCACTCCCGCAATTCATAAAATTTAAGTGTGTGTGCTCATTTTCAAAAGTTTGACCATTAAAATCGACATTTGTTATGGTTGTTATCCACTTAACTAAAGTACTAACTCACCGGAAACGATGAAAGTCTAAGGATCGAAAGAGCCTTTTCCATGTAGCGGCTTTCTTCTCAGCTTGTCCTTTTAAGGAGGCTAGGTTTTCACCCTTGAGAATAGTACCGGAATCAGCGGGAATTCGATTCCAAAGATTTACGAAGCTACCGTTAAGTTAAAACTAAACCTAAATGGATTACAACCGAAGACAATTTAGAAATTCGAGATTCAAAGGTGAGATCACTCCATGTTGCGACTTTCTTCTCAGCTTGTCCTTTTAAGGAGGCTAGGTTTTCACCCTCGAGAATAGTATCGGAGCTTTCGGGATCTTTGAAATCAAGGATTTCCAAATTACCGTCAAACTTTTAGACAACTTTGACGAATACGAGTTCAACTTCCGATTTAAATTTAAGAAAAAGCAAGTTTCGCACATTTATTCATAAGCAACATAATGCTTTTATTCACGCAACTCATATTTTTCTTTTCTTTTTTTCATTTTTCATTTTTCAACTTTTTTCACTTTTTTTCTTTTTCACTTTTTTTTTTTTTTTTTTTTTTTCATTTTGACTTTGAACTTTAAACTTGCAACTTTTGCATCATTCAAGCATTTTTCGATACTTTCATTTTGCACATTATTCAGATTTTAAGAAAGTATGCTTTCTCGGAAATTTAAATAAAAAGTTGAACTCGGACTCTAAATCAATTTTGCTTAAAAACTTTTTATTGTAACAAGACTATTTGAATGTTCAAAAGTTTGACAACGAGCACGTATTTTAGTCCGATTAGTTATCTTCTGGGAGAAAAAGCCATAGATTACTTATATAAGCTCTAAAGAGAACCAACTACTCCACGCTTAGCATTTTCATTTGCACAACGCATAAAACCTTAGCCTAAATGTTAAGAGAGCAGCTAGATCAACACTCTAGCAGAGTCGGGATTCCCCTTGTTCTAGCCTAATCAAGACTAAACTACCATTAACGCTGAAGCATTAATGCATTATTTTTGTGCAAAGCACTTCTTTTAAATGTAAATACTTGACTTAAAACGATAAAATTTTTAAATTTTTTTTTGGTCAAAACGGGGGTGCTAGGGTACTAGAAAGTACAATGTGATCAAAATTCGCTAGAATTCCCCCCCACACTTAGAATTGAATATTGCCCTCAATATTCAAAGTACCGGCCGTAGCCGAAACTATAGAACGGAAAAAGGTAATACTACTAGCCAAGTGTGGAAGCGAAATCTTTTTTCACAAAAAGGATTAATAAGATATCCCTAGATAATCGTTAGCAAAAAGATCGGATATTGGGCGGCTGGATTGAAAACAGGCGCATCAATCATCACGATCTACGGGAATCCTGAAAACAGAGAGCAAACACACAACAAGCAAACAACAGTGGGGGAATTCCCCCACACTTAGTGTTAGAAAAGAGAAAGAAGATAGAAACATGGGTGGACACCATGAAATGCTACTGTTTTTGTTAACTGAGTCGCTAGCTTGACTCGACCCCGAATTCATTGGTTCATGGGGGAGCAAGTGGAAGAGAAGATCTCCATCGGACGTTCATTCAAATGGTTTGGATAAACATTGAATGTGCTGAAAGTTCCACTCCGATGAGATATAACCGGCTCAAAAGAATGAGAAATGCCGGGATCAAAGATGGTATCTTCACTCCCGTAGGAGATAAGATATGGAGAAGAAATGGGATAAGAAAGAAGAGTGTCAAATATTTGACAACGGGTGGGTTGGGTGGGCAAAAGATTATCCACCACTTTAGAAGTCACAACATCCGTGTTGGACTTAAGAAATATCCGAGAGTGAACTCCCTTGAAAGGTAAGATACCGGGTTTGAACACTTTGTCCTCGGAGAGGAATGAAACACAAGTATCAACCATGGTAAAATCCTCAAGGGTAGATAAGTCACTCATGGATAAAGGAGGATGTGGAGCATTTTGCTCAAAAAGCTCGTCCTCAATTCCCGGAGGAAGAGGATCGATGTGAGCGAGTTCACCGGCGAACTCCTCATGAAAAGGTCTACTCCTTTCGGAAGAAGGAAGCAATACAAATGTGAACGTCTCATACTCAGGAAGAGAAAGATGAAAAGTGGGATTGCCACTACTCTTCGTTTCAGTATGATCGTCATCAAAGCGGAATACTTCATATTCCGGAAGATAATCATTGAACAAAGCCTCAAGAGTTTCGGGCTTTTCCAAGATAGAGTCACTATCCTCTACGGGGATAGGAGCTGAAGCTGGTTTAGCACAAAATGATTCGATCTTGGAAATGAGGAGATTTACATTGAACAATTTTTCACGAAGTATCTTGTCCTCTATTTCCAGATCATCAGAATCTCTCACTTCTTCTAAGCTAACTAGCTCAGAAGGTAGCTCCTCGACATAATCGATGTCTCCATACGAGAAAGAATCATCAAACGACGTATAATCATTTTCAGACTCGGAGATCATCTCAACAGAATCATTTGGGGTAGGAGGAGAAGAATCATCATCAAGAGGCTCATCACACATCATATCGGAGACACCTTCGCACTCACTTGGGGTTGGGACAAGGTTCTCAGCACAAGACGGTTCCGTTTCCGGAATAGTGCTAAGATGCTCATCCCCCATACTCAGAGAGTTATCGGGCTCTTCGGGTGTGATTTCAGCCGACAAACTTTCATAATCTTCCTTCATTTGAATAGAATCCTCATCATCTTCATCGTCAATGTAAGTTGCGAGCCATCGAGCACGTCTTGCAAGTGCTCGTTCTTCGATTCGTATTTCTTCAAGACATTTTTTAATCTTAGCGGCTCGTTCCTCTTCTTCATGTAATTCTAGCATAGATTTTTCGTTGCGAGATGTTTGGTCTTCAGCAAGTTCTTCTAGCATACTTTTCTCACGAGGATGTTGATCTATGACGGGAAATTGTTCAATGACGGGAAATTGTGGAGGTTGGAAATTGTCAAAACAAGGAGTGTTATAACAAGGATCAGGTCCATAGTAATTTTTATTCCATGATTGACATTGGTAATCACAATGAGGACCCCCACAATTTGCACGATAAGGAATTTGAGGAGAGAAATTATGAAATGAATGATCATTGAAATCTTGATAGTACGGTTGTGGTTCATATGAATTCTGTGGAGGGTAGTTGAAATCGTTTTGAGAAAAATTGAAGGAATTTGGATTAGAATCATAAGCGAATGAATTCTCGGCACAAATCGAACAAAATCCATCGGTAAGATAATTTCCACACCACTCACACATACATTTGTAACAACGAAAACCTTTTGGTAACACGTCTCCACAACCGTAGCAATAATCGTGATCGAATGAAGACATCTCAGGTTCGGGAGTAGGAATCGAGGGTTCATCAATATCACATATCGTATTTGTATTTCCCGAAGTTGAATCTTGACAAAGTTCAATTAAGAAGTTTTCAATCATGTTCATTTCGGTTCTAAGGAAATCTTCTGAAAAACGTCTTGAAGATTCCGGAGGTGGGACAAGTGGTGTGCTCTTAGAGCTAGCAATATCCACCACTTCCGTTATGGTCTCCGGCGCTTGAACGGGTTCATCATAATCAATTCTAATTCTCGACCTTTTTTCATTGGCTTGAATTTGTTCAATTAGATTACGGGTTCTAAGTTCAAAGAAATCATCCTCGTAACCCTCGGTGGGTACTTGAGGTAACTCTGACACTTGAACGGGCTCGTCAACATTAAAACACATCTCGGGTTGTGGCGGTTGGTCGAAAATACTTTGAAAAGACCTTTTGATGGATAATTCGCATGAATAGCAAAATTCGCTTGAACTAGGCCTTCCACACCGCTCACACGTACACTTGTGACATCGATACACACCATCTTCCATTGGAGTTTTACAAGTGAAACAATGACGCCCAAGAGTCGTCATAAGAATTAAACATGAGAGGGTAAAAGAAATAGAATTATACGATCGAGAGGATAACGAAGAATTGAATTAAACGGCAAAAGAGGGTAAGAGAAATAGAATCAACGAATAAGAGGAATGAGAAGAACATTTTTGGGTTTTTATAAATGAAAAACATAAAAGAAAAAGAAATTTTGAAAAAGAAAATATTTTTGGGTTTTTTTTAGGGTTTTTGGAAAGCAAATAACTTCACGAGGAAGGTTCTTCAAGTCACTAATCGTCAAACCGTAACGATATTGTCGCAACACAACCTCCCCGGCAGCGGCGCCAAAAATTGATGAGGTCAATTGTTATATAAAAATATCAAATACATAGTACACGCGCGAAATTACGAACCAACCTTTTAGGAAAAAGGTCGACACGCAAAACTCGCGAATACTCGATAAGTGATACCGGGCAAGTGATTACCCGGGTCGTTTCCCAATGAGGAGTGAATTGACGGTGACGTTTGAGGTTTGGTATTAAAGTGCTTGAATGGATCGGGAATTTTTGATTTTGATTACGTTATTCTACAAATTAAGTAACATGAAAGTAAATAAGGCACGGGAACAAAGTAAATGACTAAATTAACTACTACTAAGCAAAAGAAACAATAAAACAAAGCTAAACTACGTCCTAGGGCATTAAAACTAAAAAAATGTGAAAACCGGGAACACACCTAGCTCTTAAAAGGTGAAAACTTTGCAATTTAAGGCCTACGGGAGCGAAACCAATTTTCCTACATTCTAAACGACTAAAAATAATTTTAGGAAAAAGCCGGGTATTTTTCGACTTTTATTTTATTTATTATGAATTAATTACTAATTTAATCTAATATAATTATAAAAAATACTAAAAATTTTTAGAAAATTCTAAAAAATTTACAGAAAATACTTTAACTAATAGTGAGTTTAAGAAAAATAAAAATAGGTACACTGCTTTCGAAATAAGTTGTGAAAAAAAAGACATAAGATTAAATAGCTTAAAAGCTTAAACTGCTAGCAAGACATAAATAATTAATGTGAGAAATATAACATACACCACAAGGTAGAGCAGATGGTTGGGTGCTGGGTGTGTGGTTCGTATGACAGCTAACTGGCAGACCTGGGTTCGAATCCCAGTCTGCACAGTTTTGCTATATATTTTTTTTTTTGATTTCTTTTGACAAACTTAAAAGGGGACTAAATTAAGACTTTTTTTTACAAAAAACTAAAAAATGAGAAAGCTGAAATCAGCTGGAATTAGCTAATGGACAGCAGCAGATATGAAAGAAAAAAAAAAGGGGATGGGACAAATTGGTTTAGGGGCTGCGCAAGGAACAAAATAAGCTACACTAAGCTATTTAAAAGCTCTAAAAAGCTAACTAGCAGTAAAACTTAACCCACTAATCCTAAAGACTACTAAGGGGTCATAAAAAGGCAATAATGAGAAGCTAAGAACTCATAATCTTACTGCTACTATGCTGTTTCATCAGTTCCAAACAGGCCCAATGGGTGGCTTTTGAAGCACAATCTAAATGAGCTAAAATGGGAGTGAGCTTATGAGCTTTTGGGAAAATGAAGACAAGCTAGGGGGCAAGCTTTTGCGCCCACAAATACCTAATGAGAAGCTAAACTAAACAAGCTAGGGGGCTGTCCAAACAGGCTTGTGGGACAGTTGTGGACATGCATCAGGTGAAAAAGTTAAATAGGCAACTCAACTAATCTAAATGCCTACTACTAAAATCTACTTGAAACATTAAATTAACTAAGTTAACAGTTAACTTAAACCATTTAGCATCAAAAATGGGTCAAAACATGAATTTGACCCATTTCTGTGACTGTTCAAAACACTCCCTTGAGGGAGAGAAATAATTTGAAAACAAACTGTGAGAGTTGTATGAGTTTTGAAAACAACTTTTGAGCTTAAACACAAGCTCATATGAACTTAAAAACCAACTTTTGACAATTTTGAATAATAATGCATTAAAGTAAAAAGAACATGGCATATTCTTAAAATAATTTGCAAGGCATTGGAAATTTAAATGACTGGAATGAAATTGCATTGAAAAGTAAAATTTTAAAAGTAAATACAATAAAACTAAATTGGTACTAGAACATCAAATTCTAGACAAGTTTTTCTAATTCTTAGCTGCCTATTTATACTAAAATAACTAAGTCTTGGGTCTTTTGTCTCTTGTCTTCATCTGTGTTGTGCTTTGTCTGTGAGAGAGAAGTGAGAGAAATGGACAACTTGTGCTTTCTTAGCTTCAATCTCAGCCATCAATCCATCTTGGGGACCAAGGAGTGAATCTGAGCCGTTGCTTCTTTGTCTCCATATAAGCTCCAATGGGGTGTTTGAGGATTGCCAACATGGCATCTCACCCATGTGGGTGTGGGGCTTGCCTGAGTGTGGGAATCAGTGGGTGAGGGTGACTGGTGGGGAAGAAGACAAGAGGGATTAGGAGGGAAAATGGTGAAGGGATTTTTGGCGGGCAAACAAGCTGGGTATGTGTTTCTGGTTTCTGTTTTGGGTAAAGAAAGGGAAGAGGTTCAAGTAAAAAGGGGGGAGGGTCAATTGGTGAATGAATGGGTTCAAAATGGGTTTAAGGTTTTTATTTTTAAAAAATAAATAAAACTTGTATTTTGTGGTTTTTTTGATTTAAAACTTTTTTTTTTTGAAAGAAAACTTTTAATAAAAATTGGTTTTTGAAAAATAATTGGTTTTAAATAAAATTTAGGATTCGGAAAGAAAGAGTATTTTAGGATTTTTAAAAAGGTTAAAATGGTAGTTTTGGGTTCGGGTGAAGGGTAAATAAGTAATTTGGATTTAGGGATAGGTTTTTCGTCTGATTCCCCAAGCTCACTCCCAAAATTGTATCCCGGGCTCTGAAAATGTGGAAAATCATCTTCCGGCTCCGTCTGCAAAGCACGTTTTCCAATCCGAGCTCATTTCCGTCCGTTTTTTGCCCTGTTTTCGATCCTTTGTACCTGAAACACATAAAAACACATTCCAAGGATATCTGCAGAATAATTGATTATATTTTCGTGTTTTTAGACATTTTTGTGGGTCTTAGATGGGTAAAAATGATGAGTGAATAAGCACTCATCAGGGATCGTTAAGCTTCTTATCCATTTTCTTCCTTGATGCATCATCTAATTTCCTGTCTTCCTCAATGCAACTAGGTGACTGTCTAGGTTTAAGAATCTCATTGCCATCATAGATTACATTTTGAGCAGCCTTTGATATCTTACCATACATAGGGTTGGGTTTATCTACAATGGGAACACTATGCTTATCGCTTAAGACTCTATGCTTAGTGACCATGTGAGCAGTCTGAATGGTATTCCCTTGTACGTACAGCTTATTTTCAAGTTTGTTTTTCAAAGTTTTTAGATTGGAAAAATCATTCAAAAGTTTTGATTCCTTAGCATGAAATTCCTGTTTAAGCACTTTAACATTTTCTTGAAGTTCTTGTTTTTGCTTAGCAGTTTTAGAAAGCTTTTCTTGTAAGGAGTTTAACTCTTGTTCTAACACTTCTTCTCTAAAATTACCTTTTCTAATAATTGTACGCATTTGGTTATCCAACTCCTGCTCACGAGTAGTTAACTCAAACTTAGCACGTTGTTCATAAATGGTAATTCGTTCTTTATAGGCATTAAGTTCAGAGATAACAGAATCATCAGGGGCACATGCAGTGTATTCATCAAAAACATAGTCATCATTGACTGCATAAGATGCATCACTTGTTACAATCTCACTTTCACTTTGTTTCACATATTAATCATATGGGACAACATTGATATTACCCATATTTTCAATATCTGACTCAATAGTTTCAGTTGATTGTACTTTGTCATGCATCTTTTGCACATCAGCATCATCGTATAGTTTTAATACCTCAGAAATGATTTTGTCTTTGGATGGACCAGCTTGTGGTGATGAAGAGACTTTAGAAGGGACCATTGGAGAAATGCTAGCCATGAAAATTGTTTGTGCAGTAGGTTCATCATCAATGTCAGAGTCGTATGCATCACAATCAGCGACTTGAAAGGCATTCTGATGATTGTGGCCTATCTCCTGAATTGGCTGCTCATCCACATCTGCATCATATGTCTTGGCATTTCCCTCAGTAAGAAACAACAACTCCTCTTCATCCAAAGCTGCACCATTATCCTGAGCTTGCACAAGCAACATCTTATCCCTGAAGTACTCTGCATTCTGAGGGCGCTTTGGCGATTTGCAGTTCCTTGCAATATGTCCCTCACCACCACAGTTGTAACACTTGATCGGCTTTGCTTGTCCCTGATTTCCATTCCTTCCCCTATTCTGATTTCCCACATATCCTCTACCAACTCCAACTCTTCCTTGTTCATACTACCTTTCTTGAACTGGTTGTACCATAACCTTCTCATCTCTGACAGTGGCTTGATTGTGTGGATTAGATGTTGTTGTTGGTGTGTGGGAGAGTGTTCATGTTTTGACTAACCATGAGAAACAGTTGGTTGATGACGTTTTCCATGAGTGTGTTAGAGTCTGGAGGCTTATATGATGGATCGGGAATGAGCTTGTAATTACCATTACCAGTGGGTATGACTTGTGAAGCTTTGGTTGTAATCCCAACATTGGTGTAAAATGCGGTTGAATCATTTGATGAACTTGTTTCTCCCTGTTTTGATTTGAACTGATTAAGAATCATTTTTTCAAACATGGCATGTCTCTCATTCTGAAGCAGGAAGGCATATAGTTGTTCATAGTTGGTGTTCTTCAAACCTTTGGTTAGCTTCACAGAGGTGACAAACTTGTGCCATTCGGGATTCATGTTGTTCAAAATTTTTGAGTTCAACTGAATGTTTGGCATGGTCATTTTGATATTCCTCATATCATTAACAAGCTTGTGGAATCTCACGTAATACTCATAGACACTCTCATCTGGTTTCATCTTGAAGTGCTCAAATTCATCATAGAGTTGTGATTCTCTGTCTTCCATAGTTAATTCAGAACCTGAGAGAAGCATCTTGACATTATCCCACACTGCTTTGGCTTCGGTGTTGCGATTGATAAGCTTGTAGATATCCTTTGGAAGACCTTGAAGTATGATGTTAGAAGCCCTGATATTAGCATCGAAACTCTTTTTCTCCTTATCATTGAGCTCATCATATGTCTTTGGTCTGTCTATTCCATAGATCATTGTTCCATCTGCAGCTGTATCAATTAAGTCTCTAGTAGTCTCAATCTGATAAGGTCCTTCATCAATCGATTTGAGAATGTTGACCCCATTTTCCTTTCCAAGACAGTACAATCTGATTCTTTGAGCCCAAGAGTCGTAGTCAGTTCTGTCAAGCATGGGTGGACGAGTATCTGAACCAGCTGCTTGAACATCCTCAGCAACAGTGGAGATGATTGTAGGCACGTTGGTAGACATGTTTAAAGATTACACGGGATTTTATAACTCAATGATTAAACCGGGAAATAGGTTCTTTCACGGGATTTTACTAAATCAAGAGAAAACCGTACTACACACAAGATTCAACCAAGTCGCTAAGAATCCTTGAACCAAGTCGCTAAGCACCAAGTTGCTAAGTAATAAGAAGACAAGTCGCTAAGTTCCAAATCGCTACGAATTTTGACAGCAAGTCGCTATGCACCAAGTCGCTAAGACGTCAAGTCGCTAAGACGTCAAGTCGCTAAATAGCAACTCGCTAAGGTCCAAATCGCTAACACCAAGTCGCTAAGAAACTTAAAGAACAAGTCGCTATCAAAATTGAAAGCAAGTCGCTACCTTACCAAGTCGCTACCCGTAGTGGAGAATCCACTAAGTGTACTGTTTGTCGGCTTGTCTCAAAAGACAAGTCGCTAGGACTAACTCGCCACCAAACAACACTACAACTCGCTACCTTTTACTGAAGCAAGTCGCTAAGTAGAAATTCACTCCGAGAGCCAAGTTGCTACCAAGAAAAACTTCAAAAACACATTTTTCAATCCAAAACAAGCTCAACCACAGTGATTCAAGCTTACCAAATCAAAACCCAAGCACATATAATGATCCTAAACACAAAAGTACACCCAAAATCCAAACTTTAACACTAGAAATGAACCAAATGATGCAAAAACCACTATACTTTTTCAAACTCAAAAACCATCTAAAAACCACAAGAAATCCAAGGATATGAAAGAGATGAACTAACCATGGCTCTTGATACCATTTGTGACATATTGGATTTCACATACACATCAACTCACTAACATATTAGGCGTACAAGATAATTTCTAGAGAGAGAAAGAGTTAGAGGTTTGGGAACTTTAGTGAGAGAAAGAAAAAAACTTATTATGAGCTCCAACTCTCTACCTTGGGAGGTAGAGAGTATTTATAGTCTTACAATAAAACGCCACCTGACGGGTTGTGGATCAGGCATACAGTGGGTAAAGACCCGTCCGTCCTCCACGGTGTTACTTAACTAAATACTACTTAACATTAAATAACTACGACTACGAGCTTTCTAATGATTACATATACTTGAGGTGACCGACACTTTAATACCTGGATTTTCTAAATCCTAACACCATCCTTGGAAATAAGCAAATACTTATATGTATAACGATGCACCTCATTGATTATACGACCTAGGCATTCTTCCCTAATGCCACTTGATTTGATTCTTTGGCATCCTTCACTAATGCCTTTGACACAACGCTTGGCACCTTTCACTAATGCCTTCGTCTTGACACCTTTAGCATTCTTCACTAATGCTTTGGCACGGACGTTTAGCACCTTTCACTAATGCTATCGTCTTGACTCTTTCGGCATTCTTCACTAATGCCTTCAACATCTATGGAGAAAGAAAGAACTATCAACAAGAGAACCTTCATTGTCTTGATGATGACAAAGTATGGCAACTCATGGACTTGAGCTTGCTTGACTTCAAGAAGTGGTGATCTTGCCTTTAAGAGGAACCTAGAAGATCACACAAAAACAAAAGACAAACTACATAGATCTCTTGGATCTGAGGTTAGAGAGATATAATACTTTGAGAGAGTATATGTGGAGTGGTGAGCTAAAAGGAAAAAATGGCTCACTATTTATAGAGAAAATTCTCTCCTGTTCCCCGGATCCCACGGATCCCTCCCATAAGGGATCCGGCTAGCACAAAGCTAGGGATCCGTGGGACGCTCCTCTCTGCCCATGGGTACTTTTGGTTATGGGTCATGGGTCATGGGTTATGGGTTGATCCATGGTTTTCTTTCTAGATACAATGTATCTTAAGGATACAATGAACTTGGTTAAGTGGTATATATAAAACTATGGGTCATGGGTCAATACCATTTGCTAGTTTTTACCCATTTAGTATATACTTGTTTTTACCCATTTTAGTATATACTTGTTTTTACCCATTTTAGTATATACTTAGTTTAAGTATATGTTAGCCCAATATGTAAACACTAGTTGTTGTACATATGTATCATAAAATCACTTATACTTGTTTTAGTGTTTTATGTGAAAACGTAAGTGTGTTAAGAACTATTGACTCAAACTATTTACGTATTTTATTTGTTTCGTTAAAGTGATTTTACGTTTGTTATCGACAAAACATTAGAAGATCGTAAAATATAAATAAACGTTTTTACGGCTTATTTGTATTAACAATGTTTTCAAACTTTTGGAAGCATCATTGATGTGTACGACCATCTACACGAGAAGTTCGTGTCTTAAGGAAATATCTTAAAAGATCATGAATGACATGGAAGATTCTTGAAAGATGTTGCTTAGACTGTGAAGTATCATTGACATTCTGTAGCTTCGAATATCCCATGAGAATTGCTGATTACATCTCAACCTTTAAACTCATTGGCTAACAAACCGTCCTCGTATTCTGTCGGTTATTGCTGTGACCATTTGATGAAGGAAACCCGAAATACCAAACCTAAAAATGAAGTAGAATTCCCTAGATTTGTTACTTAAGCTTGTACTATCCTTGTGAAAAAAAAACGGTGTACCCAATGTACTAAACCTCTTGACATATCCTCAACTGCGTGAGACATCTAGAACTACAACGTAATTCCTGAAGATGATAGCTACTTTGTGGGTTAAGAGAGAAATAAGCACAAAAGTAACTAAATATCCAAGTCTTTATCACCCCCATAAATGCCCAAACAAGTCATATTCCCGGAAGGGAAGAAAGAAAGAAGACGAAATAAGTAAACGCGCCCGTAAAACTTCACTTCAAGTCCAAATAGATGATAAAGGAGCACTTCCGTGGTCACAATTGATATTCACTGAAAACTTTTAGCCGTGAATGTGTATCCTCGTAAAATTTTGTATGACCAACAATACCACTTGATTAACAAAAATTTTGCATCCAAAATTTGTGTTAACAAAATTCGGATAACAAGAATTTTATAAGTAACCTCGTGAACTCCATTTACACTGGCCCAAATCCATTTTCACGATGTAATCCATTCCAACTAAATAGCCCAAATCCAATCCGTGTATAGCCCAGATCCAACGACGTGTATAGCCCAACATAATCACACAAACAAAATCATGAATCTGATCCAAATCCAATCCGTGACACAAACAATCATTATTTTTTCTCCCCAAGATAACTAATTCGGTGAGATCGAGAAACAAAAACCACGTAGTCATATTTGGATCAAATATTCTTTAAAGCCATGAACTTAGTATCCTTCATGGAATAAACCAATAATACCATTTAACCAAGTAATGTAGCAATTTTATCAAAAAGTTGTAGGAAAAAAAATATAAGTTTTTCACATAAACTTTTGATAGTCCATAAAATGTTTGTTATACAAACATTTGCTATAAGAGTTAATGTCCATTGACGAGCCCATGTCAAAATGATAAAATGTAAATCAAGAACAACTCCACGTCAATGGGTATCTGCCCAACATTCACCATCAAGGCTCGACCCATTATGATAAATCTTTTAAACATGAATCCAAATCCAATCATGAAATCTGGTTCACAAGCCCTCATCTAAAGTGTTAACCGATCCAGTAAGCAACCCAACACCACATCCGGATTACCCAAGTCCTAACCCTAAATGCTTAGTGATATAAATGTAAAAGTCATACCCTAAAAATTAGGAACCTAATCACTTATCACGTTTTATCTCCGCCCCCCTCCTCCTAAACTTTCTCTCACCCAAAACGCATATCCAATCTCAAAAAATTATGCATCAAATAAACGTCTCACCTCTTCAATCAAATCGATCAAAGTCTCATTATGCCTCATCAATTATAATCGATCCATATATCCATCTTAAATCAACAACTAATAGCCCTTCAGTTGTAACTTTTTAATTTCTTTAAAGGCAGAGCCACACGAGCCTATCATGTTTGTTTGCTTCCAGATCTCTAAACGAGGTCTCAGGTAATGTGCATGTATTGACTCATATAAACCGAACAAAAAATAGAGTGAAACACGAGTTGTTTTTGTTCTATCTTTGTATTTGGGATATTGAAAGAGAGTTTAACACTCTACATGGATCGATGATGATAATGATTTCAAACAAAAATTAATCTTTGAAAAGATTTGTATCAAAGTTTGAATCGAGTCAAAGATCGCTTGGTCTTGTTAATCCGGTTACTTTTACCATGAACAAATGAAATAAAGGATTAAACAAATTTGTTTGGTTCTTTATTTATATATTTCGGATAGAACAAAGAAGCTAAGCTTCAAAATAGATTGATGATTGTACGTTCTTTTCATGTTTAGATGTTTTAGTTCTATGGACTTGACGTACCCCACGAAAAAGAATATCTGAGATCTTGATTTATGTTTTTTCAAGTCGAGTCTTGTCTTGTATTGAAGATGGAATAGGATTAGATGGGTTAGGATTGTTAGGATTCAATGTTGGATCTCCTGAGATGATTCGATTACTTCCTTATTGATTTCTTTTTGTATGTTTGGCCGAGAGGGTCTTGGTATATCATTTAGTAATACGAAAATATGAGATCTTGATTAGTGATGTTTAAGTCATGTAATTATATTGTAGTTATGGAACTATGATGAGGAGGTTTTCATGATCTTGTTTTAAGCCCGAATATGTTTCTTGCCTTGATGAGTTCGTGGTTGTGGTATGAGAAGGTGTTTAGGTCATTTGTGTTGTTAGTAGTTGTTTGATGTGGAATTAGGATAGAATGGGATTTGATGTAGTTGGTATTGGTATTAGTATAAGTCAGTCATCATCTTCTACCTTTCTGAGTATCAAAACGCAATAGTTTTCGAAACAGTTTTCAAAAACGCGGCGGTTTTGTGTCAAAATGCAGTAGACATTTTAACAAAACGCAACTTAGTCATCAAAACACAGCTGACTGACTTTATTCCATTTCATCAAAATGCAGTAGTTTTCAAAACAGTTTTCAAAATGCAACAGTTTTCTTTTAGGGTCAAACGTAGTCTTCAAGGTTTTGCCAAACCGCAGTCACAAAGAAACATTTTGCCAGCCTTTTCTTTCATCTTCAAAACGCAAGAACCTGCTATCCAAAAAAAATGCATTTGACCGGTCAAAACGCTTTCATTTATGGGTCTTTACATATTCAAAACGTCTTTACAACAACAGATTCAAAACCCAACTTAAAAACTGCTTAAAACCATATTCAAACTGCTTAAAAACTTCTTAAACACTCTTAACACCAGTAGATTCAGAACCAGTTTAAACAACTTAAAACCACAGTTTAACAAACACATAACACCACAGATTCAAGAAATCATAAGAAACGCAGTATCAAAAACCGCTTAAAAGTCACATAAAAAATAGTACAAAAATGTGAATCGAACCACACGAATCAACAAAAACAACATAACCTGGCTCTGATTCCATTTGTAGGATCGTTATTTGTGTTGATCATATGATTCGGAAGATCGGGGATTATGGAAGAACATGTTAGTCATCTTTAGAGAGAGAAAGAGTAGAGTGGGAAGTTTCTAGTGAGGGAAAAACACTTAAGTGTGTGTTTATTAGAATGAAACAACCAACCCTTCCCTTAGAGGGAAGGGGTATTTATACAACTTACTACACGCCACCTACAGGCTGTGGATCAGGCATACAGTGGGTAAAGACCCTTACATCCTCCATGGTGTTACTAAGACTAACTAATAACTAGTAAATAACAATATGTCTACGAGCTAACATATGCTAGACTATAGTTGGGGTGACCGATACTTTAACATGGATTTTCTAAATCCTAACTGCCTACGTGTGATCCCCATCTCAAGGTATGTAATGGAGGAGAATTCCCTGAGAAAAACTTGCTCAAACGTAATGAATGGGCATGTTTTGATGAAGAAAAGAGAGAAAAAGAAGACTACCATGGGATTTCGTTTAAGAATTGGATTAAGGTAAAATTTGGAAAGGTGAAATTAAAATGGGAAGCCGAAACTCAGTTTCGTTATGAATGGGCCAAGAATAATTTTCTGCGAGAGACTCAATATTGCATGACTCCTTTCATACCTCAAAGAGTAATTAAGGATGGGCAGGTCCTAAGACCTGCATAAAGCCCCGTGGCCTTGATTCTAACTTAAAGACCTCATTAATAAATAAAAGTGCTCTTTCGGGAGACAACCCGAATTATCCCTTTCCCTTTCTATTTTTATTTAGTATTGTTGGGTTTTGTGCTTTTGGTTTCACTTTTTTGCAGGAATTGGAGTTGAATGTATAGCATTTCAGGGCTCTTGGATTCCATCCCGTTAGCTAGTTATGGCGTAACTATTCTATTAAGTTACACTGTAACTGTTCTTCAGTAGCAATTCACTCCATGTTTCAACCAGTTACGGCATAACTACCCTCTAGTATTATGCCGTAACCTGTCTTCAGTATAGAATATTTCCATGTTCAAACCAATTACGGCTTAACTCATTAATTTGGTTACGCCGTAATTCATCCTGCAACTTAAAATTTTATTTTTAAGATTTGCACAATAACCTTGTATTAGTTATAAATGAACTTTGTGGGTGTGTTCCCTGTAAGCCCTCACGAGAATACACTCATCCATTTGGGACACCAAGTGGTTTAAAAGGCTTGTTGCATATGCTAAATGCAACCGTGATTCCTACGAAAATGAGTTAGATTTTATTTGTTTTTTATTTTTCCTTTTTATTTTTAGAATTATGCTTGTCGGTAAGTTGTGATTTTAGGGATTGAAGTTTGCTCATGGATACTTAACGAAGGCACGATTATTCAACGTGGGCCTTCTCTCTTTTTAAGAGCAAATTTCAGGGAAGTTCTCGCTCTAATTCTACTTTCTCTTCACCTTTATTTTATGTTTAGTACAAATGGGACTTTGTACATCTCAAGTGGGGGACGGGAGTAGAATTATTACTTGAACTTATTTTCCCTCGTTTTTCTAGCTTATTTTGAAAAATTATGCAATTTTTAAAATTTTGACATGTTTTTCTTAACCTAACCTAGAATAAACCTTAGCCGAGCACACTATAACCCTTGAAACTCATGGTGAGATTTAGCATGTCTGTTTCCACTTATTTACCAAAATCCACCAAATTATGAGTGTGCCGGTAGCTTGTAAACTTTAGAACTTGGTCTTTGCATCATTTCGAGACCATAAACGAGATGTGTCGAGTTATCTTGATATATATTGAATAATCAATAATCAATTTGAGAAGGCAATATTTTAGGATTATCACCCAAATAGCCTTTATATGTGTGTTTATCGATTAGTCACCTTGACTATTCGACTCCCCACGTTAAACCCTTTTGTTGCACTCATCTTTAGTGCAAGATACCCCTAGATACACCCTTCCGAGCCATTCTTTTCATTTCATACCCTTATCATGTTTGTGTCTTTACACCTATTCACCTTAGCCTGCCGTGTAGTCTTAATTTATGGTCGGGTAGTCACTGTTTGCCCAAGTTCGAGGTTTGAGTAGAGAGGTTCTGGAATCACGCCTACGTCAAAGACATCCATTTGAAGATCATTGAAGACCCCCCCCCCCATATTCTCCATATATGTTCATCTCGAGTGGGGGGATGTTTATCTTTTTATTGTAATAGTTATGATTCAAATAAAAGTTTTATTTATTATTGTTTATTAGTTTATGTTATTAAAAGTGCAATGTATAGCACTATGATATGAGCTTATTAGATATTAGCATTGAGGATGCCACCTCGGTCACATTTGAGGATTTGAGTTGGTGACGATTACACCAACAGTTTGAAGAACAAGTAATGTGCTTATCATGACATCCGCTAATGACATATTTACTTGATACATCATGATCAGGTTTCTTCATCTTAAAGCTTGAACTTTTGATGGACGGTGGGTGGTGACAACTTGGTTATAGGTTAAGACTATTTGTTTGTTATTTTTATTTTACACCATTTATTTCCCTCGTCTTATCCTACCCTTTAGTCATGAAGCGTGTCTAGGTGATGAAGCGAGCAATCATTGGTGTCTTGGCAATGGATTTGGTCATGTATAATTGATTTTGTCCACTTTGCCGTGACATGTTAGTAGTGACATTTCAACCTTAACCTAATATTATGTTCACCGATATTGCCATCAAGATTGTTTAGTCCTTAACTCTAGTGGTGGAGATTTGTGTAACTGCCAAGCTTATGATAGAATACTTGCTATGACTGTGTATTGAGTGATTACCCCGAAATTGAAACTTAGATTAGAGAGAGAGTATGAGTGTTTGTTCCCACTTCGTCAGGTGTTCGGCTTTGATTTATTCTAGAATAAGGAATTTTTAATCTCATATCTTCCAGGTAATTTGGGGGATATCTTTTTACAAATTATTCTAATAAGGTCTACTTGAGGGCAAGTAAAGTTCAAGTGAGAGGATATTTCATAACATCAAATAATCCTGATTTTTAAGTGTCAATTTCCCCCGTTTATGCTCATATTTTATGTTGTTTATTTGGATTTATACTCTTATTCCTTTATATTTCGTTTCCAGGTAATATATGAGCATTGGAGCTCAGAGACGCGGTTTTGGAGATATTCTTAATAGTTTTCACCTTAGTATGCTTTTATTGAAAAAGCTACGGCGTAACTCCTACTCTCGATTACGCCATATCTAGGATTACGTTTATGAAGACCAAATCAACAACAGCTATGGCGTAACTATCAACTTAAGTTACGCCGTAACTATCTAAGTCATGTGAAATTTTGCGCCTCCATCAACTACGTCGTAACCTCCAAGCAAGAGTTATGACGTAACCAGCACTACGAGACTTGAGTTTGGAGGATAATTAAGTTACGGCGTAGTCAATCATTAAGTTACGGCGAAGCTTGGAATTACGGCGTAACTATTCTCAAGGTTATGCCATAATCACCACTACGAGAGTTGAGATTGGATAATTAAGTTACGGCGTAACCACATTATTAGATTACGTCGTAACTATGGTCGAGCCTATAAATACAAGCCCTAAAATCTGCATTATTCATCATTCACTCACCACACAAAAGCAGAGAACGTGAAGAGGGTTCTAAGGGCAGATCATACTCAACATACGAAGCTATTTCCAAGGGAGAAATCATATCATATCATCGATAATCTTTAACGATTTCTATTTCTTTACACTTTAATTTATGTCTTCATTAATTATGTTTAACATTGAATAGATTATGTGTTTTAATATGACCGGCTAAGCACCTTTGGTGCTAGCCTAGTTATGATTCCTTGATTGTGTTGTTTATGTTTTCGTTCTTCCATTATTGTTTCTAGTGTATGCATGCATAGTTCGTTGGTAATCACCCTAGCTTCGGTAGTTTTGAGTTGCGGTCGTATTTACTTGCTTAGGAGAATTGGCCAAAGGACCCTAGGGAAGTAGGTAGAGAGGGTTGGTAAGAATTGACTAAAGGACTACCAATCCCTCTTGTGTGAATTGACCAAAGGATCACCATTCGGTAGGAGGAACTTAAGAAGTTAGGGATGTGTGTCTAGGAAGCTAGCGCTCGGGCACACATTGTTTCGTATCTTGCATGTAGGGTACTTAATGACTTAGCTTAGGTTGCTTGAGATCCCCGTCTCCCCAAAGGGTAGGCCTTTGACTTTGGGTAGGAACCTTTGTCTAATAGGCTATGACGAATTGACCAAAGAAGTCTAGCGAATTGAACCCCCACTTGAAGCAATAGGATGTAATTAGAAAACATAGACATAACATGATAGAATGAATAATTAGGTTAGCATACTTTCTCTCTATTGTTCACAACCTCATTTATTTTCCGCATTTCATTTCTTGTCTATTAGTATAGTTAATCTTTCAAACAATTAATATTTTAAAAACCGTGACACTAGACTTAATTAGGATCAAAATCTACATAGCTCTTGGGAACGAACTTGGCTTTACCACCTTTTATACTATGAACGACCGGGTTCAGTGCTCGTTAGTGCAATAGGTAGACCTTAGGTAGACGAGACCCTGGAAATTTAAGTCCTGGTCAGAAATCCTGCATCACGCGAGTTGTCTTAAAGTTAGTAATAAGCTGCTAATAAGCATTTAGTATAAGTTAAAAAACACTATGGAAACCTTATAAACCCACACCTAAGCTGCGACTTCTTTTAAAACCCAATCGGGCCCTTAATGGGCCATACAGCCCAATAACATACTGTGCGACCTATTTATGAAAATAAGCTAACAAATAAGCTCAAGATAAGCTGTTAAAGCGAGTTGAATAAAAAGAAAATAAAATTTTACAAAACATTGGTTTTTGGACTAAAAACCCAAAACTTTTAACCTTAGGGGTAAAAACTGTCAAAACTGGAAATGTGGTTTTAAATAGAAATTATAACGTACACATGAGGGTAGAAACTGTAATTTTCAGAAACCTAAGTGTTTTAATAGAAAAATACTATTTTGGACTAGATATGCAAATATTTTGAACTTTAAGGGTAAAAAGTGTAAAGTAGATGTTTTTGGACTAAAGCTGAAATATAGTTTTGGATAAGGGTTAAAAACTATAAAACATAAAGTTTGGGCTTAAAAGGAGTAATTATTTGATTAAGGACTAAATTTGTAAAAATATTTTATAAACGAGTGTAAATTAAAACTTTTTAAAACTTAAGGGTTAAAAGTGTAATTTTTAGAAAATTTATATACTTCATCAACTAATGTCAAAATATGTGAGAAGTTAATATTTTCGAGTATTACGATATCCATATATATAAATATATACATATATAAATATTTATTTTCTAATCATGACTTATATACAATAAACCTATATATATATATATATATATATATATATATATATATATATATATATATATATATATATATATATATATATATATATATATATATAACTTGATACTTAAAATGTTTAATATAAATATTTATCGAACACTTTTGATTATTAGACGATAATTTTACAAACGTCGACAATGTACGAAAACAATTCGAATATATATAAATATGGTTTTCTTAAGATAAGAATAACTTTAATAATGTAATGAATATTTTGTTTTTAAACTTTAAGCATTTCCACACAAGTAGAAACGATACTAGTACCTCACAACTAAACCGTTTTCCAACATTACCATTTGAGATTGTAAACCGAATGTTTACCAAAAATCTAAGTCTTGTCATATCATATTTAGGTTCCGTGTCGGAGCCGTTGCTATCACACATTTGATCTTGCCATACTTTGCTACTATTACTGAGGTGAGTTCATAGCCTCACTTTTACTTATTATCCAATCACCGTGAGGAAGATACATGCTATAAACCAGAACACAAGACTTTTGAAAATGTATGCCTATCTGATTATTATTATTGCCTAAGTACCTTGCCAAAAAGACCCTCACATCATGAACCATTAGTCACCGCGAGTGAGCGCAAGTATTGTGGATAGATCTATGGGGATTAACGACCCCGTTCTTGTTATCGGAAATAATGGGGCGCACTATATTTTAGTTTCAATAGGTAACTGGCAATTACCTCCTTGGTGGCATAAACCACGTACATCAGTATTTGGGTGTATGCAGTTGAGTTTCGGTGTCATGAGCTTAGGGCAATAATAACTGTTTTTCTATGATGAATTATCTTTGAAGCAATTTTCACCATTTATCTTGTGTTCAACTGATTAACTTTAAACCTATAGATTCACTCAACATTATTGTTGACATTTTAAGCGTGTTTATCTCAGGTAACAAATGAAAAAATCTCAAGGCACGGAGTGGGCATCAAGACCCTTTAAATTGGTGTCAAATAAAGGTATCATTTTCTACAAACTCATGATTCTCTTTTGTCTAACTTAAACCATGTGGCATCACTTTTGTAACCATAACAATGAGTTTTTATTAAATGATAACAAATTTTATCAAAACGTCTCCTTTAGAGTCATTTTCTATGATTTATGACTGTGATCTAGGAAGTAATACCCCGATTAGCCTTCCGCTGCTAAGTTGAAATTTTGGGGGTGTTACACAACATAGATTTGACAATCCAATCGAGGGAAGAATTTTAAGCCTTGAGGAAACCTTGAACAAATTGATAATAGAGTCTTCTAAAAAAACAAAAAGAGAGTAAGCGTTTAATTTAGAACATCGAAAAGGGATATGACCATGCTATTAGATCTAAAGCAACATCCATCAAGAAGCTGAAAGTCCAAGTTGGGAAGCTAGCAGAAGTAGTTCAGAATAGGATTGTCAGTGGATTGCCAAGTGCTACTGAACTAACCCACGAGATCATGCACACGCCATCACTACTAGAATTGGTTTGAATTATGACCCCCGCCTAATCCTCTTGATAAATATGAGAATCATGTGAAGGAAGTATCACAACAGATGATAACAAGGAAGAGATGGAAGCAACTAAGGAATCAGAGGTGCAAAAGAAAATGCTAGAATCTTACATTCCACCAATTCCCTTTCCAAGAAGACTCAAGAAGGAAAAAGAATAAGAGCAATGTAAAAAGTTCTAAGAGAATCTTCAACAACTTTGCATCAACATGCCATTTGTCGAAGCACTTGAACAAATTCCAAAATATGCCAAGTTCATGAAAGATCTTCTAACCAACATAAAGCTCGAAGATATATCACAGATTACGTTGAATAAAAGATGCTCCGCAATAATCCTTAACAAAATACCTCTCAAAGAAAGAGATCCATGTAGTTTTATTATACCATGCACCATTGGAGACTTAACTATTGATAAGGCTCTTGCCAATTTAGGAGAAAGCATTTGTATTATGCCTTATTCTAGGTTTATTCGATTAGAATTAGGCGAGCTTAAACCAACCCGTATGTGTATTGAATTAGCTAACAAATCAACTCAATGCTCTAGGGGAATAGCCGGAAATTTTCTTGTTAAAATTGATATATTTGTCTTTCTAGTTGATTTTGTTATCTTAGACATGGAAGAATATTATAAAGTTCCTATCCTTCTAGGACGGCCCTTTTTAGAAATCGCCTATGCTATGATAGATGTTTTTAACAAGAAAATGTCTTTAGAATTAGGGGATAAAAAAAATAAGTTTAACATTGAGAAATCAATGAAATTTTCTACTTCTACGGATGATACATGTCATTAATTTGATTAGGTAGATTTAACCGTTCTTGACCATGTGCAGGAAACTCTTCCAAAGGACTAGCTCGACTAATTTTTGCTCAGACCTATCAAGGGATACCAGCCTAGTGCCAACGAAGTAGGAAGCATTAACATGTGGGATGAAGAGGAAGAGAGGAGCAATGAGAATCTTGAGGAACTTTGATGTAATGAGGATGTTTCTACTACGCCATATTTGGGTTCTGACCAGCACCCTTGGGAGCTAAATGACTATAGGAACCCAACGGTTTTAACTACAAGCACGATAACTAAGGAGAAACAAGATCCAAAGATGAAAGAACTACCACCTCACTTAAAATATGCATTCTTAGATGGAAAATCTAAATATCCAGTTATTATTTCTTTATTGTTATCTAAACAAGAAAATAAAATACTTTTGTAAGTACTCACGAAGCACAAGGGGGCAGTGGCTTAGAAACTGTCGGATATTAAGGGGAGTGCCTGTTGGGAATAATCCGTTACCACGGATAGTACGTGGTTTATATTGCTTGGTTTAACACTAGCAGTGGAAACGTATTCCCACTGCTAGAACATTATTACCACTTCTATTGTTTATGATAAGGTTAACGCGTCTTGATAAGTATAGAATAGATCTGGTGTATATTCTATTATGTTAGCTTTATACTTATCTTGTAAAGGACTCCTTGTTGTATAAAAGGAGATCCTAGGTCATTGTCTTAGGTACTTTGTAATTACGTACGTATTACTCACAAGAGCTTCAAGGTGTAACCCTAGTGATAAGCTAAGATCACTCGTATTATTTATCAATAATATTGGAGCTTATGTTTTTTGTTTAATCTGTGCTTACATACATTACATCATATAATCCATCTTCTAAGTATTAATAAGTAAATTCCGCGTGCTTAATAATATTATACAAAATATCATTGACACAAGGTGTGTGTTCAGATCCATCAAGAGAGTATGTGGTTTATACTGCTTGGTTTAACACTAGCAGTGGAAACGTATTCCCACTGCTAGAACATTATTACCACTGATATTGTTTATGATAAGGTTAATGCGTCTTGATAAGTATAGAATAGATCTTGTGTATATTCTATTATGTTAGCTTTATACTTATCTTGTAAAGGACTCCTTGTTGTATAAAAGGAGATCCCAGGTCATTCTCTTAGGTACTTTGTAATTACGTACGTATTACTCACAAGAGCTTCAAGGTGTAACCCTAGTGATAAGCTAAGATTACTCGTATTATTTATCAATAATATTGGAGCTTATGTTTTGTGTTTAATCTGTGCTTACATACATTACAGCATATAATCCATCTTCTAAGTATTACTAAGTAAATTCCGCGTGCTTAATAATATTATACAAAATATCATTGACACAAGGTGTGTGTTCAGATCCATCAAGTGGTATCAGAGCGAAGGTTATGATATTTTGTTTTAGAAGATCCAAGGAATAAGCTTAACCTACTCACTCAATTCAATGGAGATGGAAAATAATCAATCAAACTCTTCTTCTACTCCAAGACTTCCTAAGCTCAAACTTAATTAGTTTGAGATGTGGAGGATACTAATTGAGCAATACTTCCTCATACAGGACTATGCTCTTTAGGAGATCATTCAAACTGGTGATTCTTTCAAATCTGTGACTACTACTTCGAAAATTGGTGAAACAGATGTTGTGAAAGTTTATGTGCCTGAATCCAATGCTGAAAAGGCACAAAGGAAGAATGATCTTAAAGCTAGAAGTTTGCTGCTGATGACTCTTCCTAGAGACCAGATCATTGCATTCAGCAAGTTCAAGACTGCTAAAGAACTATTTGAAGAGATTTGCTCAGTGTTTGGTGGTAATGATGCTACTAACAAGACACAAAAGACATTATTGAAGCAAAGTTATGAAAACTTCTCTGCTTCAAGCAATGACTTACTTGATAGCATTTTCACCAAACTTCAGAAGATTGTAACACAGCTGACTGTGTTTGGCATTGAGGTAGAAAAGGAAGACCTCAATTTGAAGTTTCTAAGTTTGCCTTCAGAGTTTCAAACCAATGTTACTGTCTGGGAAAACAAATCAGACATAGAAACAATGAAGCTCAATGACCTTTACAACAACTTCAAACTTATTGAGCAAAGGTTGAAGAAGGCAGGGAAACTTGGCACAAGCTCTAGTAGCTTGGCATTGTTGTCAACCTCTGTTGACAGTGATGATTCTGAAGATGAAAGTGATGATGATATTGCCACTATAGGTTCTAAAGTTTCCACAGGTAATGGTAATGTTGCCACTGCAGGTTCAAAGAAGAAGGTTGCTAGTATTGGAGATCCTACCTTTTATGCTTTTATCTCAACACAAGTCGATGGCTCTGTCTTAACTCATGAAGACATAGAGCAAATTGATGAAGAAGACTTGGAGGAGATGGATATAAAATGGCAAATAGCTCTTCTTAGCATGAGGGCTAAGAAATTCTACAAGAAGACTGGCAAGCCTATCCACATTTATGGTGATGATACTGCAGGCTTTGACAAAAAGAAAGTGGAGTGCTTTAACTGCCACAAGTTTGGACATTTTGCTAGAGAATGCAGAAGACCAAAGACCAAGGACAACAGGTCTACTTGGTACAAGCAAAAGAATGGACCAACTGTGGAAGAACCAAAGGCAATGTTGGCTATTGATGGTGTAAGCTATGATTGGAGTTTCATGGCTGATGAACAAGAAGAAGAACATTCTGATGCTGCTCTTGTTTCTACTGAAGTTGCACTCATTGCTTTCTCTGACTCTGAGGTACAAAACTCTGAATGTTGCTCTAAAACATGTAGGGGTGCTAGAGAAGTTGAAAGACTTAATGATTTATATTCTAGTGAAAGACAAGAGTTGTATACTGCTAATTATACTGTTGCTAATCTTAGGAGAGCCATGGTAGTTTTAGAAAAAAAATAGAGCACTTTCAAGAAAATGAGTCAAAATATAGTGATGATATGATTCTTCTTAGAAGAGAGTTAGATCATACAAAAGCTGTGAATGAAGCATACCAAATAGAGCTTGAAAAACTTCAAAAGAAAAATGAAAATGTCAATTTAACCTTAGACACATGTTATCATCAGTCTAAGGCAATTGATAAAATTTGGAATGCTCAAGTTTATAGTAAAGCTAAGTCTGGTATGGGTTATAATACAGTGCCTCCACCACTAAGAGGTGTTCCATCACCTCCAGGTATTGATTTAGCTCATACAGGTTTAGAAGATTTTAAGGAACTTGAAAGAGAATATGGTCCTTTAAAGGACACTAAGTTGAAAAGTGAGGAAGAAGTTAAGCTAGATAATGATGTTTTTGAGAGTGCTAGTGACTCATCTGTTGTAGATGAGAGTATTAAAAAGAATGTAGAGACTTCTATCCCAAAAGTTGTTAATACTGTTACAGAGGAACCTAGGAAACCAGTTAATAAACCTAGACCAACTGTGAAGTATGCAGAGATGTATAGGAACAAACCTACATCTCCTAGGGGTAACCAGAGGAGTTGGAATCGTGTTAAATCTCAACAACTAGGTAGTGATTATATAATTAACAATAAGGCATGCTATATCTGTGGTAGTTTTGATCATTTACATGCTTATTGTGACTATCATGTTGGGAGAAGGGAAGTCCATGGGAATAAAAGGGTGGAGACTAACAGGTTTCAACATAATGTACACCCTAATACACATTGCAAAATGGTCCCAAGAGCAGTTCAACTTAGAAGTGGCCTCAAAACTTTTGCCACTGCTAAAACTGTTAACACTGTTCATCCTAAGTCACCTGTTAAAAGTGCAAACTCCAAAACAACTTTTGCAAAATCTGCACAAACAGGGAAAGGAACCTTTCAAGCTAAAAAGGTTAATTATAATCAATAGTGGGTGCCTAAAAAGAAACCAGCAGTTACCACTGCTCATTCAAAAGTTACCACTACATGGGTTATAAACAAGAAAAGGGGGGACATGGGCAATGCTGTGAAGGCCTCAGCACGTTAGAAATGGAAACCTAAAGGAAATACCTCTACAACCAATCCCAATGGTGTATCAGTGACCTTTGATAGATTTAACTATATTGATACACGAGGCAGATCCAAGTCAATTATGGCTTGGGTCCCCAGAAGAAACTAACTCTTTACTCTAATGTGCAGGAACATCCAAGGACAAAAAGATCAGATCAAGGATATACAGATAGTGGGTGTTCACGGCACATGACTGGAAACAAGTCCTATCTTTCTGATTTTGAGCATTATGATGGACAGTATGTCAGTTTTTGTTGGATCGATATACTTTAATCAAACTAACTTAACTAGCTTGTTAAGGTTTAATAACCTCGGATAAATCCTAAGTTATTAACAAAGAAACACTGAGCAATCTTTATCAAGTACGCGGAATTTACTTAACAAAGCTAAGAAGAATAATTTTTATTATAAACTCTAAATCTGCTTATTATGCAGATACTTTAATACAACTCTAAGATAATCGAACTTCTCTCTAAAACACTAATTCGTAATCTCTAAAACTCTTTTTGGAATCGCTCTCTAAATCGTATATCTAATGCCAATCTAGGAGTCCTTTTATAGGCTCAAGGATATCCTAGTCGGTTTACAATTTGTATTCTTGCACGACAAGTAATCTAAACATGGAATACAATACTTTCCATAAACGAATATAACAGTTCTTTGTTCTTGCAGTACTTTGACTTCATAGTGCAGTACTTTGACTTTGTCTTTAGCAGTACTTTGACTCTTTGACTTCTTCTAATACTTTGCAGTTTACAGTACTTTCATATCCCAACAATCCTCCCCTAACTTGAATTCTACTTGCTTGACTTCAAGTTCCTTTATGAATATGTCTTTAACAACTTCATCTTTAAAAACGGATTGTTTCTTAATCTTTAGATTTTATCTCTGTAACGCCTGTCCTTGTCAAAGTATCTCTTAGAATTGTTCTTTTCACAGCAGCATCCAGCAAACTCCATCTTTTCAGCAACACAGCAACATATGACAATTTGTACATTAATTCAGTTTAAAGTTGCATACTATTCTCATCACTTCCAGGTGTGTTAACTCCTGGGAGAGGTGAATCATTGAAAACTTAATGGATTCAGATCTCTTTACCAAAGCCATTATCTCTGGAGTAGCCAAATGTTTTGGTGTGTAAGACCATGGTACATTGATAACCATATGATTTTTAGCAAACCACCAGCTATCAACAGATTTGTTTTGTCTTTACCAAAAGTTGTACTGTTATGTCCCTTTATCACGTATACCTTATCACTTTACCAAGCAAACCCAACACAAACACGTAACAGAAACTGATGATATGCGTAAAAGAAAGATCAAGAAAAGAACTTGGTGACTTGATGTATAGATCGTGTATATGTGTAGAGAGGTAGAGAGAAGAAAGATGAAAACAATAATAATATGTTATATTGCTTCAAGGAAAAACACACACACACACACACTCAAGCACACCCCTCAAATGACATACTTGAGGGGTATTTATAGGTAAGAGAGATGATGCCCTAAGGCTTGGCCATGGGCCTTGAGATGGACTTGGATTGGGCTTGGGTTTCACGAACTAGACACGGCTAGCTTAACATAACTTATGCCCAATTAGCTTAACCCAATCCACGAGCCCGTTGACTATTCTATCACGATATCTAACACACATTACAAAGTTCCTAATCGTGAATGACCATCACTTCTAATAAAAATAATCAAGGCTAACAATCTCCCCCTAAGGGATGGTCATTCAAAAGATGCTCCACTTGAATAGGTCTTTAATCTTTCTGAGCTTGAACTTTGTGAGTAGATATAGAATAGTCTTAATTCTTTGTTCCTTCATGCTTTGTGATCAAATAATGTGGTTGTCTGCCGTTGTCAACTTCGTTGGTTAGGTGTCTCCACGTCATTCTCCACCATGCTCACACTTCAATTTGACTTTAGGTTACCAATGATGTAGTTCTCGAGTCTTTAAACTTTGTAGATTCTTTGACTTTGACGAAGAATCCTCTTAAACTTTTGTTGCCTTTGATTTTGATGAGAACTTTCATGTGTTGTTGGTATGAGCATGTGGCGAGTCTGCACGATCCATCCGCTCCGGAGCTTCCATAAGAAGAAAACATAAAAACAGGTTAGTAATAAGCGGATTCCGGCACTTACAAGTTTGAATTTCGAGGGTGTTAACAGCATAGTGTGAAAACACGTCTCTAATTCTCACAAAGGCCGTTCCTGAACTGGAGTCCACAAGTGAGATAACACGATATACCGAAGTACATCTACAGTTCAGATGAGTCGCTGAGGTACACCGAAGCATCACCCCACGACTGTAGACCGTTTGAGACACACTAAGCGTAATCCAGGGGGAGTTACCGAAGTGACCTGCTGTCAGGGCTGCTTGATGTTGACCCTGGCAGGAGTTTCCATTCAATCACTGAAGATCACAGATGTGAAACTTCTCATAAATGTTCTGGCAGATTGCTAAGACCTGCGTAGGACTCTAGAATATATCACTTGTGTCCTTATTGATGAACAACAAGCGATGTCATGTCAAGTGTTCCTATGAGATCTTTTGATGAATCTCGTGGCTCTAGACTCAATAGTGCATTTTGGTTTTCCTGAGCGGAGACTAGGGAGAGGGTCTCCTTCTTCAATACCAGCGATCTCTAAGAGAAAGCCAATAGTTTACGTAGGGTTCCCTGTGAGAATGAAACAAATCCCTTTTGAGAGGAATTGAGTGGCTAGAAGGTTTAGTGCAGTGCGTCACTGGGTCCATGACGTCTTTGTCTTCAATACCAGCGTCATCTAGTGACAACCAGTAGCAGATGAATTGAACCCGGTTTCTGCCCTAAGGTTGAATATGGAGGGCTATTTCTTTTCACCCTTTTTCATTACATTTCTTTTTAATTCTTCAACCCCTTCTTTCTCCTTTCTCACATTACTCCTTTTTTCAATCATTCCTAAGGACTTTTAATACTACCTATTTGTGATGTCCTTGGGTAGATCCCTCCGGCTCTGGCAGATCATAGGACGGATTTCCTATCCTTAGTCACCTTATAACTCCATGACTGTCCTATTGTTGCCATAAAACCATTTTTCTTGAAAATCTCTCAGAGTGTTTATGATAGAAAACATGTTTGCAACACTCCGTGAGTTTTGTATTTTCAGAAACACTCCCCCTTCACATGTGCTTATAAGTTTTGACAGAAATCTGCACAGTGAGAGTAGAGTTCGCACTTTTTGAATTGATCGACTTTAAATGAACGAGACCGATTCGAGACACGTTTTCATCACTAGAGAACTAGCTTGAAATTATTACCCGTCCTGGTCAAGTCCATAGAAAGTTTCTCGAACTGGTACATTTCCTGACTTTAATTTCTCGTCAATTCATTGGTTACGACTGAGTCGAGCTCTTTTGAGATTCAAACAACGATTTTGATCACATTTTAATCACGTTTCTCCCCCTCAAAAATAGCATATCCATGATGTTTTTGAAACAAAATGATTAAAAGATATGTGTTTCGAATAACATTTTGGAGAGAAACTGATTCAACATGAATTTTGGAACAATTTTGTTTTATACTCCCCCTTAAAGAAAGCACATTTTTCATACAGAAAATTTAGAATCAATTAAGGGTTTAGAAGGAGTTATCTTGGTACCAAATGTGAGAGATTTTGAAAAATCTTTTTGAAAAATTTCGAATCAATGGTACACAAGATGAGAAGAAGATTTTGAAAATCTTTTGAAGATATTCGAGAAGAATAATCTTCATTTGTTTTAGGATAAGTGCTCGATATTTATGAAAATTGATTTTGCGTAGCACTTTCCTTTCTTTAAAGATCGGGTTGCAATCTGAAGTAACTGCAAGCCATTGTTTTTAGGAATAGTGCTTTGAAAAATATTTAAAACCTTTTATTTTGATAAGCACTCTCCTTTCTTTGAAGCGCGGGTCCTGAACTGATGTGTCCAGAAGCCATTAATTTGAAGTCCGGGTTTCGTACTGAAGTATACGAAAGCCATTATTTAAGAAATTTTGAGAAACGACATGTTTTAGAAAACATATTAAAGAACTCTCGCTCAAGCATCTGTACATACCCGTATCATTGTTGAATGACATTTCTAGAAACGTACAGAATATCGATTATACGAGAGACATGTCGTGAGAAGAATATTTTTGGATTTTTGATTTTATATTGTTTTTGTATTTTTTGAAAAATTTTCTATTTTTATATTTTGCTTTTGTTGGTTTTTCAAATTTTGTATTTTGTTTTTCAAAAATATTTACATAGAAGATTGAAGAAAGAGAAATTAAGTTGGGACAAGTAAAAGTGGAGTTAAGAGTGGAACTAGAAAAGGATTTCCACATGCGAAATTGGCATAAAGTTCTTCTTTACCACACGGGGTATATGAACCTTCAACACTTTTACAAGTACCTGCATCCACAGAAGAAGAATTTTCACAAATAACAGTGTTAGAAGTACATGATTCCTCACGGTGAGGGTGATCACTATCAACGGTTGTAGTGGATCTGACTTCCTTATCCGAATGATTGTCACTATTATCTGTGTTGGAGAAAGTATCAAAAATCTTTCCTGTGGGAATCCATCTAAGACCTATTTTGTTGAAAACTTTGCCCGTGGGAATCCACCTAAGGTAAGATCTAGGAGTTGTTTTCTTATCAGATGCAGCGGAAGACTCATTTTTGGAAAAACTACGTCCTGAAGAGATCGTCCTATTAGGTGTCTGTTTGTTTGTCTTTTTATCAACGGGCTTGTTTCTATTTGGAGTCTTAGTGGATTGTGCCTTGGCACGAGAATTATCTTTCTTGAGATATTGTAAGGCACATGCATCATGATTAGCTGAAAAGACACATTATTTACATGTAGTACAGACAAATTCAATATTCTTGTTTAAAACAGCAGCTTTAACTTTGTCACTACAGTCTTTTGGAAATTGATTCTTGTTCGAAAAAGACTTAGAATTCCTAGTGTTGTTTTCTAAGGGCATAGCATTTTCTTTTGCGCAACTACTCTTAGATGCAAGCCAATCCCTAGTCTTTTGTAGAGTGTTCCTAGGTAATGGTTTACTACTACTAGCAGTGCCTTGAAATCTTGTAGAATTCATCACCCTAGATGTTGTACCTAGAATTCCGTCTTTTCGAGTCTGTGCCTTTTTCCTAGCTTCTTCTAGATAGTGATTGTTGACCATGTTGTTAGAACCGACAGATTCTTTAACTGGATTTTTGGTCACATTCCGTGTACTAGTCTTAGAGATGCCAGGTGTAATCACTTTTGGTGTTTCAGCAATTGCTTTTCCTTTTTCAAAACTTTTGATAATTCTCTTTTTAATAGGCAGGGACTGTGGAGTGACTGTTTTTGACAAATCATGTTTCTCATTGACTTTTAGAGGAGGCATAGAAACAGACATTTTTGGTTTGGAAACCGGTTTGGGAACATTTGCTTTCTCCGCAGTCAATGGTTTTTTAATCACAGTTTCCACTACCTTTTCTTTTTGACTTTCCAGCTGAGTCCTCAAAAGATCATTTTTCGCTTTCATGTCATTGTAGGCACGCTCATACGACAATTTGTCATACTTGCATTCCTCAGTTTTTCGATCAAGTTGTTTAAAATATGAGACATTTTCTTTTTCAAGTTTCATAAGAGCTTTTTCATATTTTGAAACAATTTCGGAGGTCTCAGACTGGAGTCTTTCATGATCTTCAACAGAATATGTTTGCAAAATGATGGACATAATATCAGTAGTCAGAACATCTTCGAAGAGAGAATCATTTAGATTTTCCAAAAATTTGATGTGTTCAACACTTTCATTAGCTTGCTTTACCAGGGATTTATGGTCCTTGACAAAGTCAGCTGTTTCTTTCAAAAAGGCTTGTTCAAAATGAATTACCCTTGAGTTGATGTTATTCAGCTGAGGGGCAATTTGAGTTTCAAAAAACTTTTTCTGTTCAATATCAAAACTACTAAACCAGATGTTTGTTGTAATATTGGTTTTAGTTTTAACGGTCTCTTGAAGATCTGCAATTCTAGTTTTCACATTTTCTAAAATACTTCTCGCATCACTTGTGTTAAAAGGATTGTTTGAAGACATTTGTTCAATGTTCGAAAGAGCTTTGGAGACAACAACTGGTTTTGAAACTGATTTTGAAACTGGTGTTGACACTTTGTTTGAAACACTTTGTGTGGTGGAAAACTTTGATTGTTCTTTTTGAGAAACAAAAGGAAGAACATTAATTATGTTCCATTTGTTATAATCAATCGGTTTGATTTCCGGATGTTTTTGTTTCATTTTAGATCTACTCTCCTCAGATAGTTCCAACGTTTCAAGAGAATCATGCACAATTATAGGTTCATGCAAGGGTTTTCCATTGTTCAACACATTCCGTTCTTTCTGAGCTTTCTTGAGAAAACAAGGAGGTGAGTTACCAAGAGCCATTTTTTGCGAAGTATAAAAAATCGGATTTACTTGATTAGAAAGCATCTTGATTGTCTTAGCGGAATGACCCGTTGTAAGAAGTAAATTGTCCAATTTTTTGATCGTTTCAGTTTTATCCAGAATCTCATCAAGAAGAGAATCTTCTCGTTTTGCAAAATCAGTAATCAACTGTTTCTTCTCTTTTTCAAGATCAAAAAACAGTGTTTTTTGTTTAGAAAGTTGGTCATTTAGATCAGAAATTTCCTTGTTTAAAGATTTTATTGTCAACACATTCCGTTCTTTCTGAGCTTTCTTGAGAAAACAAGGAGGTGAGTTACCAAGAGCCATTTTTTGCGAAGTATAAAAAATCGGATTTACTTGATTAGAAAGCATCTTGATTGTCTTAGCGGAATGACCCGTTGTAAGAAGTAAATTGTCCAATTTTTTGATCGTTTCAGTTTTATCCAGAATCTCATCAAGAAGAGAATCTTCTCGTCTTGCAAAATCAGTAATCAACTGTTTCTTCTCTTTTCAAGATCAGAAAACAGTGTTTTTTGTTTAGAAAGTTGGTCATTTAGATCAGAAATTTCCTTGTTTAAAGATTTTATTGTCAAATTCAGATTCACATCAAGTGTATCGTATTTGAGTTGCAATTGTTTTTCTCTTAAAACAGAATCTCGATAACCAATTTCTAATTCGGACATTTTGTTTGTATGAAATTCATAGGCTTTGGCGTGCTCCTTGTAACTCTCAAGCTCAGCGGTCAATTTTTTATTCGCGGCCTTAACCTCGCGATTGACCGTTCTAACTTTCTCAACTTCAATGCCACATTGATTGATTAATGATTCAACATAAGCACGGGTTTCCTCATTAGTCGCAGTATTTTGTGCCACACAGCCTCCATTAGGATTCACATCTGGAGTTTCAGAGTTCGTATTGCTACAACTCGGATTGTCTAGGTATGTATCATAAGTAGGTGCTGATGTCACAGAATGCTGTTCATCATGAGTAAACTGATTAGCAACATTACTATAATTTGGTACCTCATTGAGTGAATCTGTGTCATAGACTGGAGGTGTATCAAAAGTACCGCCTGATGTTGAGTCCTGCTGATTGATTGTAAGACAGTAGCTTGCATTATCATTTGCTTTCTCTGCCCGTCCTGGATACAGAAATTCGTATTCCTCAGCAGTCAACTCTATTCCCAATTTTTCTTTCTTTGCTAACAACACCCTGTACTTGAGGTTCGGAGGTAGCATGCTGAACCGACGATACCCTGAATCTTGGCTTTGAGGTTCGGAGGTAGCATTCTGAACCGAAGTCATAAAACAGTTATTCCCATTTTGATATCCCATATTCTGATTCACAATCTGACCCCCTTGATGTCCAACATACTGCCCTGCATATTGCATCTGATTCCCCATCTGTATACCCGTAGAAAATCCATTCTGATTCCCAATAACATCAACCATGTGTCCTTCTTGACTCATATGCATAGATGGTTGAGCAAACTGCGTATTAAACTCTGAAAACCATGTATTGGCGAATCCAGCAATAGCATTTGTGAAAGCAGTTTTGAGACGATCTTTGTCAGTTGCCATTGATGAAGGTATGTGATGATAAAGTTGATGTAGGATCGATTCAACGATAAAGGAGTTGTGTTTGATGAAGATTAAGCTCGGTTGAGGTGATTCTGAAAGTCGTACTCGTAACCTTGGTTCTTAAAAATTTTCGCCCAAAATTTGAAATTCACTATAAAAATCAATTCTAAGGACGTATGAAAATTTTGAGTTATGACAATTTTGACGCCAAATTTGACCTGAAAAATTTGAATTTAGGCCCAAAAATTTGAATTTTTGACCAAAATTTTCACAGTTAAACCAAAATTTGAATCTCGCGTAAAAATTGAACGTTTAGTCTCCTCAAAATTTTAAATTTTTTTTTTTTTTTTTTTTTTGGAAAGAGCTTAGGCGTAGACCAAAGAAGTTACGAGTAGGATATGGTTACGAGTAGGATATGGTTATGAGTAGGATGTAGTTACGAGTAGGATGTGGTTACGAGTAGGATGTGGTTACGAGTAGGATCTTATGCGTAGGAAGCTGAGGCGTAGGATTCCTTAGGCGTAGGATCTTATGCGTAGAAAGTATCTTATGCGTAACCTTAAGCTTATGCGTAGACAAAAAGTTACTCGTAAACCTTACGCGTAATTGTGAAGTTATGCGTAGAGTTACTCGTAAGCTTTTAGCTTATGCGTAAACTATGGTTAAGAACCAAAAATCCTTTACACTGTCACAGCGTAAGGGATATCCACAAGTCGAAGTGTTCCACGCACTTATCCAAGTGAGGGAAGCACTGAGTAACCGTTATAGCTCGAAGAATCTTCACCAAAAAGTTACGAGTAGAACCTTATGAGTAGTTGACTTTCTTACGAGTAGAACTAGGGTTTTGACCTACTCGTAAAAAATTTCCAGTGATTCAACCAATTTCTCTTGCACAGATAGCCTTAAAAACACACAAATAACACAAAAATGTTAACCTTTTTCACCCAAAGTGCTTAGAAAAGTTACGAGTAGAAAACTAGGGTTTTGACTTTTTGACTTCTACTCGTAAGAAATTTCCAACGATTCAAATGATTTCGCTTGCACAGATATCCTTAAAAACACTCCAATAACACAAAAATGTTAACCTTTTTCACCCAAAGTGCTTAGAAAAGTTACGAGTAGAAATGACCAATGAACCAAATACGAGTTTAAAAACGTATCTAAACCCGTAAAGCTTGAAACTTTTTGCGAAAAACTAAAACTTTAACACCAAATAAACCTTAAACCACAAGAATCTTGAATTTTTTGGTGAAAAAATGAAAGCTTTAAGCGGTTCAAATATGTAAAACGTGAGCTTATACGTAACCCTTCAAAACAAACACAAACACTCCTAAACCATTGTTAGGCGATTGATACCTATTGTTATGTCCCTTTATCACGTATACCTTATCACTTTACCAAGCAAACCCAACACAAACACATAACAAAAACTGATGATATGCGTAAAAGAAAGATCAAGAAAAGAACTTGGTGACTTGATGTATAGATCGTGTATATGTGTAGAGAGGTAGAGAGAAGAAAGATGAAAACAATAATAATATGTTATATTGCTTCAAGGAAAAACACACACACACACACACACTCAAGCACACCCCTCAAATGACATACTTGAGGGGTATTTATAGGTAAGAGAGATGATGCCCTAAGGCTTGGCCATGGGCCTTGAGATGGACTTGGATTGGGCTTGGGTTTCACGAACTAGACACGGCTAGCTTAACATAACTTATGCCCAATTAGCTTAACCCAATCCACGAGCCCGTTGACTATTCTATCACGATATCTAACACACATTACAAAGTTCCTAATCGTGAATGACCATCACTTCTAATAAAAATAATCAAGGCTAACATGTACCCTTCTGGACTAGTTAGTTCTTCTATCTAATGGTGAACTAATTACCAACAATGGTTTTTCCACAGCCTTTACCACAAGCCATTATCTTGTGGGCTAGCCAACTCTTCACATTACTGATATGGTGAGTTGATTACCATCCAACTTATTAGCACGTTGTCAACTAAAAACGGATTTGATATATCTTTACCAGAGCCGTTTGCTCATGGATTAGTCAATCCTTTTGTAACCATGGTGGATTGATAACCTATTGATGTTATCATCACAAAAAAAAACCATTTATTCAACCTTTATTTCAAAATATTTATTACTTAGCAAAAAGGTTTCTTCTAAAATTCATTTAACTGGTTTATTTCTGCAAACAGTACTTTGATGAAAGTACTGTCTGATCAGCAGTACTTTGAATAAAAGTACTGATATATCAAAAAGTATTTATTCAAATAAAATTCATACCAGTTATTGATCATCTTCAGCAATGGTAGTCCAGTTTATAAACAAGTTGATAACCATGCAAGCAGTTTCATTGTCCTCTTCTACTTCCAATCCATGCTCTAGCATTCTTCTCATGAGCTCAACTGTAAGAGGGTATCTTCTTTCTGCAAACATGTGTATCATTGTTCCATTTTCCAGCTCTAAAACATGAACTCCAGACTCTTCAAAGAATCTCCAGCAAACAATTTCCCAGCTTTCTTGATTCTTCCAAATATCATTAGTGCTGTCTTCTTCAGTTTCCCATATAGTTATAAGATCACCATGTAAAACTAAACCAATCCCTTCTAATGGATTATTTTCAAAGTAAGCCTTCACCACATGATATAAATAGAATAGGTCTACTCTATCTATAATGTGCAGTAAGTCCCATAACCTTTTGAAAACTTTGAAGCTTTCATCTTCTTTATGAAAAATCATGTAATCTCCATCCTTGGATTTCACAACTTCAAAAACACTAATCTTTGATCTGTTCATCTTCATGTCATCATCTTCCTTTGTATAATCAAAATCTACCACTCTGAGATAATTTCTTAATTCATCACTAGTCTCAGATCTTAATTCAACTTTTTCTTTCTTTGAGAACTGAACATCTGTAACTTCAGTTTTCCTTTTTCTTTTCAAATTCTTCTTTCTTTCATCTTCATTCCAGGTAGCTTCTTTTCTAAAATCTTTAATGCCTACAACATCTTTCTTATAATCCTCCCTAGCAGCATCATATAATCTTTTCATCTCAAAATAATTAAACTTCTGCAATCCTTTATACCCTTGACTTTTCAGATAAGCCATTATAGCATTTCTGTCTTTAGCTTTATTAAGTCTTGGCATAAATCTAACTGGAACAGGTGATTGTAATGGTTCAGCAGCTTCAGCATCTAATTCATCTTGTACCTTTTGAGCTGCTTCTCTATTCTGAGCTTCTTGAGCTTCCTGATCTTTTCTATCTTTAGCATCTAACTCTTCTTGAACTTTTCTAGCAACAGCTTCATTCCTAGCAACTTCAATTGCTCTAAGTTCTGCTAAAGTTAATTTCTTTTTCTTAGTTTCAACCAAAACACCTTTCCCTTTATCCTTAGGATCAATTGCAGGTTGAGAAGTTCTTTGTTGTTCTTCTTCTTGTACATCTCTAATAGTAACACCACCTCTTGGTTGTGATAAATCTCCTAAAATTGTAGCAATAAATTCATCATCACTTGCAGAATGAATAGGTTTGAATGTAGCTTCCTCCTCTTCTTGTATAACAGTTGTAGAAGGACCAGCTTCTTCTTCAAAATTCAATACTCTTGGTGTTATTACCTCTTGCCTAGAAGTATCTTGAAAAGCAACACTTTGATGTTCAGTACCTTGATCATCAGTACCTTGAACATCAGTACCTTGAACTTGTTCTTCTTGTTCCTCAGTATCTGAAATAATCTTTTCTTCAGTACCTTCAGGTTCTTTCTTCTTCGAAACATCTTCTTTCAATTTTTCTTTTTCTAAATTCCTCCCCAAGTTGAAAGAAGATGGTTGATGAACCTGTTGGCGTTTGTGTTTCCTAGACTGTTTTTGCGCCTTCTTCTTGTTTTTGACCCAGACACGAAATTCTTGAACTAATGGCCACACAAAAGTCTTTAGCCTTCTAAACTTCAGTTTTAATTTATTTATCTGTTTGGCTTGAACCTCAGTAGTCTTTTGCAACTTAACTATCTCCCTTGTCAAAGCATAATTATCCAAAGATAAACCTTCACGAGGTATAGTATATGGATCTTCACCTTGAATATGTGAAGGTTCCTCTGATTGAGAAACAGGAACAGAACGTGGTGGAGATGGAGTAGGTGATCTTACAACCTCTTCTTGAACCTCAGGGCTTGGAGAAACAGTACCATGTAGAGATGCAGTACCTTCATGAGAAGCAGTACTTGCAGATGCAGTACCTTCAGATGCAGTACCTGCAATTGCAGTACCTTTAGATGCAGTACTTGCACTAGCTGCATCATCTTCATCATCTGCTCTAACAGCCTGAACAACTTCCATCATAGAAGTAGTTAATGGTGTATCTGGACCTCTAAATAGATCACTTCTTCTAGCCATAAAAGTAAAAATCTTGGATTGTTGAACAATAACAGGCAATAAGTCAGTAGGTTTTGGCACATCAGCAAGTTGTTTGTTTAAGAAAACCTGTACAAATCTGGGATACATTAACCATTTAGACCCATGTGAGATATGCAAAAGCATCTCATCCAGTATTAGCCTTGAGAAGTTAAAAACTCGATCTGTAGCTAACCCAACCATAGTAGATGCTATATTGGACCCGAACTGCTCCCAAGAAGTACTCTTAGCACTTATACAATGTAGCAACTCATGAACCAAAAATTTCCATTGAGGACAAAACAACTGTTTTCTGAATGTTTGTTCTGTTAAAGAACCTTCATAACCAATATGCCCAAAAGTTTCCCAAATCAATTCCTTGGCAAAACGAATAGCACCATCATTATCATTAAACAGCAAATCCTCTCTAATAGATGCTTCAGTAATCTTCACAGTTCGCCCAACAACAGTAGCCTTAATATAAAATTCTTCATTCTCCATGTTTTCTCTTGCAGTAGCCCAAAATTCTTGAATCCAAGGCTCAATAATATCCGGCTCCACTAAAAGAGCATAACTGATTTGCGACCCAGTTAAAAAATCAATAATATAGTGAAACGCCGCGTTATCTTCAGTCTTGTCTAAATTTGCTACCATATTGTGCTTTGAAACAGTAGGTCGAATCGCCATTGGTGATTATGTAAGCACAAATTGAAATTGAATAAGAATGAGAGAAATATGGAAACGATGCTAAGGTAATGATATGAGAGGGAAAATCAGAAAGTAGTTATTTATAGGAGAGATTTGAAAAATCACTGCCCAAAATAAAATAACCGTTAGCATTAATTACCCCTCAATATAACCGTTGGAACAGTACTTTAATACGACAAACAGTACTTTCCACGTATGCAGTACTTTCCCAAAGCAGTACTTTCCAAGCAGTACTTTCAGGAAAAACAGTACTTTGCCAAATTCCTCCATAGAAACTAAGTATAAACAAGTATCCTCCCCTCAAGCAATACACAGGACTATACAAACACCTTATAGTCCTCCCCTCAAATGTAGCTTACTAACTAATATGCCTTCAAAACTGACAGAATCTCCCTGTCTCCTGTCATGCTAACAAAACAACCACTAATAAAATAATCTTTAAGCTCCTCTTCTGGGTTGCCCTGTCTAATAAGATGAAAAAGTTAGTTGCTTTGAGGAACCCAAGCCATTACTGACTTGTGTTCCCCTTGTGGGGTGACATACTCACATTCTTTGAGTATATAATCTCCACTGTTTTCTAAAGCATGATCCAGCATTATCTTGTTATTCAAAACATGTGGTTTTTGAACAAAACTCTCTTTTGCAAGTTTATTCTCCTTTTCTTGTATCACAAAAACATCTGATTCACTTTTTGTTGAAAGTACTGTTTGTCCCTCAGCAGTACCTTTCCTCTTAACCCATTCTGGTTTAACACGTGGTTCCTGTGATCTAGATCCCCTATGTGTATTGGAATACCTTCTAGGTTGATAGTGAGATCTCCTAGGATTCCTATTCCAAATAGTGTGATCAGTACCTTGTTTTGGCTGAGCAGTACTTTGGAAAGTACTGTGAGATACTGAAGGTTTTGAAAAAGGTCTTCTCTGATGTGGGTATCTATGATCTGGTGTGAAGTTTCTGTGATTAACCCTATTTGAATTATTCCAAACTGGTTTATGCTCTCTAGGTGTGTGGTTGGCAGATCTGTTCTTTGGAAATTTGCTAAGATATTCTGAGTGTCGATCACAATCTTTGATTAAGTGATTAGGACTATAACACACAAAACACAGTTTTTGACCCATATGTCCAAAGTGATTTTTTTTATGTCTATGCCCAAAATTATTTTGCCTTCTTGGTGAATGAAAAAACCTGTTTTGACCAAAGTTATCCCCAAAAGGTTTAGCAGTACTGTTTTGAAAAGGTTTTGCAAAAGGTACTGCTTGTTGAGCAGTACTTTGTTTTAAAGGTACTGCTTGATTTTGAACATTATTTTCAACAGCTTCTTTGGGTTTTTCGGACCTAGATTGAGCAACAAGCTTTTTCCTAAACTCTAGACAATTTACTCCAAAGCGAGAAACATCAGGCCTAGAGAGTTGATGAATGCCAGTGGGATGAGGAACAGCATGATAACCATTGTCTTTCTTATACTCAGGTGGTGGTTCACTTATTGAGCCCTCATTACTAGATGTATCAACATAGTTAATGAGTTCATCATCACTAGTGGTTATGTCCTCAAAATCACCATCATCCTGATTACTAGGTTGGTTTTCATCTATGTTACTAAAGTCCATTCCAAATCCTAAGCCTGTTCTAATGTAAGCCCTTCTCTGTTTTTCAACATAAGCAACATGGGACAAGCCAGACTCTCCCCAAGCAGCAAACTTAGCTAACAAATCATCTCTTTCCTTAGTCAATTTCTCAATTTCAGCAATTTTACAGTTTAGTTTCCATTCACTAAGTTTTAATTGATAATCCTGTTGTTCATATTTTTCAGCCCAAGTCATTTCATTATTTTCATGAGTTAATATTTTGGCTTCCATAGACTCTAAAGTGATTTGATAACCTGCTACCTCAGACCTAGCCCTAACACAATTATCTCTTTCAATCACATAACTGTTAAGTAATTTTAGATAAAACTCATAACAGTTTGAGCATACCTCAGAGATAGGAGACTGAGTTGGTGAAGTAGCCACCATAGCAAGAAGAACAATATCATCTTCACTTTCTTTGCTCCAATCAAATCCTCCAAAGCCATCATTAGATTCCAAAGCAGCATGTTCAGGTTCTTCTTCAAAAGCAGTGCTCCAGTCCAATGCTTCCACTGTGTCTTCAACTGCATCTTCCACTGCTACCATACAGTAAGTCACTGGTTCATCATCAAATTCTTCACTCCAGTCAACTTCTGATAACTTCTCTTGAGCAACCAAAGCCTTTGTTTCAGTGATTGGAATTTCTTTAAGCTCAAGTTTTGGCTTCTCAGATGTTCTGTTTGCTTGATACTTAGCAAACCTGCACTCCCTTGCAAAGTGACCAGTCTTTTGACAATTGAAGCATTCAATTTGAGATTTGTCAAAAGTTATTCCTTGTTTTGGTTTGAAATCAATACTTTTGCCTGTCTTCTTCATGTACTTTTTGATCCTTGCAGTGATCATAGCAACTTGCCACCTGATATCTATTTCTTCAAGTGCATCTTCTTCAATCTATGCTAGATCCTCTTCATAAGTGACAGGTAAACTGGCTTGTTATGCAAAGAAGGAGCACACAACTTCATCTGAATGCAAAGTGGTAGATGGTGGGGTCTGCTGAGCATATAAAGGGGAATAGTAAACTGCAGTACTTTGAGAGACAGTACTTTGAGGAGAAGCAGTACTTTTGGAAGTACTGCTCTTCTTTTCAGATGATAGAAAAGCAATACTATGAGATTTGGAATTGGGTTGACCACTCATCTCATGTTCATACACCTTCAGTTGATGATAGAGATCATCAAAGTCCATAACATCCAATCCTTGTTGTCCTCTGATCATAGTAGCAATCACATGCCATGTAGATGGCAAGCTCCTTAGAAACTTCAAATTAGCATACTCAACTGACACTTCTGCCTTGTATAACTCCAACATGTTGAGGAGATTTTGAAACCTATCATATGCAGCATCAAGATTCTCTCTTTCACCAACTGTGAAAGTTTCAAATTGTTGCTTCAGCAAATTTCTGTGCATCTTCTTAGAGGCTTCATTCCCTCCAAATCTGGTCTTGAGAGCAGCCCAGAGCTGCTTAGCATCTTTAGCATCATGAAATTTGAGAAGATGACCATCTGGAATGGCAGATAAGAGAATGTTTAAAGCCTTCTCTTGATTCCTTAGGGTTGCTGCTGGTAAGACTGCCTTTGGTGCAGTTGGTTGTCCAAGAATATTAATGGGTTCTGTGACAACTTCATTCCCATTCACAATTACATTCCATAGAGCATGGTCTGTAATGGCAGTATACTGCCTCATCTTCATGCACCAGAGATCATATTCTCCCTTCTTGATTATTGGAATTCTGAGTGAGGTGATTGAGGGTGGTGGAACAGCTTCAGTCGACATCTTGAATATAGTTGAAGTAGGGTTTCTTCCTAGTCAGAGTTTCCACACAAGCTCTGATACCACTTGTTGGATCGATATACTTTAATCAAACTAACTTAACTAGCTTGTTAAGGTTTAATAACCTCGGATAAATCCTAAGTTATTAACAAAGAAACACTGAGCAATCTTTATCAAGTACGCGGAATTTACTTAACAAAGCTAAGAAGAATAATTTTTATTATAAACTCTAAATCTGCTTATTATGCAGATACTTTAATACAACTCTAAGATAATCGAACTTCTCTCTAAAACACTAATTTGTAATCTCTAAAACTCTTTTTGGAATCGCTCTCTAAATCGTATATCTAATGCCAATCTAGGAGTCCTTTTATAGGCTCAAGGATATCCTAGTCGGTTTACAATTTGTATTCTTGCACGACAAGTAATCTAAACATGGAATACAATACTTTCCATAAACGAATATAACAGTTCTTTGTTCTTGCAGTACTTTGACTTCATAGTGCAGTACTTTGACTTTGTCTTTAGCAGTACTTTGACTCTTTGATTTCTTCCAATACTTTGCAGTTTACAGTACTTTCATATCCCAACAGTTTTGGAGGTGGAGTAAATGGTAAAGTTGCTGGTAAAGGTGTTATCAAAACTGGTAACTTGGACTTTGAACCTATGTACTATGTAAAAGAGCTAAAGTATAATCTTTTTAGTGTGTCACAAATGTGTGACAAAATGAACAATGTTCTTTTTACCAAAGATATGTGCTTTGTTCTCTCTAAGGATTTTAAGATGCCTGATGAAAGTCAGATTCTCCTTAAAATTCCTAGAAAAGGCAATCTCTATAGCTTTGATATGAACAACATTGTAACTAAAGATGATTATGCTTGCTTGCTTGCAAAGGACACAGTGGATGAATCCATGCTATGGCATAGAATACTTGGTCATGTTAACTTCAAAACCATTAACAAGATTGTCAAAGATGGTTTGGTGAGAGGTCTACCTCAGAAAAGATTTGAAAATGATCAAACCTGTGTGGCTTGTCTTAAAGGCAAACAACACAGAGCTTCTTGTAGACCAAAGTTGTTTAACTCTATTGCTCACCCACTTCAAATGTTACATATGGACTTATTTGGTCCTACATCTATGAGCAGCTTGAATCTCAAGAAATATTGTCTTGTGGTAACTGATGATTTTAGCAGCTTTACATGGGTTTTCTTTCTTGGAACTAAGGATGAAACAACAGGAATCCTCAAGTTCTTTATCACAGAAGTAGAAACCCAATATGATATGAAAGTTAAAGTCATTTGGTGTGACAATGGGACAGAATTCAAGAATAGAGTTATGGATGATTTTTGCAGAGATAAAGGTGTTAAAAGAGAATTTAGTGTGGCTAGAACTCCTCAACAAAATGGTGTTGCTGAGAGGAGAAACAGGACACTGATAGAGGCTGCTAGAACCATATTGGCAGATTCTAAATTGCCAATCACTTTTTGGGCTGAAGCAGTTAACACTGCATGTTATGTGCAAAACAGGGTTTTAGTGGTAATGACAAAGAACAAGACACCTTATGAATTATTTAGGGGTAGACCACCTATCCTTGACTTTATGAGACCGTTTGGGTGTCATGTATCTATTCTCAATACCATAGATTATCTGGGCAAGTTTGATGAAAAGGCGGATGAAGGGTATTTTGTTGGGTATTCCATGGTTAGTAAAGCTTTCAGAGTATTCAACTTAAGAACCCAAAAGATTGAAGAGAATCTGCATGTTGAGTTCCTGGAAAACAAAGTGAATGTCAAAGGAACTGGTCCAGAAAGGTTGTTTGATCTTGATACTTTAACAAATACTATGAATTATGTGCCTGTTTCTACATGAACATCTTCTTTTAATTTTGCAGGTTCAGAAGAGTTTCTTGATGATGATGAACCAAGCAAGAATAATGCAGATGATCAAGATGAATTCAGTCTACCTCTTTGGGACTACGCAGATAATGATGATTTACCAAAAACTAGAGCTGCTCACTCTTCTTGTGATCTGGGAGGAAGGAGCAACTTGAATACTGAAAATTCAGAAAGCAGTGGAAATTTAGGTTCCACTGCTAGGCAAAATGTTTCCACTGCAACATCAGATGTGGAAATTACAACTCCAGTTACAGAGGAAGCTCAAGTCAATGATGTTGAAATCTCAAATATGACAAGTGAGATTGCAGTTCCTCAGACTCCCCACACTTCTATTCATAAATCACATCCTCTTGAAAATGTGATTGGGGATGTCTATTCACCTGTGAAGACTAGAAGACAAACTAAGCTGCCTGATGTCCATGGATTCATTAGTAAAATATATGAGTCTAAGATTCATGAAGGCAAGAATGAATGTCACTTTATGTGTTTTCTGTCACAAATGGAGCCAAAGAATGTCTACAAGGCACTTGAAGATGAAAGTTGGGTGGAAGCAATGCAAGAAGAGTTTCTCCAATTTAAGCTTCAAAAGGTTTGGGTGCTTTGTGATCTGCCTTCTGGCAAGAAGGTAATAGGTACTAAATGGGTGTTCAGAAACAAGAAAGATGAAAGAGGAATTGTTATCAGAAACAAAGCTAGGCTTGTGGCTCAAGGATACACTCAAGAGGAGGGTATTGACTATGAAGAAGTGTTTGCCCCAGTTGCACAAATTGAAGCAATTAGGTTGTTCTTAGCCTATGCATCCTTTATGGGCTTTAAAGTCTATCAAATGGATGTAAAGAGTGCTTTTCTATATGGGCAGATAGATGAGGAGGTTTATGTCTCACAACCTCTAGGCTTTGAAGACCCTGAATATCCTAACAAAGTCTACAGGGTATTTAAAGCTTTGTATGGCTTGCATCAGGCACCAAGGAAATGATATGAAACCTTAACCACTTATCTTCTTGCTAATGGGTTTCATAGAGGCAGAGTGGATCAAACTTTGTTCATCAAGAAAGACAAGAATGATATCTTGCTTGTTCAAGTGTATGTTGATGATATCATTTTTGGATCTACAAAGACAGAGATGTGCAAAGATTTTGAGAAACTGATGAAAGAAGAATTTCAAATGAGTTCTATGGATGAACTCACATTCTTTTTGGGACTTCAAGTACTACAAAGGCCAGATGGTATTTTCATTAATCAAGATAAATATGTGGCTGAAATACTAAGGAATTTCAAGTTCACTGATGCAAAGTCATCCAGCACCCCTGCAGATAAGACAACACAGCTACTTCTGAAAGAAAATAGTAGTGAAGCTGTTGATGTGCACATGTACAGGTCTATGATTGGTTCTTTGATGTATCTTACATCATCTAGACCAGATATCATGTTTGCAGTGTGTGCCTGTGCAAGGTTTCAAGTTACTCCCAAGTTCTCTCACTTAACTGCTGTGAAGAAGATTTTCAGATACCTTAAAGCATTTCCTACTCTGGGATTGTGGTACTCCAGAGATTCTCCTCTAGATCTGGTTACTTACTCAGATAGTGACTATGCTGGAGCTAGCTTAGATAGAAAATCTACAACTAGTGGATGTCAATTTCTTGGCAACAGGTTAGTGTCATGGCAGTGCAAGAAACAAACTATGGTGGCTAATTCTTCAACTGATGCAGAGTATATAGCTGCTGCAAGTTGCTGTGCTCAAGTTCTATGGCTTCAGAATCAACTTTTGGACTATGGGTACAATTTCATGAATACCATCATCCATATTGACAATAGCAGTACCATTTGCATCATAAAGAATCCTGTTCAACACACAAAGACCAAACATATTGAAATTAGACACCACTTCATTCGTGATTGCTATGAAAAGGGACTAATTCAAGTTGTCAAAATTCATACTGATGACAACTATGCTGATTTATTAACAAAAGGTCTTGATGTGGGAAGATTTCAGTACTTGGTAACAAGTCTTGGAATGCTTAATCCATAAACTTTTTGTCAAAATGATCACTGGTGTTGAGGGGAGGCTGTTGGGTACTAAAATTGTTGTATGAGTTTGTATCACTGTGTATATTTTTGTGAAGTCTTGGTGAGAATTGATGTTAAAAGGTGTATATCTGAGATACACAACAAATGGTTATTGATTCACCATGTCTTATACACATAAGAATCAACTAGTACAGAGAAAACGGCTACTGGTAAAGACTTGTCAAATCCGTTTATGGTTGATAGTTTACCAAAAACTATATAGTTATCAACTCACCATATTCTTTATGATTAAGAGTTGGCTAGTCCATAGCAAACGGCTCATGGTAAAGACATATCAAATCCGTTGATAGCTGGTAGTTTGCTAAAAACTATGATAAGAGTAGTCTAGTTTTATTTGATTTTATTTACCACTGCTCTTTGAAATTTTTGTGAAAAATTACCACTGCTAGTTCACAGTTTCCACTGACAGTGTTATTTTACCACTGTTGTTCTAGCCGTTACAACTGATTGTGTCAGTAACTTATTTTTTACTAGCCGTTGAAAGTAACCAATGATTGTCATATATATAGGGTTCCAATTTTATGTAAATTGTCTTCTTTCCATATAATAATACTTTCTAAAGATAAGTTTACTTGCGCAATAATTCTAAACCCTAACCCTATATATCTTTCTCTCTCAATTGGCTAGCTATTATTTCAATTCTTACTGACATAATACTATTTTTCATCCAAAAGTTTCTATGGCACCTTTAAAATTTGCAGATGAGCACAACCTAGTGGCCTACCTACAAAAGTCTAATGAGAAGAGTGGCCCTGTTTTTCATCAGATTGTGGAATTTCTTCATACCACCCATATAATGTATGCTTTGCTTTTAAATCCCACAATCTATATCTCTCAAATCAAACAGTTTTGGACTTCTGCTCAGTCCATAACACTTGAGAATGGAGATACACATGAAACAGTGGATGCTCTAAGAGCCACTGTGGATGGGGTAATGGTATATGTGAAAACATATACCTTTTTCTTTATCAAAACCGGACAAAAAGACCAAAAACTAACCCCTAAAGCCATAAATATTTGTGTTTTTGTGTTTATGTATGTGCAGGTAACGGATATTGTAAAATGGACAAAAAGAAGACAAATGGACAAAAACGAGCACAAGAATGGAAGGAGCACGAAGTTACGGGTCTAATGATAATTTTATTTGGAGCATCGAGGCAAGAGAAGACCAAACGAAGATTGCAATTAATTAAGATGCTTAAAAAGAAGGAAAAATGGATCAGCAGAAAAAAGGAGCTTAAAAGGAAAATTAAACGCCACACTTAACACAAAAAGGGCTCCTGGTTTAGTGGCTGGATGCATCTTTATCAAGAAAGAGGTCAAGGGTTCTAATCCCATCCATGGCATAATTAAATTTTTTGTATTACACAACTATTGCCATGCCCCAGCTGCTGCTCCCACGAGTCAAGCCCATCAGCGCCCTTCGTGGCCCAGTCCAACAGCTGCTGGATCCAGATCCAAAGCCCAGCGAACCAAGTGGAAGCCAAGCCCAGTGAGCCCAAGACCAAGATCTTCACAGCTATCCGAATGCAAAATGCAATCTGCTACACGCTTGTAAATTTAACTTGGGGACCAAGTTTTAGAAGAGGATTTTTATGCCAAGATTTTATAGTTTAGGGGCTATTATGAAAATTTAGTAGGGACCAAATTGTAACTTGTGGGTCTATAAAAACCCACCTCCTCACCTCATTTTTAGACATCTCTTTTATTTATTTTTTGCACCCAAACTCTTGTAATTTTTATGCTTATTTAGTTTTATAAAAGTTTTATTTAATTCTTGCAAGTTAGTTCATCTATTTATTATCTTTGCATCTTTATTATTCTCATCTCTTAATCTTTTTCTTTTATTTTATTTTATAAAACTTTTTATAAAAATATACCATGAAGAGTTGAGTTATAGAAAGATTGTGTGGGTGTATTTTATACGCTCCGTGCTCCGTGCACACGCTCAACATATCATATTTATATTTTTATAAAAGTTTAGTTTCTTTTATTGTTTATTTTTATAAAAGTTTACTTTTTTATTGTTTTATTTAGCTTAAAAATAGTAAAAAGACTCTAAAAATCTTGTCCTTTTTACAAAAAATCCAAAAATATATTTTATTTTCGTCATAAAAGTTTCGTATTTTTCTGAGTTGTTTTAGTATTTTTAAAAAAATCAAAAACTATTTCTGTACTTTTTCTTTTAAAAAAAACTGTTTCGTTTTTATTCCTTAAAAAATAGTAAAAAACGTAAAAAAAATATTTTTAAAATTTCTGGTAGCTTCTTATAGTTTTATTAAGATAGTGTAAAATTTTCATATTTTTTCGAACTAGTTTACTATTTATTTTGTTTTATTAGCTATTTTAAGTATTAAAAATCGAAAAAAAATACTTATTTAATTCCGAAAATTCTAAAACTTTTTCTGTGAGTTTCTATCACTTTTATTACGTTTCTAAAAAATATTCGTAATTTTCGGAGTTCATTTAATATTTTTCCTTGATTTATTTCCTTTCCTTTAAAAAAAAAAAAAAAAAAAATCCGAAATTATTTTCTTCTGTTTTTAACTAGATTTTCTTATTTTGAAAAAAAAAATTTCTTTAGTTCACTATTTTATTTATTTCCTATATGTTTAGTTATTTAATACTCTCTTTTCTTTTCTTGCTAAAAAAAAATATTATATTTTAAATCTTTGACCTTAATACCCAAATTAGTTTTTGTGAAAACATATCTCCTTGAGAGAGTTTGGTGGTTAAGATTTAATTTATTAAGATTAGTTATCTATTATTTTAGTTTTTTTTTTATTATAAAAATTTTATATTTATATATTTGTGCTAACCCTTAAAGTTTTGCTTTTGTTTGTGTAATCCGATCCTACCTCATAAGGCGTGGAGCTTACGGGTCTTATAAGCTTAAAAATCATTAAAGTTTACAAATTTAATAACTTTTATTAAGTTATTTAGTTAATAAAGCTTAAACTTTATTTAACTAATTAGCATAATTAAAGTTAATAAGGAAATAAACTTTAATAATTTATTTAGTTTATAAGATTGGGTGGTATTTCTCTCGTAAAACTCGCCGGGTTTTATTCTCTTACCTTTTGTAGCTTAGATTCTTAGTTTACCGTTACGCTTAATTATTCGTATTTTGCTTGTTAAGTCTTTTTTCTCTTAGCTTAATATTCATTGTCACTAGTTGTAGTTTGTCATTTAAATTTTAGTTTAAACTTTAATTAGTTAAATTAGTTTTAAAAAAAAAATCTCTAAAAAAAAAAGTCCTAAAAACATAAAAACCCGAATTTAGATTTTAATTAAAAAAAATTTAAAAGTCAAAAAAAAATAAATAAATAAAAATATATTCCGCTTTTTTCTAAAATTATCTTTTATCATTTAGAGTGTAGGAAAAATAAATTTGCATCCCTAAAGTTAAATTTGCAAAATTTGTTTTTAAATCGCGTTTTTAAATTCCCGTAGTTACGTTTTTAGAATAAAATTGCATTTAGGATAAATTTAGGTAGCTTTCCTTAGTTTACATGCTTAGTTTGAATTAAGTGTTATTTACATGCTTTAATTTCCTTTCCGTTATTTAATTTAAATCTAGAACGTAATTAAAAATCAAAGATCCAAAACATCGAGCATTTTAATAACAAACCAAGAACGACGTTGCCCATTCACACCTCGTTGGGACACGACTCGGATTTCCTAATCCGTATCACTATCACTCACGGGATTTGATTCACTATCCTTTTTCCTAAAGGGATTTTAAGTCATTCCTTGTGTTTATTTTTGATATCGATATTGTGGTTTTATCCATACACACATACCCCTAAACCTACACGAATCAATTTTTTGGCGCCGCTGCCGGGGAGGTTGTGTCGCGACAATATCGTTAACGGTTTGACGATTAGTGACTCGAGATCCTTCTTCGTGAAGTTATTGTTTTTATAAAAATCAAAAAAGTAAAAAATATTTTCCTTTTTCTTTTGTATATATATATATCATTTTAAAAATACAAAAAGATTTTTCCTTGTGTTTTTGAGCTTAAATAGAATACACCAATTATATAACATTCTCAACGGAGGTGTTATCATTAGTAAGTTCCCGAACCAAAGATCAAAAACTTGCCTTTGTGTCGCTTGTGAGTCGATTTATTTCTATCGGATAAACAAACTGTGTGGTGGGTATAAGGACGGCCTGACATTAAATTGCGGCTGAAAAGAAGCGGGTTTTTAATAAGCTTCGCGCTGACCTACTAAGCTTCTCCGCTCGCTTGTTCGTTTGTCTTATAGAAGTGATTTATTCACTTGGGATTATTGGTTAAGTTCACTGTGTTTTCGAATACCGGTCTCTTTTAATTGCCTTGGTTTTTAAAGTGCATGCGCACTCGCTCTCGCTCAAGACGACTTCAGAATCAGAATCAGAACGTACCCGAGTTACGTAATATGGCTGCTGCCAACGTACCACCAAACCCCGGTCCTAATCCTCCTCCCATTAATCAAAATGTAGCTCCCGATCTCCGAACGATGGAGGAGCTATGTCAACCCACAATGTATGGGAGGGGAGGACCCATTGCACCGACTAATTTTCAAGCTACGGATTTTAGCTTGAAACATCATATGATAGAACAAGTAAAAAACAGTTGTCAATTTCATGGTTTACAAGATGAAGATGCTAACAAGCATCTTGATAAATTTTTAACCGTCACTCAGAGTATGAAACAAAATGGGGTCTCCGATGACGCCCTTCGTCTATATCTTTTCCCATACTCTTTGACTCATCATGCCACTTCTTGGTTTGATCGACTCCCGAAGAATTCGATTCATACCTTCGAGGAAATGGTTTCGAAGTTTCTGGCAAAGTACTTTCCACCGTCGATGGTGACGAAGTTAAGGAACGATATCAGTAATTTTCGACAATATCCCGACGAATCTTTGTTTGAAGCTTGGGAACGTTATAAGCTTGCAATCGATAGATGTCCGAATCATAACATGTTGCTTGTCACTCAAATTGATACGTTTTATAATGGTTTGACGTTGAGACACCGTGAAACAATCAATGCTGTTGCCGGTGGAACTTTCATGAAAAGACGTCCCGAGGAATGCTACGATCTTATTGAGAACATGACCGCTCATTACAATTATTGGGATTCTACCGCCGAGAGGGGTGAATCATCTCGATCAAATACGTCTTCTTCTCTCGACATAGCCACTCTGAACAAAAAGATGGACGATATCTTAAGGATACATCAAATGAATAATCAGAATCAACATCAACAAGTGAAAGCAGTTCACCCAACTTGTGAGACTTGTGGAGGTCCACATTCTTATTCCGAGTGCCCAGCCGTCGGTGGCTACGCACATGAGAATGTTTATGCTGCTACAGGGAACTACAATCAACCGCAAGGAGATCGAAATCTTCTTAGCTACCGTTCAAACAATTATCTCGGACCTCCCGGTTTCAACCAACAACAAAACCATAATCAAAACCGTTTCAATGGTAACAACAATCAAAACCGAGGAGTTAATCATGGTAATCAACACTACCAAGCTCCTCCACCTCAAGTTTACCAACAACAACCACCTCCTCAACAGCAATATCAACAACCTTCTCATTCTCAACCACCTTATCAAAACCCTCATCAAGTTGCTCCGAACAACGAGTTTCTAACTTACATGAAGAACTCCGACAACACCATTAAAAGTTTACAAACTCAAATCACCAGCATCAGGAATGAATTTGCTACGAGTAACAAGCAGATGAGTGAAATGAAGAATATGATGGCTAATTTCTTTCAAGCCAATCAACCCTCAGGTTCCGGTACTCTTCCAAGTAATACGATTCCTAACTCGAGAGGTGACATGAAAGCGATCACTACCCGAAGTGGTGTTGCTTACGATGGACCCACGGCTCCTACCACTAATTCTTCTTCTCCGTCTCGTGTGGTAGACCGTGAGACCGGGGTGACAAAGGACCCGGTGCTTCCTACTAATAAGGGGAGTACTGTGAATGTCCAACCCACGGTTGTCCGAGATTCTGAGCCCGAAGATGCTCCCGTTAATGTGAAGAAATCTAATCCGAAACCGTCTATCCCATATCCGTCTCGTCTTAAAGATCAAACTCTTCGTGAAAAGTCGAATCATCAAATGGAAATGTTTTTCCAAATCTTCAAAGACTTGAATGTGGAGATCAGTTTTGCGGATGCCCTTCTCTTGATGCCCAAACTTGCTTCTACGATTAAGGGATTGCTTACGAACAAGGAGAAACTATATGAGCTTGCTACGACATCTCTGAATGAGAATTGTTCGGCGGTTATCCTCAAGAAACTGCCCGAAAAGTTAGGTAACCCTGGCAAGTTCCTCATTCCGTGTGATTTTCAAGGAATTATTCAATGCTCCGCCTTGGCCGATCTTGGCGCGAGTATTAATTTGATGCCGAAATCAATCTACGAAAAGCTTTCGTTACCCCCACTTACCCCAACGTGTATGACCCTCGAGCTAGCCGATCGTTCTACGACCCGTCCAAAGGGTATAGCCGAGGATGTCTTTGTCAAAGTGGGGGAGTTCTATTTTCCCGCGGATTTTGTTGTGGTAGATTTCGATGCCGACCCTCGAGTACCCATTATTCTTGGGAGATGCTTCTTAAGGACCAGTCGTGCCTTAATTGATGTGTTCAAAGGAGAGATTACATTGCGAGTTAATCAAGAAGCCGTCACATTCAACATTAATCAATCGACGAGGTACTCCTCAAATTTCGACGATGCTTCCATCAATCGAATCGACGTTATTGATGTTTCTTGTGAGGAGTACGCTCAAGAAGTTCTCGGTTTTGCTAACAATTCTACTTCTTCTGATTCACCTTCTGAACCAATCATTGCCGACTCTTCCCCCTCTCTCACTCCATTCGAGGGAGGTGACTTCCTTTTGGAAGAGATCGATGAGTTTCTTGCTTATGATGAATCGATTCCACCGGGAATTGATGATGGTGTTTATGATTCTGAGGAAGATATTCGTTATCTTGAGCAATTGTTAAATGAAGATCCATTACCGTCACTCCCTCCGAAAGAGATTACGATTGAAGAAATCAAAGAAGTACAAACGTCTAACGAAAAACCTCCGGAGCCCGAGCTCAAAGATTTACCTCCTTGATGAGTGTCTAAATACTCATCATTTTTGTGTAATCTAAACTGCAAAATCATCTGAAAACACTCAGAAACACATCAAAATGATCAAATTATCACAAATCAGTGTTTTATGTGTTTTAAATGCAAAAATATCAAAATCAGATGAAAAATGTATCAAGTTTGCAAAATTGGCAGTTTTAGTCCCCCAAGTTTTAAAAGTTGTCAAATCTAGTCCCTGGAAATTCAAAAATGTGGAAATTCATCATTCAAGGTCCCTGAAGTATTCTAAGTTGTTAAAAATGATCCTTGAATGAATTTTTGGTCAATTGGCAAGAAAGGTCCTCAAACTTTGGAAATTTGCAAATTTAGTCCTTGGACCTTTCAAAATGGATTTTATGCAAAAAGGGTTCTTGTTTTATCAATGTTGGTCATAATTGGTCCTTGTGAGAAGTTTGAAAAAGTTGCAAGATCAGCCCTTGAAGTTTAGTGAAATTGCACTTTTGGTCCTTGTTTATTAAACTTAACCAAACCGGATCCACATATGTCCAAGCCCAATCCAAAATCTAGCCCAACATCACTTGGCCCTTGACCCTTTGGCTGACCCTTGAGCCAGTCCACAACTCCTCTTGACCCCAGCCACAACCATTTTGGACCCTTTGTTATTAATAGCTTCGGTCAACAAGTCAAACCCAAAAGAATACGCGCTCAAAAAAACCAGTCACTGTAGCACCTCCTCTCCCACTTCTGTTTACCCAAAACCAGACCTGGTTTCACCAATTTTTCTTCACCCCTCCCATACCATGTCCCCTCCAACTCCTATACACTCCAAAACCTTTAATTACCTCAACCAAATTCATTAATTGATTAAACCTGCTATGAGAAATATTTGGCGCCAAAAAAGACACATGTATGGTTTTGATTAATTTGAGAGATCCAATGGCTAAATGTTGGTGGGATACATTCAGAGGTTATCAGAGATGCAAGAAAGTCTATAAAGGGAGAGAGATGCATTGGAGAAAAGATCTATCTAGTGTAATATTTATTTTTCATGTCGTTTTAGTCTAATTTTCAATTTCAGTTTATGTTTTAAGCTTAAAAACTTTGTATTTCAAGTTATTATGTTATAACAAAGCTTTTGTGAACCTTTAATTCAAGTATCAAAGTGTATTTCAGTTTATGCAATTTCTCATATTTATGCAAAATCTCAAGTTGGATCAAATGTTGTTTTCAGTTGTTTGTATGGATTAGAATAAGTCACTTAAGCTCCTAGAAAGCTCATTGAAGCTTTTAGTTATCTTAAAATTCAGTTGAGAGTCAAAAATAGAAAAATCACAAAAATACCAATTAAATACTTGAAAAATAAAAAAGGGTTCCATGGAAGTGTTCACAGCTGGAGCAGGGTATATAGTGGATGGCCTTGGGTCAGTAGCTTATTGGTAAGCTTATAGGGGTGTTCATTGGTCTTGGTTCTCAGTTCCAAGCTTGGAAGCTTTTGTAAGCATTTTTAACCAATTTGGCATTTTACTGTTATGGGTGTTCTTTAGCTTAAATTTTTGTTTCTTTGTGTTATTCAGTTATAATTAAGTGTATTTAATCCTTTCAATCAGTTTGTTGTTCCTTAAAATTTGTAGTTTATAAAATTTTCCTTTTAGCAGTTAAAAGTGCATTTTGATCAAGTCTTAGTTAATGTTGTTATGGATGTTGTTTAAGGCTTCATTAGTACTAATAAGTAACATTAAAAAGTTTGAAATCAGTTTTATGGGTTAAATCTTTGATTTGCTTTGAAAAAGTTCATAACAGTTAACATAAAAGGGTGTTTGTTTTAGCTTGTTTGATTGTGATCAAAAGAGTTTAAGACAGTACCAGTCCTTGCTCTGTGTCACTTTAGTGCCTAACAACTTAAAGAAGTCAAGAAAACCAGAGGTCATTTGTAGGAAAGTCAAAATTAGCCTTTTGATCTAATTGTGTGTCCACTGTTGAAAAGTTCATGATCTATGATCATCATTTTGTGTTTATAAGTTAATAATCTTGCTCAAATTAGTCTTAGTTTACCTTTACACATCATATTAAGTGCTTAAGATCAGATCAAATCTCATTTTGGTCAACTTTTAGTTTCTGTCAAAAAGTCAAAATTTTCAATGGGTCGTTTTTGAATAAACTTTGGAATTTCATTGTGAATTCATTAGTGAGTTTCAGTTTAAAAGCTCTTGGGGATTTATAGTCTAGTTGCTAAAGAAAAATACAAAAATGATAGTTCTCAGTTTCTCAGCTGTTTGAGTGCTTATTTTTCTGCTTTTTGTGAGGTACCTGTTTTGAAATCTGTCCTGTGCACAGAATTTGGGTTCAAATTGATAAGCTCATAGAGAGCTTATTAGTGCTTCAAATCTTGTGTTCTTTAGATCTTTGGAAAGCCAACCTGGTCCTCTTGAAGTTTCAAGTCTTAGTTTTTACTTTTGAGCTTGTTAGCTAGGGCTGCATTAAGCTCAAAGATTGTCCCATTTCTGTGTTTTAAGCCTAGGGCTTATTGGCTTATTTGAGCTTTTCAGTTGGATTGTTTGTGTCTTTTAGTTTCAAGATAGTTGATCTAGCTTATTTTCACCTTAATCTAGCTTCTGTTTCAAGTAGTGAGCTTGTTTGAGCTTATTTCCACTTAATAAGCTAGTTTAGCCCACTGTTGGATCATAAGCTCACCAAATCAGCTTATTTGAGTTTTGTAAATTTTTTGTCTTTATTAAAGTTTCATATTATTAGTATTAAAGTAGTTTTCAAAAAGAAAATCCAGAAAAAGTCCAAATAAAAATCAGTGATAGTGTTTATTTAAGGTTTTCTAGCTTTTTGATTTTTCTTTTCAACTTTTTAATAAGCAAATCTTGTTTTTATAGTTTTCTTAGGTTTCTGTCATCATATAGGATTTTTAGAAAAAATTTCAGATTTTTCTCTATCTTTTTAGTATTTTTTATAATTTTAAATAGTTAAAAATAATAAATAATTAGTAATAAATAATTAAAAAGTCTAAAAAATATATTTTCTGTTTTAAAATTAGTTTTATCATATTTTAGATTTTTCAAAGTTAAAATTTTATTTTTCCAAGTTTATTTTCTATTTTCTAGTATTTAAGTGTATTTTAAATAATAATTAATTAGTAATAATTAGATAAAAAGTGTGAAAAATATATTTTTAGTTTTAAAATTAGTTTTATAGTATTTTAGATTTTTCAGAATCATAAGTTTATTTTTCTAGCCTTATTTTATCTTTTCTTCTAATTTAGAGTATTTATTAAATAGTTAAAATAGTTTTTAATTAATAATAATTAATTAAATAGTGTTAAAAATAATTTTCCTTTTCTAATAATTTTCTTTTATTTTTAGGATTCCAAAAATGTTATTTTCATATTTTTAGGCCTCTTATTTCTTAGTTTTCACTTTTTATTTTGTGCGTATACGTAGTTTCTAAAACTCACGTTTACGTTTCTTTCTTCTGATTGTTGTGCTTTCCAATTCTGTGTCCAATTCTATTACAAATCAATCAGTAGTGTAATTTCTAATCATAACCTTTACAGATCACTATCCTTAGTGATCATTCTATCCTCTGAGTTTGTTTTAAACACACCATTGAGTCTCCTTGGGACTAAACGACCCGGGAATTCAATCTATTCTCCAGGACTTCATTGCATTTGTGTCTGAGCAGTTTTAAGTCTTTTAGACTTGACTGTTCACCATAGATCAAAATTTTGGCGCCGCTGCCGGGGAGGCTTTATCATCTTGAATACGCTTTTCTTGAAGAACCGAACAAATTTCCTGTCATCCTTGCTAAAAACTTAAAAGATGAGGAGAAAACCGCACTTTTGGATATTCTTCGAAAACATAAGAGTGCCATCGCTTGGCAAATTTCCGATATCATAAACCCTCGTTTTTGTACTCACAAGATCTTAATGGAAGACGATTGTAAACCCGTTATTCAACAACAACGTAGGGTTAATCCGAAAATTCATGAGGTTATCAAAAAGGAAGTTCTTAAACTCCTTGACGCCGGAATCATTTATCCAATTTCCGATAGCTCATGGGTTAGCCCTGTCCATTGTGTCCCAAAGAAGGGAGGGATGGCCGTCGTTTCCAACGAAGATAATGAATTGATTTCCACACGCCTCGTCACCGGATGGAGGGTGTGTATTGATTACCGAAAGTTGAATAATGCTACACGAAAGGATCATTTCCCGCTACCTTTTATGGATCAAATGCTCGAACTTTTAGCGGGGAATGAGTTCTATTGCTTCCTCGATGGTTTTTCTGGTTACTTTCAGATTCCGATCGATCCACAGGATCAAGAGAAAACGACTTTCACTTGCCCTTATGGAACGTTTGCTTACCGACGCATGCCATTTGGCTTATGCAATGCTCCCGGTACATTCCAAAGGTGCATGATGGCTATTTTCCACGACATGATCGAGAAGTCTATGGAAGTTTTTATGGACGATTTCTCGGTTTATGGAGATTCTTTTACGTCTTGCCTCTCTCATCTAGACCACATACTTAAACGGTGTGAAGACACCAACTTGGTCTTAAATTGGGAGAAGTGCCATTTCATGGTTCGAGAGGGAATTGTCCTCGGCCATAAGATATCGAAATCTGGGATTGAGGTCGATCGAGCTAAAGTCGACGTTATAGCTAAACTCCCTCATCCCACTACGGTCAAAGTTATTCGGAGTTTTCTAGGTCATGCCGGTTTCTATCGCCGTTTCATCCAAGATTTCTCTAAGATAGCCCGCCCTCTGACCCATCTCCTTGAAAAGGATGCTCCGTTTATCTTCACCAATGAATGCGTTGAAGCATTTAATTTTCTCAAAAAGAAATTAACTGAGGCTCCGATCTTAGTTGCCCCCGACTGGGATTTTGTTAGGAATTAGAAATTCCAGGTATTAAAGAGTCGGTCACCTCAAGTATATGTAATCGTTAGAAAGCTCGTAGTCGTAGTTCTTTTAAGTTAAGTAGTATTTAATTAAGTAACACCGTGGAGGACGGACGGGTCTTTACCCACTGTATGCCTGATCCACAGCCCGATGTGTGGCGTTTTATGTAAGACTATAAATACTCTCTACCTCCCAAGGTAGAGAGTTGGAGCTCATAATAATATCTTTCACTTTCTCTCACTAAGTTCCCTAAACCTCTAACTTTCTCTCTCTAGAATTCCACTTATACGCCACCTTGTTGCTATGGTTTGATGTGTATGTGAAAAATTATATCTAACAATTGGTATCAAGAGCCATGGTTAGATCATATCTTGCACATCTTTGGATTTCTAGTGGTTTTTAGGTGGTTTTTGTGTTTGAAAAAGTTTAGTGGTTTTTGCATCATTTGGGTGATTTCTAGTGTTAAAGTTTGGATTTTGATAGTACTTTTATGTTTAGAATCATCACAAGTGTTTAGGTTTTGATTTGGTAAGCTTGAATCATCGTGGTTGGGTAGTTTTTGGATTGAAAAGTGATGTTTTTGTGGTTTTCTTGCTAGCGACTTGACATTCGGACTTCATTCTTCGTAGCGACTTGCTTTGCAATTTCGTGGCGAGTTACAGGTTTGGAGCTAGCGATTAACAGTACAAGCAGTGGACTCTCCACTACGGGTAGCGACTTGGTGGTAGCGACTTGGTCTGTAGCGAGTTGCTCTTTAGCGACTTGTATCTTTAGCGACTTGAGTAGCGAATTGCTGCCAAAATTCTGCTAGCGACTTGAGGCTTAGCGAGTTACTACTTAGCGACTTGCCTTTTGGGTAGCGACTTGGGACTTTAGCGACTTGGTGGTATAGCGAATTAGTTGTTAGCGACTTGGTTCAAGAATTCGTAGCGACTTGGTTGATTTTTCCCGTCAAAACTTCAAACGGCCATAACTTTTGAACCGTAACTCCGTTTTCAGCGTTCTACCCATCAAAACGACCGTGAGAACGAGGAGAATGGCACGCCGAATAAACTAAAGTTGATTCGGGTCAATCTTCGAGGTCTAAATCCGCTCCGAACAGAAGTTATTGAGGTTTTTAAGTTTTTAGACCTAAATTTCTCAGGAAAAACAGGCATAAACCAATCTGAATCACAACCAGACAACATCTCTACTAATCCTACTAACAATCATATGTCCTAACACACAATTGTGTATCATTCCATTGGTCATTGCTTAACGGTTTGGTCTTGATTTTAGTAAAATCCCGTGAAAGATTCTATTTCTCGGTTTGAATCATAGACTTGTAAAATCCCGTGCATTCTACCACATCATGTCTTACTCTACTGACCCAGTGATTTCAGATGTGCTTAAATTGTATGATGATGTAGACAACCCTGAGAATATTAGCTACACTGAACGATTAAAGATGATTGAATCAATCAATGAGGATGTGATATCTCCGGGTTCAGACTTTGAAAAGACTGAAATGCACCAGTCAATGCTACAAAATGCCATGCTAAAGGAATGTAACATTGAGCCCTTTCAACTACTTTATCAGCACCTTAAACTACTTTTATCTACAACTATGGATCGAACAAGCAGTGCTCTCCTTCGTCAGGATTTTCCCATCTTGACAAGAACTGTACTACTCAACTTAGAACAACTGAGGTTTCAAATTACTAAAGAGAAGTTCTCAACTGATGTATCTAATGCAGCTCTTCAAGTAATCTTCGTTCAATTTCAGTCATTTATCCGGGGGGAATATTCCTCAGATTTTGATGATGACATGACTGGAATTTCATTCAAGAAACACACTGGAATGGAAATTCATGAGTTCAGAAACACCTTTATTCAACTTATTGGTAATATGGAAATATACATTAAGGAAGCTGCTCAAGAGAATGACAAGATGAATGAATTGAATGGGTGTCAAGTTATGTTATGTGAAGATTGTGATAGGTCGAGCAATGGATCAGTCGAGCTAATGAATGACGCCGAAAGTAGAAGCTCAATTGCAATGAAGGAGGATGAAGACAACTGTACTGATCTCAAAGACTCAGAGTCAGAAAAGGGTGAAACAGTTTACATGACAACTCCTAGTATTCATGTGGTGAATACTGATGACATATCTTCAGATGATCAGATGTCATGTGATGAGGTACCCTTAACTGTTCAACATAGTGCATCTACTAATGTTCCGAAACATACTGATCTTAATGCTGAACATGATTCTGATAAATGTTCCTTGGTTGAGGCTGAGTCTAATAATTTCAAAACATATGATATGGTTGATAAAAATGCTTTTGATGAACTTTCAAACAAATTCTCAAAACTTGAAAAACATTGCATTTCACTTGAAATTGCAATACAGAGTAAAGAAGAAAGTTTTCAACTTAACAAACCATGTAAAAATCCGGAACTTCCTGAATTCCGTGAACTTTTTGAAATTAATACTTTGAAAGCTCAGCTTCAAGACAAAGAGTCAACTATCAACAATTTAAAGAAACACATTTCTAATACGCATGTGAAAAGTAATTTGGTTACAAGTAATTATGATGTTAAAACTATTGATGATATTCAAATGAGAAATGATGAATTAGCGGTTTGTGTGGCCAAATTACTAAAGGAAAATGAGTCTTTGAGAAAGCATCACATAGAACTAAGTGACTCTGTCAAAGAAGCTAGAACTGAGTCAATGGAACAAAACTCTTTGATAGCAAAAATTGATGAACTCAAAGCTCAACTTCAGGAAAAGAGTTTCGCTATTGTTGCCTTAAAAAATGAGCTTAGGAAAACTGTAGGGAAAAGTGTGAACACTAAGTTTACAAAACCATCAACCTTGGGGAAACCAGTTTCTCATCCCATTAGAAACCGGTCCATTGTTAGGCAGCCTACTGCGTTTATATCCGAAAGACCAAAATTTCAAAAACACGGTTTGCCTCCCAAGTTGATGAGAAACAAGTTTTGTCAAAACCAGTCACTTCACCTGAGTTGCCTAAGAATTATGCTTCTAGTTCCTCTAAACCTCAACAAGCATCTACTTCTACTCCCAGCACCTCTAGGATTAGTTCGAAAATAGTGTCAAAATCAAGCATTAAAACCCATAACTCATATGATATGAATGACATGTGGAAGAACTATTATCTAGAAAAAGCTAGAAAAAAGGCACAGATTCGAAAAGACGGAATTTTAGGTGCAAGACCTAGGGTGATGAATTCTAGTTGTAAACCACTACCTAGGAACACTCAAAAGACTAGGGATTGGCGTGCAGCTAAGAGTAGTTATTTGCATAAGAATGCTAAGCATGTAGAAAACAAAACTAGAAATTCTGAGTCTTTTCCACATAAGAAACAGTTTCCTAATTCACATGCCAAGGTACTATCCACTAAGACCACTAACGCGACTAAGGTTCAACATGTTGTGAAACAATACAAACCAAAAACTTCGCCTAGATGGATACCAACTGCTAAATCTTTGGAAACTAGGAACAAGGATAAGTCTTCCACTATGTATAAGAAGCCTTACAATCCTAGACCTTGCCATAAGTGGATACCGTCTGGTAGAATGTTTAAGGATGCTGGACTTAGGTGGATTCCTACCGGAAAGCTGTTTTCTGATGAAAAAAATCAAGGTTGACCGTGAAACCCCAAAGAGTTTGGATACTAATGTCACTAACCCATATATATGCAATCAAGCTTGTAACGTTAGTGCAGGTACTCCTTACTCAGTTGCAGATACTTCGATCCTTCAATACATGGACTGGCTTAAAGTATGGATTACAAATGGATTGATATCTCATAACTCACGGGTTCAAGTTTCTCAACATTGATATTCAACCGGCTATGAAGTCTGTTCACTTCAGTTCAGGCCTCGTACTTCATCATTATGGTGTCTGCAGATAACACTTCAGGCCCCGTTCTTCTAAGAAAAGAAAAGTGTACACTCTTCTGTGCGCTTAATCTTCAGCTAATGAAACATTCTCTCGTGAATGGTCATACTCATCTTCATTCTTCATCAACAAGCTTCATGTTTTTCCATGCTCATTCAGTCATCAAGTGGATCTACGTTCATTGGTGTATACTCCTATTCACTTGTTAAATCAAAAATGGCAACTTCGGATGCAATTTTTGAGGGGGAGAAGAGTGAATATACTACATGATGATGTATGTTTGAATAATGGTTATACGACTTAATTTTTGATGATGATGAGTGTATATTCTGTTTGATGAAGAGTGAATATACTAAGGATAACTGGGATTCATTGTTTTGATTTTTGATGACTCTTCCCCAACGCCTAAACGCTTCACTTACTAAGGATAATTGGGAATCAATGTTTGGGATTCATTGTTTTTCAAAGATATGTTTGATGAGTACTTTCAACCTCAGACGAATGTTGATCATCCAACTTCTGAAGCTCATGCTCCGGTTTCTATTGACTCAACTGGTTCACCATCTAAGAAGTACTTCTTGGAATTCTCAAGAAGCCCAAATCTCCAGTTATTCCTCAAGGTGTTTATAATGACTATCATAATATTGCAGTTGCACTCATGAATAATGATCCGCTCTTTGGTATTCCTTACCAAATCTTCACGGATTATTGTTCATGAATAGTGATCCGCTCTTTGGTATTCCTTTGCCAAATATTTACGGATTATTGTTTCTCTCAATGTGCACGCTATAAATCAACCACATGAACTTAAAGAAAAATGACTTCCTCATCCGCTCGAAGACATTATTGGTGAATCTTCCAGATCAGTCTCTACATGTTTACTTTTAAGAAAGAATGCATTGATGTTGAGGAATCATTTGTTCCGGTTCATTCAGTGGGTCAATGTACATCCGATTGTATGTTGTTTTCACGTGTTGGGCATTTGACACAAGTTGATGACTTCAGAGTTAATCATTTATCACTTATTTGAGATTGAAGTTGACTTTCACAAAGGCGTGTTCTTATTTGATAACTTGATCGGGCTTAAGAATTTGAGTTGAAGACTTGGTTTATCTAGTTACCAGCAGTCGGGGTCAATGGTTGAAGACCTGGTTAACTATCACTATTAGGAGTTACGTTGTTTTACTCAGTGTCACATGCAGATGACGATGTGGATAATCTCAAGAGGTGTTAATGTCTCATACTTTGTTTGAGTAGTGAGTACTTAGAGATTTGCTTGAAGCATAGATTCTCGACACCGTTCTTCCATCTTTAAGTGCAAGCTTAAGACATAAATTCGGGGAATTCGACTTCAGTTTCAAGTTTGGTATATCGGGTTTTTCTTCAACAGTGGTCACTTCAAATTGTCTACATATGGGTTGATAAAGATAGTCAGAGAGAGTTTATGTAGCAGTTGATTCTCACAGGATTCATTTGGGCTATTTGAGTTCTTCTCACAAGATTTCAAGTTTATTGATTTATTATGTTTTGCTGATTCTGAGGTATCAAAACCAGCAAGGGGGAAGGATGTATTATTCCAACTATTTGGGGGAAATGGTCTCTGGAGCCTTTGGTATGTGTTACTTCAGCGTTCAGTTGAAAGAAATGTGAGGAGAATATATGATACGTGAGATGATATTGCTTATCGACATCTTCAATATGTTTAATGGTAAAGTGCATCCGGCTATTGCTTCATGTACACATTGGTATGATGATTCCAATGAGAGTGCAAACGATTAATGGGAAGAGATACATTTTAGTCGTTGTTGATGACTACTCTAGATTTACTTGGGTAAAGTTTTTGAGGACTAAGGATGAAACTCCATCTATCATCATAAAACTTATCAAGCAACTACAGGTTCGTCTTAACAACACGGTTAGAATTGTTCGAACTGACAATGACACAGAGTTCGTTAATCACGACTTAAGTCAATTTTATGAAAGTATTGAAATCAGTCATCAAAGAAGTGTTCCACGAACTCCTCAACAGAACGGTGTAGTTGAAAGACGAAATCGAACTCTTGTGGAAGCTGCTAGAACAATGCTAATTTATTCGAAGGTTCCAATGTTTCTATGGGCCGAAGCCATTGTTGCTGCCTGCTACACCCAAAATCGTTCTCTCATTCACACCTCTCATGGAAAAACTCCATATGAACTTGTTCATAAACGAAAACCTGATTTATCCTATCTTCGTGTGTTTGGTGCTTTGTGCTATCCAACAAATGACGGTCAATATATTAGGTAAATTAAGAGCTAAAGCAGATATTGGAGTTTTTGTAGGTTATGCACCAATCAAGAAGGGTTACCGAATCTACAACAAAAGAACTCGAGATATTATGGAAACTATTCACGTTACGTTCGATGAGCTGTCCGGGCAAATGGCTCCTGGACACTCCAGCTCAGGACCCGCACTTCAAAACAGTCCCATTGGGTCATCTCTTGTTCCAAACTCTTCTCAAGAAACTCCATATGTACCTCCATCTGAAGATGATTTAAAGAAATTGTTTGATCCTATGTTTGATGAACTTTATGATCCAAGTACTAATGAGGTGTCAATTCCTACAACAGAGGCTACTCATATTCCTGTGAATGAAGGCAATCCCTCAGTCTCAATATCTTTAGGTCAAGAAGCACCTGCTGCTGATCCTTCAGTCTCTTCAACAAATCATCATTCTTCAAATGTACATCATGGAAATGTTTCTGGCTTCAATGATGAAGTTAATCCCTTTGCTACTCCTGAAGATGCTCCATTTGAAAACATATTTGCTCCTGAATCATCATCTGAACCATCCTCTTCAGGAGACATCGACTCTGCTACCTCAGTCCCTCAACAACTGCCACATGAACACCTCAGAAAATGGACTCACGATCATCCATTAGACAACATCATTGGAAATCCCTCTCGTCCTGTATCAACCCGGAAACAACTCGCAACCGATGCCTTATGGTGCTTCTTCAACTCCGTACTATCTAAGATCGAACCAAAAGATGTTAAAACCGCCATGAATGAAGATAGCTGGTTCAATGCCATGCAAGATGAAATTCATGAGTTTGATCGACTTGATGAATGGGAGTTAGTACCTGCTCCAGACTGTGCTATGATTATAGCTCTTAAATGGATCTTCAAAGTGAAACTTGATGAGCATGGTGATGTGTTGAAGAACAAGGCTCGATTAATTGCCAAAGGATACCGTCAAGAGGAGGGTATTGACTTTGAAGAATCTTTTTCTCCTGTTGCTCGAATCGAGGCAATCAGAATCTTTTTGGCTAATGCTGCTAGTAAGAACATGGTAGTCTATCAGATGGATGTGAAGACGGCATTTCTGAACGGAGATCTTAAAGAAGTCGTCTACGTCAGCCAACCTGAAGGATTTGTGAATCAAGAGCATCCTACTCACGTTTATCATTTGAAGAAGGCTCTTTACGGTTTAAAGCAAGCTCCAAGGGCATGGTATGATACACTGTCAAAGTTTCTTCTATCAACCGGATTCATCAAAGGAGCAGTTGATCCTACATTGTTCACCAGGAAGTCAGGCAAACATTTAATTCATGTTCAAATTTATGTTGATGATATTATTTTTGCCTCGACAGACCCAATGGAATGTGATCGTTTTTCAAATGAAATGAGTTCAAAATTTCAAATGTCAATGATGGGACAAATGTCATTTTTCTTGGGATTACAAATTTCACAAAGTCCGGGAGGCATTTTTATAAATCAATCTAAATATGCAACTGAGATCTTAATGAAATTTGGATTTGATTCAAGTGACCCTGTTGACACCCCCATGATTGACCGAACCAAACTAGATGAGGACCACTCAGGGATCATGATTGACCAAACGAAATATCGTAGTATGATTGGATCCCTGATGTATCTCACTGCTAGTAGACCAGACATCTTGTTCGCTGTTTGCATGTGTGCTAGATACCAGGCTAAGCCTACTAAAAAGCACCTTGAATCAGTTAAACGGGTCTTTCGGTATCTCCAAGGAACCATCAATATGGGTCTTTGGTACCCGAAGGACACCGGTATGTCACTAACGGCCTATGCAAATGCTGATCATGCAGGTTGTCAAGATACACGTCGAAGTACGTCTGGAGGTGCTCAGTTTTTGGGTGATAAGCTTGTGAGCTGGTCTTCAAAGAAGCAAATGAGTACTTCTATTTCCTCTACAGAGGCTGAATACATAGCCATGTCTTCCTGTTGTGCTCAAATCTTATGGATGAGATCTCAATTATCTGACTATGGCTTTGTATTCAACAAAATCCCTCTGTACTGTGATAATAAAAGTGTTATTGCTCTCTCATGCAACAATGTTCAACACTCAAGAGCAAAGCACATCGACATTCGACATCATTTCATCAGGGAACAAGTGGAAAAAGGTGTGGTGGAACTCTATTTTGTGAGGTCTGAATATCAGTTAGCCGACATCTTCACCAAAGCTCTTCCAAGAGAACGTTTTGAGTTTATTCTTCCACGTCTTGGCTTGAAAAGCCTTCAACCAGAAACACTCAAACGTCTTCAAGAGGAAGACGAGGAGTAAAAGGTTTTCTTCATCTATCTCTTGTAAATATTTTTTTCTAAAAACAAAATAGAAAATTATAAAAACTTTCAAAATCCATAAAAATTTGAAAAATTCGAAAAATCTTCAAAAAAAATATTGTCTTTTTGTCATGTTTCTCTCGATTCGATAATATCTACGGTCTTGATGTTGTCATTCAAAGAATGACACGGGACTTTAGATGTTGTTCGAATTTTTTTTATATAAAAAAAATCAAAAAATCAAAAAATATTTTTGGGAGAAAGAGAAACATTGGTTTATTGTCATTTTCAGGCAATAACCCGGTTTTAAAAGAAAGAACAGAGCCATGTTTTACCATGTTTTCTAATTCCATGCTCTGATTCTATAAACATTTATCTGCTGAAAACTAAATGCTTTAAAAAATAACTCGGTCTCTATTTTTGATAATCATCAGGACTTATTTGTCAAAATCTCTATCTCTCAATCAACAACCTATGTCATTGATTGAGGGGGAGAATGATTTTAATTATATTAAAAAGTTATTTAGCATTCAATTGTTTTCAAAAGATATTCATGCATGTTTTATCAATGGAGTTTAAAGTCTTAAAATCCGATCCGTATCAGTTAAAACGTTTTTCATAATCAAGTCACAATTCCCCTTAAAAGCTTTCTAAATCAATTTAAATCTATAAGAGATCACAAATCTCAAATGATTTGATAATTGTGATCGGGGGAGAATGTGTGATTTAAATTGGATTTAAACTGATAATTCGGTAAATGGTTTCATAAGGATGTACATGCTATCCTTCACACATGTGACAAACGATTTCAAATTTTCCATGCACATGTTGAGGGGGAGCATCTATCTTAAAACCTATGATTTGAAACATGATCAACTTATCTCAATGTGCAGGTTCCCTCTAGTATGTGCAAAACTCTTTTCAAATCTCGAGGCACATATTGAGGGGGAGCAAACTTATGAAAACCTCATCCTTCCTGGAAATGCTTTATCTTCTTGATTTGATCAGGGAAGTGATGTTGATATCTTTTAAAAAATGGTAATCAAAGAAGTAAATTCTTCCTCTTGCCTCCGTGTGCAAAACAATTTCAAACATTTGATGCACATGTTGAGGGGGAGCACCTGTTCTAAAAATATCAAAAACAATTCAGGCACAAAATGTTTTGATAATATATCACAAGTATCTGGATTGATTTTCAAATGGTTTTCAATTGGTTCCAATGGCAGATGAACAATACCAAATTGACCGACCAACTTTACTTTATGTACGGTGATATAAGGATGATAAGGTTAGGTATGTGTTCCCATGATCCGCCAGAACCGGAGGGATCTACCCAGGGACAATCCACTAGTTAGTGTAGAAGTCCTTAGGTATGATGATAAAAGGAGAAAAGTGAGATATGGGAAGAGTGCGGACTGAGATAGAGCAAGTACTGGAACAAACCCAACAAAGTTCTTGCTATGAAGTCTCGGTAAGCACTGAAGGGGTTGAAGAATTAAAAAGAATTGAATGAGAATAAGGGTGAAAACAAATAGCCCTCCATTTATTCAACCTTAGGGCAGAAACCGGGTTCACTTCATATGCTACTGATGGTAACATCGGTATTGAAGACAAGACGTCATGGACCCAGTGACGCACTGCACTTCAACTTTCCAAACCACTCAAGTTCCTCTTAAAAGGACTTGTTTCATTCTCACGGGGAACCGACATTATCTATCGACCTTCTCTTAGAGATTGTTGATATTGAAGAAGGAGACCCTCTCCCTAGTCTCCGGCACAGGATCCAAATATGCACAAATTGAGTCTAGAGCCACGAGATCATCAATAAATCTCATTAGGACACTTTCAATGAAGACTCTCTGTTTCACACAATGTGGAAAGAGAGATTATATCTTGAGTCCTACGCATTATCCTTGTGGTATTGCCAGAACATCTGAGTGATGTGTATTCATATTCACAATGAAGATGGAAAGCCTTCTGGAGCCAACATCAAACAAGCTCCTGGTAGGTGGCATGTGAGATCTATTATATGGATCAACCATGTGACAACTGAACAGAAACAATGGGGCGATTCAATCTCTTGAATCAATCCTGGTTCAGGTTATGGATTGACGGATACCTTTGAAAAACCGGTCTTTGTGCTTAACAACTCTTTTCTTTAGCTCATCGACCGTGTACTCATTTTTTTAAAACCAAAAGGTGTTTTTATGATTGATAATTGATTTTCAATAAATCCTTCGTTGTATTGCAAAAACAATTTCTATTGAGCAATACACGATTGTTTTTCAAATCTCTTTTCATCAATCAGTGGACTTAAAATTCGCTGGTTCACTCACTCCGTGTTGTCTTCTTTGAGATGTTCCGGTTTGAGAACAGCTAGAGCAGCTGCGAAACCCTGTCAAGGAAATTCTTCGGAATTATACCTGATCACAGGCAGTACATGTACTGATCAACGGGGAACCGTGGGCCGTGTACCTCAACTCAATGAAAGTGATCAAAGACACTTTCGTGCGATTTATTGCTAACTATTGTATGCAGGTACACCCGACGTTTGCAGCTGATTAGAATGATGCGATCAATCCATAGCCACATGCTCACTTAACATATTCAACTCAAAAGAAATCATGATTAGTGCATCAATGACTCTGATATTTTCACTCCAAGCTTCTGCTACGCTGCTGCCAATATCATGATTCAACAAATGCTTCCGCTACTCTGATGAGAAGATATCATGATCCAGAATGTGAGCATGTCGGTCCTAAAGTCACAACATCATATAATACCAACACCACAAAGGATGTGTCAGAGATTTTTGATAGCTGATGATCTCAAAAGATGGCTCAAAATTATTATCACGTGGATCAGTAAAAGACCTCCACTTGAAGTAACCAAACATGCAATGAGAAGAATCAATGACTACGAGCTTAGGAGCAAAGGACTACATCAAGAATGCAAGATCAATTGTTAATGTAATATCTATTTGTATTCAATGTAATTTTGGTACATGATTGAGGTGACCTCCCTTAGGGGGAGATTGTTAAGAATTAGAAATTCCAGGTATTAAAGAGTCGGTCACCTCAAGTATATGTAATCGTTAGAAAGCTCGTAGTCGTAGTTCTTTTAAGTTAAGTAGTATTTAATTAAGTAACAACGTGGAGGACGGACGGGTCTTTACCCACTGTATGCCTGATCCACAGCCCGATGTGTGGCGTTTTATGTAAGACTATAAATACTCTCTACCTCCCAAGGTAGAGAGTTGGAGCTCATAATAATATCTTTCACTTTCTCTCACTAAGTTCCCTAAACCTCTAACTTTCTCTCTCTAGAATTCCACTTATACGCCACCTTGTTGTTATGGTTTGATGTGTATGTGAAAACTTATATCTAACAGATTTGCCCTTTGAGCTTATGTGTGATGCAAGTGATTACGCAATTGGGGCAGTCTTGGGGCAACGAAAATCGAAACATTTTCAACCCATACACTATGCGAGTAAGACATTGTCTGAGGCCCAACACAATTATACGACTACTGAGAAGGAATTATTGGCCGTTGTTTATGCTTTTGAAAAATTTCGACCCTACCTTGTCTTATCGAAGACCATAGTGTATACCGATCATTCTGCCCTCAAGTATCTTTTGGCAAAGCAAGATGCTAAGCCACGATTACTTCGGTGGATTCTCCTCCTTCAAGAATTTGATGTTACTATTCTTGACAAAAAAGGAGCGGAGAACCTTGCTGCCGATCACCTTTCTAGACTTGAAAATCCTCATCAAAGTGTGCTTGAGAAAAAGGAGATCACGGAAACATTTCCTCTTGAGACACTTGGGATGATTGCTAAGAAAGACCCGAACACCCCATGGTTTGCCGACTTTGCAAATTACCATGCGGGCAATTTCATCGTGAAAGGGATGTCGTCCCAACAAAAGAAAAAGTTTTTCAAAGATGTTAAGCATTATTTCTGGGACGACCCCTACTTGTTTAGGATTTGTGCGGATCAAGTAATCCGGCGGTGTGTTCATGGCCAAGAGGCCCTTGATATTCTTCATGCTTGCCATAACGGACCCACTGGTGGCCATCGTGGTGCAAGCTACACCGCTAAAAAGGTTTTTGATTCCGGGTTTTATTGGCCAACCATATATCGAGACGCTCATGATTTAGTTAAATCTTGTGATTCTTGCCAACGTCAAGGGAAAATTTCGCAAAAGGATGAAATGCCACAAAATGCTATTCAAGTTTGCGAGATTTTTGACGTGTGGGGCATCGATTTTATGGGGCCATTTCCATCTTCAAAGGGTAACAAGTATATCCTCGTGGCCGTCGACTACTTGTCTAAATGGGTTGAAGCGAAGGCGCTCCCCACCAATGACGCCCGAGTGGTTGTTAAGTTCTTAAAGAATTTGTTTTCCCGATTCGGAGCACCTCGTGCTATCATCAGTGATCGCGGTACCCATTTCTGTAATGAACAATTTGCAAAAGTCATGGCTAAATATGGAGTTACTCATCGTCTTTCTACCGCGTATCACCCGCAAACGAGCGGACAAGTTGAGGTCTCCAATCGTGGTTTGAAAAGGATATTAGAAAGGACTGTAGGAGAAAATCGAGCTTCATGGGCCGATAAGTTAGATGATGCATTATGGGCTTTCCGCACCGCATACAAGACACCCATCGGGTGCACCCCGTTTAAGTTGGTGTATGGAAAAGCTTGTCACTTGCCCATTGAGCTCGAGCATAAGGCATATTGGGCCTTGAAACATGCAAACTTTGATCTTATGACCTCGGGTGATCACCGGAAAATTCAATTGAATGAATTAAATGAACTTAGGGATCAGGCCTACGAGAATTCTTTAATTTTCAAAGAGAAAACTAAGAGGATTCATGATGCTAAAATCAAAAACCGCGTGTTCAACGTTGGTGATCAAGTCCTCCTCTTTAACTCTCGATTGAAGATATTCTCGGGCAAACTCAAAACCCGTTGGTCCGGACCATTCACCATTGCTCAGGTTTTCCCGTATGGAACAGTCGAGCTTTCTCAGCCAGATGGCCCAAATTTCAAGGTGAATGGTCATCGTTTTAAACATTATTTTGGAGGGGACATCCCATCTATGGTTGTCCCGGATCTCCAAACTTTCCCTAAGGACAATTGAATTCGGGGATCGAGTCAAGCTAGCGACTCGGTGATAAAAAATAGTAGCGCTTCGTGGGAGGCACCCCATGCTTATCCTTTTATCTTATTTATGTTTTCTAATAAGTGACGTGAGGAGGTCCGCCTCTTCCATTTCTCGTGTTTCGTGTTGTTGTTGTTTATGTCCAGGATTTTCATCGAATATGAAGACTCTCGTGCTCGAAGTTTTTTCTTTTCTCCGCTTGAGTTTCATGTTTCGACGCTCTTATGGAAATCCGATATCCAAAATCTTTATCGATTATTATTTTATCTAGTAGCATAACTAACCAATGGCTTTAGATTTACGTTGAGAACCCTTACCTTTAAACATTGAGGACAATGTTTCGTTTTAGTCTGGGGTGGGTAATCTTCGATTTGATTTGACCGCACTTGCTTATAGGGGTGTCAGTAGGGTCGGGTCAACCCGACCCGAACCCGAACCCGAACCCGATAAGGCCTTATCGGGTCGGGTTTAATCGGGTCAAAAATCTTGTCGGGTTGTTTTGACCCGAACCCGATAACCCGATAATGTTATCGGGTCGGGTTAGGGTTAAAAAATTAATGTTATCGGGTTATCGGGTCAACCCGATTAGACCCGATAATCAATTTTCCATTTTTTATATATTAGTTTTATAGGTACTGTACGTTTGGTTTTTATGTATTAGTTTTTATATATTAGTTTTTTATATTAAGTAACTTAAACGTTTGGTTTCCCCTCGTTCTCAGAAAACGTTTGGTTCCTAGTTTTTTACATTCTGTAAATTAATTACACACCTAGTTCCCTCCCTCGTCTTTTGAATGTATATAATATCTTGTAACACAGATTCTTATATCAGAATGGTTACTGATCATTAATAATTTGCATATCTAGTTGATGGTGAAATTTTACTGAATATCAAATTCAACATTTACTATAGTTGACAAATTGCATGGCTCAATTCAAAGTATGCAATTAGTTTCAGTTGACTCCCATAAAAATTCAAAGTACATGTATAGAAACTATGTCTGCTGCTGTGATTGATGTTTTAACCCGACAACCCGACTCAACCCGACCCGACTTAACCCGACCCGATAACACCCGAACCCGATAACCCGATTACTTATCGGGTCGGGTTGCGGGTCACTTTTTAAAAAATCATAACCCGACTCAACCCGACCCGACAAACCCGATAACCCCGATAACCCGACCCGATAACACCCCTACTTGCTTATTCTCTGTCGTGTTTCTCTTGCAACCCCGTTTTTCCTTAGAAAAAAAAAAAAAAAAAAAAAAAAAAAAAAAAAAAAAAAAGGTGTGCCAAAATTGTGAAAATTTAAAAAATTTTGAAGCTTTTGTTAAGTCTTTTTGATTGAAAAGTTTGCTAGTCTCTTAGACAAGAAGCTATAAAATGCGAATTCTAGCTCACAAGGCCAAGAATTTGCAAGTTTCCCTGAGTGACTTTAAATATGCATGACTTAATTTCATTAGACGAAGCATTTGCTAAGTTAATATATGTTTTGACACCTTGTTGACTTTCCGCTGGTGAGAGTAGGAATAGAATTTTGACTTGACCGGGCGTGTTGAGCCCTAGCTTGTTCCCTTAACCATAGATAATCTAAAAATTATCGGCTAAGCATCCGCGGATCTCATTATTTGGGATTTTAAATTTGCGGAGATCGAGAAATGATAGAGTTACTTATGAGTTTAGATGCTAAGCGTGGAGTAGTTGGTTCTCTTTAGAGCCCATCAAAGGTACTTATGGCTTTTTGTTCCCACAAAATTGTTTCACCCCATATCTGTTTAATAAATAATTAGAGATGTTGAGTTTTTGACGATAGTTAGTTTTTTATTTTTTTAAAATAATCTTTGTTTTAAAAATTGGGTACACATCAAGGACTCGTAATAAGTAATAAATAAAGTTATGAGCTGCGGTGTCGAGATCGGACCCTTGGATCTTTAGCCGGGATTGAGTGAGGTCTTGGTTTAACTCACTGGGATCCTCATTTCATGAAGCCTATAGTCTTGGAATTACCCCGTGAAGCTCCGTGGTTCATAGCTCATGTAAGTAAAAAGTATAAGGGCAAAAAAAAAAAAAAAAAAAAAAAAAAAAAAAAAAAAAAAATGATGAAAAAAAAAATAAAATAAAAAAAAAATGAAAAAGTCAAAAATATAAGTGAATAAAAATTCCTTGATGTGGACCTCATTTTTGAGACAATGGTTCTTGAGAGAAGATGGATAACTAATTAGCGACTTAGCTTTATATCTTTATCGGAATAAAAATTATCGAAACGAGAAATTTGAAGAAATTCATTTCTCACAAAAATAAAATAAATAGAGGAAAATAGGAAAATGGGAACAAAAGGTAATTACACAAGTAACTTCCATGGGTAGTGTTAGCATCTAGAATCATATTTAACAATGATTTCGATTTTACGCTTAGTTTGGGGACTTGTGAAAAATCAGGGACGATGTATTCTATCTGTATGGTCACTTCACGCTGTGTTGTGTTTCCTACTCCGTGATCCTAATGTGTCGTTTGAAAAATGTTGGAGTTATTGATCGACATGAAAGTTCAACAAACCGTCACTCATAATTGGAATGTGCTTAAACGTAGTATCTATATGAGAAATGAAAGGTAAACGGGACGTTTTTAGAAATAAGGGTTTCTTAATCTCTTTGGAGGAATCTTTGCTACTTTTTATAGGTTTAGTAGAAAGAGATTGAAATCTTTGTTTTTAAAAGCGTGAGTTGATTACATTGCGTGAGGACACGGCAATCTTCTCGTCTGGGGTATTTTGGTATATGTGAAAACATATACCTTTTTCTTTATCAAAACCGGACCAAAAAGACCAAAAACTAACCCCTAAAGCCATAAATATTTGTGTTTTTGTGTTTATGTATGTGCAGGTAACGGATATTGTAAAATGGACAAAAAGAAGACAAATGGACAAAAACGAGCACAAGAATGGAAGGAGCACGAAGTTACGGGTCTAATGATAATTTTATTTGGAGCATCGAGGCAAGAGAAGACCAAACGAAGATTGCAATTAATTAAGATGCTTAAAAAGAATGAAAAATGGATCAGCAGAAAAAAGGAGCTTAAAAGGAAAATTAAACGCCACACTTAACACAAAAAGGGCTCCTGGTTTAGTGGTTGGATGCATCTTTATCAAGGAAGAGGTCAAGGGTTCTAATCCCATCCATGGCATAATTAAATTTTTTGTATTACACAACTATTGCCATGCCCCAGCTGCTGCTCCCACGAGTCAAGCCCATCAGCGCCATTCGTGGCCCAGTCCAACAGCTGCTGCATCCAGATCCAAAGCCCAGCGAACCAAGTGGAAGCCAAGCCCAGTGAGCCCAAGACCAAGATCTTCACAGCTATCCGAATGCAAAATGCAATCTGCTACACGCTTGTAAATTTAACTTGGGGACCAAGTTTTAGAAGAGGATTTTTATGCCAAGATTTTATAGTTTAGGGGCTATTATGAAAATTTAGTAGGGACCAAATTGTAACTTGTGGGTCTATAAAAACCCACATCCTCACCTCATTTTTAGACATCTCTTTTATTTATTTTTTGCACCCAAACTCTTGTAATTTTTATGCTTATTTAGTTTTATAAAAGTTTTATTTAATTCTTGCAAGTTAGTTCATCTATTTATTATCTTTGCATCTTTATTATTCTCATCTCTTAATCTTTTTCTTTTATTTTATTTTATAAAAATATACCATAAAGAGTTGAGTTATAGAAAGATTGTGTGGGTGTATTTTATACGCTCCGTGCTCCGTGCACACGCTCAACATATCATATTTATATTTTTATAAAAGTTTAGTTTCTTTTATTGTTTATTTTTATAAAAGTTTACTTTTTTATTGTTTTATTTAGCTTAAAAATAGTAAAAAGACTCTAAAAATCTTGTCCTTTTTACAAAAAATCCAAAAATATATTTTATTTTCGTCATAAAAGTTTCGTATTTTTCTGAGTTGTTTTAGTATTTTTAAAAAAATCAAAAACTATTTCTGTACTTTTTCTTTTAAAAAAAAACTGTTTCGTTTTTATTCCTTAAAGAATAGTAAAAAACGTAAAAAAAATATTTTTAAAATTTCTGGTAGCTTCTTATAGTTTTATTAAGATAGTGTAAAATTTTCATATTTTTTCGAACTAGTTTACTATTTATTTTGTTTTATTAGCTATTTTAAGTATTAAAAATCGAAAAAAAATACTTATTTAATTCCGAAAATTCTAAAACTTTTTCTGTGAGTTTCTATCACTTTTATTACGTTTCTAAAAAATATTCGTAATTTTCGGAGTTCATTTAATATTTTTCCTTGATTTATTTCCTTTCCTTTATTAAAAAAAAAAAAAAAAAAAAAAAAAAAAAAAAAAAAAAAAAAAAATCCGAAATTATTTTTTTCTGTTTTTAACTAGATTTTCTTATTTTGAAAAAAAAAAATTTTTTCTTTAGTTCACTATTTTATTTATTTCCTATATGTTTAGTTATTTAATACTCTCTTTTCTTTTCTTGCTAAAAAAAATATTATATTTTAAATCTTTGACCTTAATACCCAAATTAGTTTTTGTGAAAACATATCTCCTTGAGAGAGTTTGGTGGTTAAGATTTAATTTATTAAGATTAGTTATCTATTATTTTAGTTTTTTTTTATTATAAAAATTTTATATTTATATATTTGTGCTAACCCTTAAAGTTTTGCTTTTGTTTGTGTAATCCGATCCTACCTCATAAGGCGTGGAGCTTACGGGTCTTATAAGCTTAAAAATCATTAAAGTTTACAAATTTAATAACTTTTATTAAGTTATTTAGTTAATAAAGCTTAAACTTTATTTAACTAATTAGCATAATTAAAGTTAATAAGGAAATAAACTTTAATAATTTATTTAGTTTATAAGATTGGGTGGTATTTCTCTCGTAAAAATCGCCGGGTTTTATTCTCTTACCTTTTGTAGCTTAGATTCTTAGTTTACCGTTACGTTTAATTATTCGTATTTTGCTTGTTAAGTCTTTTTTCTCTTAGCTTAATATTCATTGTCACTAGTTGTAGTTTGTCATTTAAATTTTAGTTTAAACTTTAATTAGTTAAATTAGTTTTAAAAAAAAAATCTCTAAAAAAAAAAAAAAAAAGTCCTAAAAGCATAAAAACCCGAATTTAGATTTTAATTAAAAAAAAATTTAAAAGTCAAAAATAAATAAATAAATAAAAATATATTCCGCTTTTTTTCTAAAATTATCTTTTATCATTTAGAGTGTAGGAAAAATAAATTTGCATCCCTAAAGTTAAATTTGCAAAATTTGTTTTTAAATCGCGTTTTTAAATTCCCGTAGTTACGTTTTTAGAATAAAATTGCATTTAGGATAAATTTAGGTAGCTTTCCTTAGTTTACATGCTTAGTTTGAATTAAGTGTTATTTACGTGCTTTAATTTCCTTTCCGTTATTTAATTTAAATCTAGAACGTAATTAAAAATCAAAGATCCAAAACATCGAGCATTTTAATAACAAACCAAGAACGACGTTGCCCATTCACACCTCGTTGGGACACGACTCGGATTTCCTAATCCGTATCACTATCACTCACGGGATTTGATTCACTATCCTTTTTCCTAAAGGGATTTTAAGTCATTCCTTGTGTTTATTTTTGATATCGATATTGTGGTTTTATCCATACACACATACCCCTAAACCTACACGAATCAGGTAACTATTGATGTTACTGAGGCATCCTTGAGGAGAGTACTCTAATTGGATGATCTCAATGGTCTCATCATATTACCTATGCCTGAAATTCATGATACTTTATCATCTATGGGGTATGATACCACTGACAAAAAGGCTACTTTCAAAAAGAGTGGTTTTTGTCCCCAATGGAGATTTTTGATTCATACTTTGTTGCATTGTCTCAGTCCAAAGAAAACATCTTATGAGCAATTTAGTTCAACCATGGCTTATCCTTTGGTTTGTCTAGTCACTGATAAGATTTTCAACTAGTCAAATTATATTTTTACAAGTATGAAAGGCAATGTACAGAGTAAAACAAAATTTTTAATGTATCCAAGGTTTGTGCAAGCAGTGCTTAATGAGTTTCAACTGCAACCCCACACTAATGTTTATCAAATCAGTTGCCTAAAGCCTAAAGTTTTTAAAAATTTGAACAAAGATGGCAATATGATTTTTACACCTCTCCTACCCCAAATGCTTGCTAAGATTTCAACTGAACAAAACACACCCATAATTAATGTTCCAAACATTGATGATACCCCACCAGTTTCAAGAACCTATGAGAGAAGGTCTAAACAGTCAACTCCTCTCATGACAACACAGCAAGTTTCTGAACCTTATGGTTTAGGAACAAGTAGTGGTGGTTCTAGACTTCAACCTAGTCCAACTAGGGAGGAATCTGAACCTTTGCCCCATGATTCACCTCTCCCAACAGGTAATATAGTTGGAAGTGATGAGGGCAGTGGGAACCAATTGGAATTGATGGTTTTGTGTACCAAGTTAGCAAAGCAGGTTGAATCTCTACAGAAGGACTTGGCAAATGTCAAGAAGCAACATGTCAAGGATGTTCAACACTTAAAGACAGAGATTCAGACCTTAAAGGAGGAGATACAAAGGTTGAAGAAGCACAAGAAGACTGCAAAGTTGGTGATTTCATCTTCATCCTCACCTACTGATGGTGATTCATCTGATCATGATTTGGGAAATTCTTCCAAACAGGGGAGGAAAACAGGTGCTGACACTGAGGGGAGGACAATTGATTTTGAAGATGAAGGAGATACAAGTATAGGAGCAAAGGAAGCTGAAACTCATGAAGAGAAACTTGAAGATCAAGACATTTTCCAAACTGCAACTGATTTTGCCACTGATTCAATTTCCACTGCAGAGCCAAATATTGCCACTGCAAGTGAAGAAGTTGATAAGCTAAAGAAAGACAAAGGTAAAGCAATTATGGAAAGTGTAGAGCAAACTGGAAGTAAGATTTCAAAGAAAAGACAAGTCCAGATTGATCTTGATAGAGAACTTGCTAAGAAGATAGCTGAAGAACAAGTTGCTGAGAAGAAAAGATTGAAAGAAATGGAAGTTGCAAGCTTTTTGGAAGCTAAAAGATTGGATAGAATGAAAGATACTGAAGATCCACTTTCCACTATTCAACCTACAATTCTAAGAGAGAAGACTCCAGAGTTTAGCTATGTTCCTACTGAAGAAGATATTCAATTCTTGATTGCAAATAATCCAGAAATCAAGAAAAAGGCAATTGACCTTATAGCTGATGCATCCTTAACTGAAGAACAAAGATCTGCTCAGTTGAATGATTTCATTATAATGAAGAACTATCAAGCACTTCAAAATGTAATTAGTTCAGTCAAAAAGGGCCAAAAGAACCAAAAGAAACCAAGACAACCTACCAAGGCACAAATTCTTTTATATATGAAGATTTATTGTTGTCATGTTGGTAATTGGAAGAAGCATCAATTTAGAGGAATGCCTGATGATCAAGTTGAAAAGGCTTACTACAGAGTTGTAAAACAAGATAAAGCTTTTACTCCAATGGGCTCTGAAGAAGAAGCAAAAAGGTTTCCTAGATTGAAGAGAAAGGCCAAAGTAAGTGATTCTCAAACTGTTAAGAAGACTAAGGTTGATGAAGATCAAACAATGTCTACTGAGAAGGAAATTCCTACAGAGAAATTCACTGAAGAACAACTGACTGGAATGATTGTGATAATGGAAGAAGATTTTCATCCAGAACCACTGCAAGTAAGACATCCTATTATTGATTGGGAAGTTTTCACTGCTAGCAATTTTGTTCCATCATGGAAGATCACAAGGCTGGGAGGTGAAACTTCATCATTTATGACATTTGAAGATCTTATTAAAGCTTTTGACAGAGATGACCTTAATACACTATGGAGGTTAGTACAAGAAAGGTTTAATGCTCAAGATCTCAAAGATACAAAAGAGATGCAGTTGTGGGTGAATCTTAGAAGGCTCTATGAACCAAATGTTGATGATGACTTCTGGAAAACCTTATTCACATGTTTTGGTACTAAATGGTTTTACTATGATTCATGTGAAGTTCATCATGTCTCTACAGCTAATGGAGAAGACTTTTTCATGCTTGATGAGAAAGAATATCCACTTAGAGCTGGAGCTCTTACAGTGATGTTAAGCTTATCAATAAGAGTTCATGAAGACAATGAGAAGGTCAGAGCATTGTTACATAGGCTTCAAGATCAATGCTCAAGAGCCATACAGAAGTTAAGAAAGAAGTGAAGTGTTTGGTTGAATTCCCAAATCCTTGAAGATAATGCATATTGAAGAAACTTATTGATTTGCAGAGAAATCATAAGTTTAGGGGAGGATTGTTGGGAATAATCCGTTACCACGGATAGTATGTGGTTTATACTGCTTGGTTTAACACTAGCAGTGGAAACGTATTCCCACTGCTAGAACATTATTACCACTGCCATTGTTTATGATAAGGTTAACGCGTCTTGATAAGTATAGAATAGATCTTGTGTATATTCTATTATGTTAGCTTTATACTTATCTTGTAAAGGACTCCTTGTTGTATAAAAGGAGATCCTAGGTCATTGTCTTAGGTACTTTGTAATTACGTACGTATTACTCACAAGAGCTTCAAGGTGTAACCCTAGTGATAAGCTAAGATCACTCGTATTATTTATCAATAATATTGGAGCTTATGTTTTGTGTTTAATCTGTGCTTACATACATTACATCATATAATCCATCTTCTAAGTATTACAAAGTAAATTCCGCGCGCTTAATAATATTATACAAAATATCATTGACACACATGCATGTTGTCGAATCACAACATAGACTAAACCCGAAAGTACAGGATGTGGTAAAAGACGATATTGTTAAGCTCTTAGATGCATGATTGATTTACGCCATATCTGATAGCCTATGGGTTAGTCCCATTCATATAGTACCAAAGAAAGGTGGTATGACTGTTATCACAAATGAGAAAAAAAAAAACTAGTTCCTACTAGAACATTGACGGGATGGAGAGTGTGCATTGACTAAAGGAAACTCAGTGATGCAACGAGGAAGGATCATTTCCCGTTACCCTTTATCGATCAAAATTTGGAAAGATTATCATGTAACGAGTATTATTTCTTTTTAGATGGCTTTTCTGGATATTTTCATATTCCTATAGCCTTATAGACCCAGGAAAAGACCACCTTCACTTGCCCCTAGGGGTGTCAGTAGGGTCGGGTCAACCCGACCCGAACCCGAACCCGAACCCGATAAGGCCTTATCGGGTCGGGTTTAATCGGGTCAAAAATCTTGTCGGGTTGTTTTGACCCGAACCCGATAACCCGATAATGTTATCGGGTCGGGTTAGGGTTAAAAAATTAATGTTATCGGGTTATCGGGTCAACCCGATTAGACCCGATAATCAATTTTCCATTTTTTATATATTAGTTTTATAGGTACTGTACGTTTGGTTTTTATGTATTAGTTTTTATATATTAGTTTTTTATATTAAGTAACTTAAACGTTTGGTTTCCCCTCGTTCTCAGAAAACGTTTGGTTCCTAGTTTTTTACATTCTGTAAATTAATTACACACCTAGTTCCCTCCCTCGTCTTTTGAATGTATATAATATCTTGTAACACAGATTCTTATATCAGAATGGTTACTGATCATTAATAATTTGCATATCTAGTTGATGGTGAAATTTTACTGAATATCAAATTCAACATTTACTATAGTTGACAAATTGCATGGCTCAATTCAAAGTATGCAATTAGTTTCAGTTGACTCCCATAAAAATTCAAAGTACATGTATAGAAACTATGTCTGCTGTTGTGATTGATGTTTTAACCCGACAACCCGACTCAACCCGACCCGACTTAACCCGACCCGATAACACCCGAACCCGATAACCCGATTACTTATCGGGTCGGGTTGCGGGTCACTTTTTAAAAAATCATAACCCGACTCAACCCGACCCGACAAACCCGATAACCCCGATAACCCGACCCGATAACACCCCTACTTGCCCCTATAGAACATTCGCATATCGTAGAATGCTGATGTGCTATTTCATCCTGCTTTTAATATTTATAAAACTAGGATAAACACATGCTAACGGGCAGAGAACCCGATCAGATGAAGTAAAGCCTTAGGTAAATCCGAGTGTCGTCCCAATAGAGATGTGACCTTGAAAGAACTAAGATACTAAGAAATGAATAAGATAATTTGATAATCGTATGATAAAATGGACAGAATTATCCTAATTACACAGAAATAAGAGTTAGGATAAAGAGATAGAAGAGTGAAGCTTAACCAAGATTACAGTTATGAATTAATTCTCAATATTAAGGTTCAATATAGTGGGTGAATATCGCCAGACTCCTTTGGTCAGTTCGTCTTAGCCTACATTCTTAGACCCCTCACCCAAACGAACAGGTCACCCGAGATCATCTAGTAATCTAATAGCAGTCATTAAGAACCAAATCTACTAGATATAGTCTATAGAAACCCGGCGGTTAGGAACTTAGATTTCCCCTAGCTTCTTAAATACCTCCACTTGATAGGTGATCATTTGGTCAGTTCGTACACAAAGAATGGTTGTACTATGGACAATTCCTTCCATACTTCGCAACCTAGTGAGTTGAGGTCAGTTGGTCAATTCTCCCAACCCTCTAGCTACTAACAAGCTTATAATATTACCGAAACTAGCGTTCTATGATAAGACTAAGTAGATGTCTATATAGAAAGATAAAGACAATAAATAACATACATATAAACTTGAATTAATAACATGAATCCATAGTATGATTTCTAGACAAACATAAAAGAATACAAACACGAATACAAAGGAAATCGTAGAAGAGAACTTCGTTCCTCATGCTCCTAAACCATAATTCTTCTTTTGTGTTTGATCTCCCGAAACCCTAGAAAGGTTTTGGAAAGGAGAGATGATTTGAAATGCAGAAATCTTCGAGTATTTATAGGCGTAAAACCTAGCTACGGTGTAACACTTATGAAATAGTTACGCCGTAGTTCTTCATAAAATTGATGCTTATCCGTGGTTACGACGTAACCTGAGCTGATGGTTACGTCGTACTCTTTATAAAATATCAATTACGTCGTATCATAATTTGATTGCTATGGCGTAGTCTCATTACGGCGTAAATCTATTATCTTGTTACGCCGTAGTCTTCATAAATATGATTACGGCGTAACTTCATCACTTAGTTACGCCGTAGTCTTTTGTGAATGTGAGAATAATCCGTCCTTGAGCTTAGAATTGTCCAAATACTGCTTCTTCATAGTAAATAACTCCTGAAATGAAATAAGAATGAATAAGGATTATTCTAATAGCATTTTAAGCATAATATGTCAATAAAGGGGGAAATTAACACTTAGAATATTAGGATAATTTGATGTTATCAAATATCCCCCTACTTGAACTCTACTTGCCCTCAAGTAGACTTTTAGATTAAGAGAAATAATATATTCCTTGAGTAAATCGAGGAATATTCAGTTAAGAGCTCATATGCTAGAGTAATTTTTAGAGCCGAACACCTCACGAAACGAGGACGAAACACTCTCATACTCATCCTAATCTAAGTGTTTAATATCAAGGTGATCACTCAGTTGCACAGACATAGTATGTATTCTATCATAGGCTTGGCAATTAAACACATCTCCACCACTTGAGCTAAGGTCAAGACAATCCTTAGAAGGCAATGTTGGGTTATAATATTTCAAAGGATAAGGGGTAGTGATATTACTAACGTGTCACGACGAAGTTGACAAAATCAATGATACATGACCAAATCCATTGCCAATATACCAAGGACTACTCGCTTCATCACCTAGACATGCTTCATGACAAAAAGGGTAAGGTAAGGCATGGGATAATTTAATGGGTGAAAAGAAAAAGAAACCAAATAGTCTTAGCTGAACACCAGGTCGTCACCGCCCCACTCATTCAAGGTTCAACTTCAAGGTATAGAAACCGGATCATGATGTGTCAGGGAATGCACCATTAGAGGATGTCATGATGAATACATTTCATGTTCCTTTAAACGTTGGTACCTTAACCAACTCCAATCTTCAAATGTGATCGAGGTGGCCTCCTCGATTCTACTATCTTAATACCACATAACATAGTGCTATAAAAATTTGCACTTTTATCAACAAGAACTAATCCATAATAATCATTTTTTTAACATGATACAATGATAACTTATCCCCCCACTTGAGATGAATATAAGGAAAACATGGGGGATCTTCAAATGATCTTCAAATAGATGACTTCGATTTAGCGTGATTTTCAAAACTTTTACTCATACCTTGAACTAGGATGAACAGTGACTTTCAGGTCATAAAATAAGACTACGCGGTTGTTGGGTTTTTGGTTATGCTAAACAGGAATGATTCTAAGTATGGAACCACTGCCAGTACTTCAGATACCACGACTAGAAGGAATGGAACCACTGCTCAAGATAAACCACTGCTAGTAGAAGTATTATACCACTGCTATTATTTGCCTCTCTCAACAAAGGGTTTTTAATTGGTCAAGAATGATTTTTGAGGCTTTACAAAAGAATGTTAAGGACCAAGGAAAATATTACTTGTATCCCAGATTTATTCAACTGCTAGTAGAGAGTCAGATAGTAGACCACATCCCTCATCAGAGAAAGTATGATGTGCTGCATATGGTCCCTAAGGTGTTTACTCATATGAAAAAGAAGAACAAGAATTTTTCAGGGACTATTACTCCACTATTTCCTCAAATGCTTAACTTGCCAGAACTTGTAGAAGAGGAAAATACACAACCTATCCAACCCACTGCTGATTCCACTGCTACCACATCACAACCTATAACCACTGCTGAACCCTTACCCTCAACTTCCCAACCTGAAAGAATTTTGGTTACCAAAAGGAGGAAGAAGGATACTGAGCTTCCTCAGGCTAGTGCTAGTGGTGCAGGAAATGAGGCTGTCACAGGTGTGGGAGGTGACATGATTGCAAGGGCTTCCACTACTGCCTCAGGCTTAGAAGCTGAGCAGGGCAGTGGAAACATAAGTAAGACCCAACCAATGGAAACTCCTAATGTGGAGAGTTCTTTTGAGCTCAACACATGTGGAGGAATCCCCAGCCACCTGGCTAATTTGGGGGACATGGATGTTCAGGCTAGGTCTGATGCCATGTTACATACACCATATGATTCACCTCTCGGAGGAGGTAACACAGCTCGAAGTGATGAGGATAGTTTGGAACAACAACATGAATTAACGGTTAATGATTTTCTACATGATGACATTTCCAATGATCCACCTCTCGGACCAGGTTACACAGGTCGAAGTGGTGAGGATACTATGAAACTTATTCTTGAATTGACGGATAGATGCACAAATATGGAATCAAAGATCTCTGGTCTTCAAAATTTGACAACTTCTCAGGCTAGTACAATTAGGAGGTTGAAGCACAGGGAAAGTTTTTTGGAAAGACTTAGGAGGCCAAGGATCACTGCATTCAGGAGAGTGAAAAAGATGGGAAAAAAGGCAAGCTCCTCTGGGAATCATAGTTTGGAGGATGCATCCAAACAGGTGAGGAGTGAGAGTACCAATTCAGGGGAGGATTTGGATTTGTATATGGATAGTGGAGACAATGGTGAAGGTTATTTGGTGGCTGACATGGAAGGTAAAGAAGCAGTGATAGAAGATTCTTTAAAAGCTGCAGTTGAAGAAAAGGAGGAGGAAGTGGTGCAGGCAACCACTGCCAGTGTTACTGCATCCACTGCTAGTGTTGCAGAACCCACTGATGCAACCACTGCTGGTGTTATTTTAGCCACTGCCAGTTCAGACATTTCCACTGCAGAGGCAACCACTGCTACAACAATAACCATCACTATAACACCAACACCAAAACCAAAAGAATGGCAGATAGATCAAAGGCAGTTGATGAAGAATTTGGTTCTGATAAGGAGAATGAAGAGGTTGTTGGGTGTTTGGATATATCCTCCAAATAAGGTATTATGGGCTTAAAGAAACTTGATGATTTTGATTGTAAATATCAAGTTTAGGGGAGGATTGTTGGGTTTTTGGTTCTGCTAAACAGGAATGATTCTAAGTATGGAACCACTGCCAATACTTTAGATACCACGGCTAGAAGGAATGGAACCACTGCTCATGATAAACCATTGCTAGTAGAAGTATTATACCACTGCTATTGTAATGAACCACTGCTAGTAGGATAGGTCGGTTTAACTTGTAATATTCTATAATGTCTTGAGTAGGTCGTTTTGTATTTAAATAAGTATGGTAAGTATAGTTATCTTGTAGAATACGTAATGTATATTGTAAAGGACTCCTTAGCCTATAAAAGGAGGTCCTAGGTTAGAGGTAGATATACGTTTTGGTGATATCTAAAGTCGATACACTTCAAGGTTGTAAACCCTAATACTATTCAGAGTATTCGTATATTAATAATATATTGAGGTGTTTAGTGATAATCATTGTTATTCTTCTTAAGGTTAAGCACTAGATTCCGCATAGTGTTTAACAGGTTATATTTGTTAAGTCAGCTTCTATATAAAATCGTTTGCTCAACTGGGATCTAACAACGGTAGGATAAAGTGAAAAGGTGTAACGAATATGGGTTAAGAAATGAAAGGATAGGCTCAAATGGGTGTAACTAGGGGTATCTTGCACTAATGATGAGTGCAACAAAAAAAAGGTTATCACGGAGGTCGAAAAGTCAATGCGACTAATCGATAAACGCACACAAGTGAACACGTATGGGCTATTTGGGTTAATCCTAAGACATTTTCCTCTTTGAATTGCCTTTACCAAATGAATCAAGCAAACTTGATACACTACTCGTCTATGGTCTCGAAGTGATGTAAGATCCAAGTTCTAAAGTCTACAATACTATCGGTACACTCAATTTTTGGTAGATTTAGGTAAAATAGGGGAAACGGAAAGGCTAAATCTCACCAATGACATTAAGGGTTATTGTGTGCTTGGCTTTATGTAATTCTAGATTGGTTAAAAACATGACAAATTTTCAAAAGAGTTTAATTTTTTTAAAACCAACTAGAAAATTAGGGCAAGTAGACCAAGTAAATGTAAACTTCATTTCTATTCCTATCCCCCACTTGAAGTGTACAAAGTCCCTTTTGTACGAAAATAAAAAGGAAAAGAAAATAGAAATGAAAAAGGATAAAGAAAGAAATGAACTCCCCTCTCAAATGCTTGCCCAGGAGGTCTCACTAAAGTTCAGAAAGCTGCTATGTCGTAACTTATCTGGGTGACTATGCCGTAACTTAAGTGGCCTCAAAATATCTCTCAGAAAAGAGTTACGGCGTAACTCAATGATCTGGTTACGCCGTAATTATCTCACAGAACACAACCTGCCAAGATCGTGTTCCATGGACTGGTACTCGGATGGAGTGCTTATGGTGCTTCTTGGGGTTGGTTGCGGGTTCATGAAGGCTACCTCATGCTGGACTCCAATATCTGGAATATCCGGCTGGTAAAAATACAGAGCTCCATGCCATCAGGGGTGGTTCAGGTGCATCTCTTGGAGCATTTGGTTAGTCCGATCCACGCTCCAATTGAAAAAGTCTTATTGCAACTCTTGCACCTGGTTTAGCATACCTGAAAAGCCATCAAATTGAGCACTCAGCCCATACAAACCTACAGTCAAGCTATCGATCTCTTTATTGAAATGGCTCTCCATGTCATTGAGCCTTCCATCGATCCTTTGCAGCCTATCCCCCACGTTTAAATTGGCCCTAGCTCAGACCCTTGGGGCCTCCACCTCGGCTCCCATCTAGCTACCACTTGCACCACTACCACCTGCTTTACTTGTTCCTTCACCTCTAATTGGAGCCTCTGGCATCAAATCAGCTTCACCCAGTTCATTCAAGCGAAAAATCCCGCACTCGACTAGCTTGTTTTTCCCTTTTAAGCTAGTTTCCCTACTACGGGTTACCAATGATAATGCTTGAGGACTCATTAACCCGAAGCTCTTTAACAGCTTGTCAATCAAATAGGGCCCTTGAATCATGCTTTTAGTGGTGAATCCCTTAGCTCCGGAAGACATGAATTTGGCCAAGAAGTAAGGAACATCGATTAAATTTCCCCCATCCATACCATGAAGTAGATACAAATCATTCATAGTCATTTTATATCTCGCCGAATGCCTAGCCTTGATCGAGCATGCTATTAGGCTATGAACCAGATGGCGAATAGGGCTCCTTATCAATGTGTATGAAGGGGGTGCTATGAGTTGTACCCCTGAGTGGAAGATATGCTATTGAAGTAGGTGATTGGGTTGTATCCATCAGGCCTAAACCTCCAGCACTTGTCATAAAAGTCATCCCACATATTGTTGCCAAAATCTCTATAATTGTACAAACCCATTCTGACCATAAACTGTCTCAAATTCAACTCCCTCTTCACCCTTCTGAGCTGAAAATAGAGTGAGACTTGATCGATGCCTTCAATTTCATCCATGATATCAACAGATGCCAATAATTCTCTAACATATTCAGGTATGACTTGCTCCTTGATTTTGAACAGCCTCAACCAAGCATTGCAAGTGAAAGAACCTGCATGCCCAGTGTACTTTATCCTGCAAAACAATTTAAACGTCCTACAAGCAACTTCGTTGTTGACTGCCTCGAACTCGTCGAAATCGAGAGCTTCAGGATTGTCAATTGGCATGCCTTTCTTCCTTCAGGGTCATAATTAATGAATCTTACCCACTGAGTGGGGTTGTTATTGTTGTTTCCTGAAAGAAAGGAAACACAGAACAAATGTTATTGCAGACTGATATGCAGTTACTGCGTATTCTTAAAAAATAACTACGCCGTAACTGACATTATGGCGTAACACAAACTACTTGTTACGACGTAATACGATCACAGAACACAACCATGGCGTATACTAAACTACTATCTACGACGTATCATGATCACAGAACACAGATACGGCGTAATCTTATCCCATGATCAGGCTGTAATTTACCCAAATACTCAACACAGACCCATGGTTACGACCAGCAATAGATTACGCCGTAACCATCAATTTTAACCCAAAGGTAAATAAAACCATAACTTTTAATGTATGTAGTGATGCTAGATTGCGCCTAGACCATAATATTCTCGTTTGACCAAAAACCCTTATTTTATATTGATCGAACCGACCCAAACAACCAATAAGGTTATGACACTATTCAATAAAACATAGGGAATCATTCTTAATCATAAATTAACTAGGTCAATAGCAATAATTATCATGATAGAAGCAAAATCCCCAATTATGAACATATAAACCCTAATTGAAAATTAATAGTTGAAGGAGAATCAAAAAGAGTAAAGATGGATCTTACCAGCCATTAAGTGATTGCAAGAATGTGATAATACCACGAAAATTTTTAGGAATAATTTCACTGTAGCGATCGTAGTAAAAGTATTTTGGTAAAAACCTAGTTTCTCAATCGTAGCTGAGATTTATACCATCCAGAGTTACAGCGTAAATTTTAGGGTTATGCCGTAATTAATTTTTAATTATTAAATTTTTTTTATTATTATATAAAGGTTACGCCGTAACTAATAGCTTAAAATATTAAGAGATATAGTAGAAAATTGTAATACGAGAGAGTGAAGTACGTACCTTATAAGGAACTGCAGAGTATTCACGTCTCTTATCATAGGTCAAAAATTATAAATCCATACCTTAGATCTTTCATTAACTGCTCCCCGGCAGCGACGCCAAAAAGCTGATGTGCTATTTCCTCATGCTTTTAATATTTATAAAACTGAGATAAACTAGGATAAACACATGCTAACGGGCAGAGAACCCGATCAGGTGAAGTAAAGCCTTAGGTAAATCCGAGTGTCGTCCCAAAAGAGTTGTGACCTTGAAAGAACTAAGATACTAAGAAATGAACAAGATAATTTGATAATGGTATGATAAAATGGATAGAATTATCCTAGTAACACAGAAATAAGAGTTAGGATAAAGAGTTAGAAGAGTGAAGCTTAACCAAGATTATAGTTATGAATTAATTCTCAATATTAAGGTTCAATATAGTGGGTGAATATCGCCAGACTCCTTTGGTCAATTCGTCTTAGCCTATGATTCTTAGACCCCTCACCCAGACGAACAGGTCACCCGGGATCATTTAGTAATCTAATAGCAGTCATTAAGAACCAAATCTACTAGATCTAGTCTATGGAAACCCGGCTATTAGGAACTTAGATTTCCCCTAGCTTCTTAAATACCTCCACTTGATAGGTGATCATTTGGTCAGTTCGCACACGAAGAATGGTTGTACTATGGCCAATTCCTTCCATACTTCGCAACCTAGTGAGTTGAGGTCAGTTGGTCAATTCTCCCAACCCTATAGCTACTAACAAGCTAATAATATTACCAAAACTAGCGTTCTATGATAAGACTAAGTAGATGTCTATAAAGAAAGATAAAGAGGATAAATAACATAAATATAATCTTGAACTGATAACATGAATCCATAGTATGATTTCTAGAAAAACATAAAAGAATCCAAACTCGAATGCAAAGGAAATCATAGACGATAACTTCGTTCCACATGCTCCTAAACCATAATTCTTCTTTTGTGTTTGATCTCCACAAACCCTAGAAAGGTTTGGGAAAAGAGAGATGATTTGAAATGCTGAAATCTTCGAGTATTTATAGGTGTAAAACCTAGCTACGGCGTAACACTTATGAAATAGTTACGTCGTAGTTCTTCATAAAGTTGATGCTTATCCGTGGTTACGGTGTAACCTGAGCTTATGGTTACGCCGTATTCTTCATAAAATATCAGTTACACTGTATCATAATCTGATTGCTATGGCGTAGTGATAACGCTACACGCGTCGTTCAGGGTCAAAGGAACTTCCTTTTCGTCGAGCAAGTTTTTCAACACCCTAGGCAGTGAACCTAATCGTTGTAGTGTAGTATTAGGGTAAGCCACGGGTATTGATATCGTTCTCTAGGGGAATAGGAATGCGAGTGAGAAGTTTCTACGCTAAGGTTGGGGTTGAGGAAGATTATTTTTTATCTTTTTATATTTTTTAAGGAAAGGAAAGGTACGAATCTCGGGGTTTGGATTTGGGGGGTTGGTATTGCTACCGATTACTCTACTTATCTAATTATCTAATCTAAGGTGTATGTAGTCTATGTCTAATTATTGTGTGCTCGTATGATAGTTTAAAGATGTGTTTACTTAGGTTTTACTACTCCTTAATTATCTCCTATTGGTGGTTGAATTGTTACGTCCTTATTCTTAGTTGCGTTGTGTGTCTAAGGTTGTAGGGTATGCGTTTCTCCCTAACTCTTTGAACTTACCAAAGGGTCTCGTCTACAAAACCCACTAGGGATAATAAACTCTTACTCTAAGGCACTCTTTGGATGGTTTAGCTTACAACTACTCAAGGAGTTATATTATAAGGTTCACAAAGATTTAATCAAGCATTAAGTACAAAACGAATGACCTATCGCATTACTAGATCATTAATCAACTAAGATAAGAGACAACCAATCAATATTCAATAATTAAGTTTCATATTCCCTAAGCAAACACACAAGTAAATTAGCCGGACATGGAAAACATGCAAGCATACACACAAATAATCAAAGACATAATTGTATTAATGAAGTAAAACACTTATCTTGGTGTAATATAGGGTTTGGAACCCTAAAATACTGTACAAGACAGCCTTGGTTCGGTTTAGGTTTTTACTCCAAAAGACTACACACAAATACTGAAAAATTCGGATTCTATATATAAGATTACACATGCGACGGCGTCACCTTATGTTTTGTGACGCCGTCGTGTCGCCGTCATTAGGGTTTCGTCTTGGCCACGTTAGACTTGCGACGGCGTCACCTTATGCTTGTGACGCCGTCCTCTTCAGTTTCTGACGCCGTCTGGATTGCATCTAGGCCGTTTGAGTTGCGACGGCCTACTCTTTTATAACTTGACGTCGTCACTTGAAAATAGGATTTTTGGCTTCTGTCCCGTCACAAAATCCTCTGACGGCGTCGCGTATAAGCTGTGACGCCGTCACCTTATGTTTTCAGCAGCTTTGAGTGTCTCAGTTCTGACTTTGGCCATTTTCTTCGTATATTCGCGCCTTTTCGTCCAAATAAGTGTCATTCCAGCATTTTGCCTTCAAGAGACCTAAAAAGTGAAAAGGAACGATATTAAGCAATAACGGATACAAAAGTGATCAAATAAGGGCTTAAACGACCCCTCAAAAAGGTACCTTTTAAAACCTTATCAAATATCCCTACACTTGGTATTTGCTTGTCCTCAAGCAAATGTGCTTTTAGCCAATTAATTTATAAGTTAGGGGTCATGAAGCATTGGTTTAAAACGGTCCACAACACATATAAGCCCCGCAAAAGTCATAACAAGCACGGAAATTACATACTAGCACCTCACATGGGGTGTTTGGATACTCACATCTCTCTCGGGTGTATATGAAATATATAACAAATTGGAAATGGAAGATAAACACTCATTAACCGGTCCTAGTACATAGATTACCATAGGCTTGAGAATAGATCAAACCTCCATCACTTTGGCGTAAGCACCTAGGAAAGACTGTCAAAGAGGTCTTTAAAGGGTTGTAACGTTAGGCTTACAGTAGGGAAACAATGGGTTTGGTGGGATAGGCTATATAGTGGTGGCAAGTTAAAAATCTCTATGTTAAATGCATACGAAGAATGGCGTTGCTAAGCCAAGACTCGACACTCTAGACTCTAGCTAACTGAAATAAACAAACATAAATTTAAATGATAGATGTAGGATGGTAGCCCGTATGTTTTTTTTTTTTTTTTCACTCTATTTTTTTTCTTTTCTCTTTTTCTCTTTTTTTTCGATTTTTTTTTTCATACACTTTTACTCTACCATCCTCTACGGTAACATCAAAATGATAGGGATTTATAGGCACATCCCTACACTTGAGTTTTTATTATTCTAACACTAATTTGACCCGAATTGAAAAGATCAAAACACTTGGGGTACATTATTATGCAAACAAAGGGAATTTGAATTTAACGTTCCCTTCCCGTCATTTCATAAACTTTAACTTTTCCCATGAATCCCAATCGTCTCAAAACTGTATACAAAGGATATGACTCGACTTAGCAACTCATGCAAGCAACCAGATAATTGGGGGTGGGTGTAAACAATGCTCTTCATTGATATTCCGGAAAAACAGAAACATCACGAGAACCGCGAAAGGGATAGGCTCAGAGGGGTTACTAGGGGTATCGTGTACTAAAAATGAGTACAACGCAAAGGGCGTGGGAGAATTACTCAACCGAGGTGGAAGAAGTAATTATATTACGGGCATCAAACAAGGGTTATCCTAATGCCTCTTATCATTTAGTTATTCCTAACTACACAAGTGTAGTCTTACTAGCGATCTCGGAATGCATCACAAAACAAGTTCTAGAATATAAAATACTACCGGTTCACACACTAAGCATTAAAGATGAATGCTTTAATTCCTACTAATCTAAGGGCGATCCTCACATTTTGGGTGGAATTTAGGTGGTAAAGGGTTTTTGTGCTAGTCATATAACTTCCTATCCGTGATACGCTTTTGTTAAGACTAATGGCCCACTCCTATATATCATGAAAAATTTTAAATTTGGTGCCAAAATTACCCTAACCGACATTTTCTCATGTTTTATTACACAAATACAATTGGACAAAGCAAATATTCAAGGATAAGCATAGTTTCAAAGTTCCCGTTTTATTTTCCCTCCCTACACTTAAACTGAACATTGTCCCCAATGTTCCCCGAAAGTATCAAAGTTATGATAATGGAAGGTAATTAAAAACGAAAGAAACTAGTACTCCCCTGATTAGCTCGGTAGGATCCGTGTGTGAAGTAGTGGTTAAATCCTTTCCAAGAAGAATTTATGCGTGAAAAGCTCCTTCCAATCTTATGTAACTTCTCCTTGATAAATTAAACCTGCACACTTGAAGAAAACAAACGAAACCTTCGCGTAAAATCGGCGGTAATAATATATATAAGACTCGATTTAAACTAGGATATAATGCTTGTGGAATGGATGTTTACAGAATTTCTGGAAAATTAAGACTTGGAAAATTCCAAAAATTTATAAGTAGCTCAGAAAACGAGAAAAAAAATAATCTGTTGTTTTTACTCCTTTCTGACGCCGTCAGGTTGTGATCCTGACGCCGTCAGGTTATCCTGACAAAAACTGGCCTGCGATTTTCTGGAAAAAATTCTGGAAAATTTACATCTTTAGAATCTGGAAAAATTTCTGCAAAACATCCATTATGACTCGATACAAGCATTTGACTCGAACAAACACACATATATATCTTTTAGTTAATTGTTATTCTCATGTTTACGTTTTTTTTGAAAACATGTGTAATCCTCCCTACACTTATCCCTTATGTAAAATACCTTTATATGCAATTAAGACGAGGTTAAAAACAAAATAAAGTATTTTTACAAATTTAAACATGAGAATAAACAATCAATAAAAGACATATGACACTAACAAGCAAACAATTAAGCATGGGTTGCCTCCCACGAAGCGCTTTTCTTTATTTAAGAGTCTTGTAGCTAGACTGGTAGTCGTGCTCCTACGTGACTTCATTACCGCCACCTTCTTCTAAAACAATATCCTCATCGTTCACCATTTCATTATTATCCAACTGATAATGCTTCACCCGTTGTCCATTAACAGTGAATTCTCTTCCATCGTGGTCTAGTAGCACCACTGCTCCATTGCTCATCTGCTTTCTTACTGAAAAGGGTCCATACCATCTCGATTTGAGTTTTCCTGGGAATAATCTCAGTCTTGAATTATACAAGAGCACCTTATCTCCTTCCAAAAACTCTTTAGGACTCTTTATTCGTTGATCATGCCATTTTTTTGCCCTTTCTTTGTATGTGATTGATGATTCATACGCTTCCAGCCTTAGTTCATCTAATTCTTGAAGCTGTAAGAACCGATTTGACCCTGCTTCAGAATAATCCATATTGCAGGCCTTAAGTGCCCAATATGCGATTTGACCCTGCTTCAGAATAATCCATATTGCAGGCCTTAAGTGCCCAATATGCATTTTGCTCAAGTTCAATAGGGAGGTGGCACGCCTTCCCGTATACCAAGCGAAAAGGGGTTGTTCCGATAGGTGTTTTGTAAGCAGTTCTAAATGCCCAGAGTGCCTCATCCAGTTTGAATGCCCAATCTTTTCTATTCTGGTGGACCGTCTTTTCAAGTATCAGCTTTAATGCCCTATTTGTGTTTTCTACTTGTCCATTCGTCTGAGGATGATATGCAGTAGAAAATCTATGTGGGACGCCATACTTCTTCATCACCTTCTCCATTTGAGCATTGGAAAAGTGAGTCCCTCTATCACTGATCAATGCCTTGGGAATCCCGAATCGTGCAAAGAGCTTTTTAAGAAAATGGATAACTACCCTCGCATCATTAGTCCTAAGGGCTTGAGCCTCTACCCTTTTGGATACATAGTCAATAGCTACGAGAATGTATTCATTTCCTCCGGAGGATGGAAAAGGTCCCATGAAGTCTATAACCCAAACATCGAATATTTCGCAGACTTGGATATAGTTCTGAGGTGATTCATCCCTTCACGAGATGTTTCCTGATCGTTGGCATGCATCACACGTTTGAACTAATCTCTTAACGTCTCGAAAAATAGTAGGCCAATAGAATCCGGCATCGAAAACCTTTCGTGTCGTGACATTTACACCGTGATGTCCTCCAGATGGTCCCGCATGACATTCTTTCAGAACTCGATCAATCTCTCTACCGGCCACGCAACGTCGAATGATTTGATCGGGGCATATGCGGAATAGGAAGGGCTCGTCCCAGAAGTAATGTTTTAGCGTAGTGAAGAATTTCTTTTTATCTTGCTTGGTCATGTAATTTGGCAAAACCCTACTGGACAGGTAGTTAGCATAATCCGCATACCATGGCTCAATTTCCTTAATGGCCATTAGCCGTTCCTCGGGAAAAGAGTCGCGAATCTCGGTGTGATCGAATTTCTCAAGATCAGGGTTTTCCAAGCGTGATAGATGATCAGCAGCGAGATTTTCAGCCCCCTTTTTATCTCGAATTTCAATGTCGAATTCTTGAAGTAATAAGATCCACCTAATGAGTCGGGGCTTAGCATCTTGTTTTGAAAACAAGTAGCGTAAGGCGGAGTGATCGGTGAAGAAGACAGTTTTAGAGAGAACGAGATATTGCATGAACTTATCGAAGGCAAAAACTACAGCTAAAAGTTCTTTCTCGGTGGTCGTGTAATTCTCTTGCGCTACATTCTTGGTTTTGCTAGCATAGTAGATTGGTTGAAAATGCTTCTCTTTCCTTTGGCCGAGTACAGCTCCTACAGCATAATCACTAGCATCACACATGATTTCGAATGGCTGAGACCAATCAGGGGTGACCATTATAGGCGCCTGAGTGAGATCTGTCTTTAGTTGGTTGAATGGTTCCTTGCATTCTCCAGAAAAATCAAAAGGGGCATCCTTAACAAGAAGCTGTGTCATTGGCCGGGCAATTTTCGAGAAGTCTTTAATAAACCTTCGATAAAAACCCGCATGACCTAGAAAGATGCAAATGGCTTTAACGGTGGTAGGATAGGGGAGTTTGGAAATTGCTTCGATTTTTGCTCTATCGACCTCAATTCCATTTCCAAAGACTTTATGCCCTAAGACAATTCCTTCTTTTACCATGAAATGACATTTTTCCCAATTTAAGACCAAATTAGTTTTCTCGCACCGGTTCAACATCTTCCTAAGGTTGGAAAGACAAAGGTCGAAGGAATTTCCAAATACCGAGAAATCATCCATGAAGACTTCCATGCTGTCCTCAATTAATTCGTGGAATATGGCCATCATACATCGCTGAAAGGTAGTGGGTGCGTTACATAACCCGAAGGGCATTCGCTTGTAGGCAAACGTCCTGTAGGGGCATGTAAATGTAGTTTTTTCCTGATCTTCAGGGGCAATGGGAATTTGGAAATATCCTGAAAAGCCATCAAGGAAACAGTAGTATTCATGCCCGGCTAACCTTTCGAGCATTTGGTCAATGAATGGCAGAGGAAAATGATCTTTCCGGGTGGCATCATTCAACTTTCTGTAGTCAATACAGACACGCCAACCAGTAACTGTTCTTTGCGGCACCAACTCACCCTTTTCATTCTTCACAACCGTCATTCCTCCCTTTTTTGGAACCACTTGGACTGGGCTGACCCATGGGCTATCTGATATGGGGTAGATAAGACCTATGTCAAGAAGCTTGATGACCTCCTTTTTCACTAACTCCTTGATATTAGGGTTAACCCGTCTTTGCGGTTGAACGGTTGGTTTGTAATCTTCTTCCATGAGGATTTTGTGAGTACAGAATGTAGAATCAATTCCCTTAATGTCGGCAACACTCCACGCGATCACTCCTTTGTACTCTTTTAAAACTTCCAAGAGCTTCTCTTTCTGACTAGTGGTTAGCGAAGAGCTTATAATGACAGGGAGTTGGTCCTCTCCTTGAAGGAAGGCGTATTCCAGGTGACTCGGGAGATCTTTTAGTTCTAAGGTAGGGGGTTCTTTGATCGATGGTTTTAGCTTGTTCTCTGGCTTTTGAAGCTCAATAGGTTCAATTTCTTCCCTACGTGGATAAAAGGAAACAGCTCCAACCATCTCAATTTCTTCGTCGTTGTATATTGTGTTGTTATCATTATTCATGAATTCGTTTAATAGATACTCGTCAATGCAGCCATCTATGTCATCAACAAATTCATCAACTTCCTCAACAAAATATACGGGGTGATCGCAGGAGGAGGAATGGCTCGTAGAATCCTTGATGTCGAAGGTTAAGCTCTCGGACCCCACTCGTAAAGTGAGTTTACCATCATGAACATCAATGATGGCACGAGATGTAGCCAAGAAAGGTCTTCCAAGGATTATTGGGACTGAGTTATCTTCCTCCATTTCTAAAATCACGAAATCAACTGGAAATTTGAATTCTCCTACCCTTACAAGAACATTCTCACAAACTCCAATGGGATATTTGATTGATCGATCAGCTAATTGGATACTCATCCTGGTTGGTTTCAGCCCTGAATATCCGAGTTTAAGAAACAGGGAGTGAGGCATCAGGTTAATGCTTGCCCCAAGATCTGCCAAGGCGTTTTCCATAAAAAGCGCCCCTATAGAGCAAGGAATGGTAAAACTGCCCGGATCTTCTTTCTTCTTGGGCAGGCTTTTCTGGATGATAGCCGAACATTCTTCTCCTAATGATATCAACCCTTCAAGTTTCTTCCGATTAGATATTAACCTCTTGAAGTATTTGCTATGTTTAGGGATGTGATAGAATACATCGAGGAGTGGTATATTGACGGACGTTTGTTTCAAATAAGACAATATTCTTTCATTGTCTTCTTCAGCCTTTTGATTCTTTAGATGAGAGGGATAGGGAATCCGTGCGAGAGTTGGTCGTTGGGCTAGTTCTGGTGTTTGTGGAGGGGGACCGTGAGGGGTTGAAAGGGGTTCAGGAATTGCCTCTTTTCCTAACACAGGTTCCCTTGTGGTGGGGTTCCGGTCAGGATGCAGGGGATCCTTGGTAGTAGTTCATGATCGAGTGGTGATGGCGCAAGTTGGATCGTGAAGGGTTGGGCCAGATCCGCTTATTCTTTCGTGGAGGTTGGCGAATTGACTTTCTAATTCAGCTTGCTGCTCTTGGATAAACTCCTCAAGACCTTTTAAGAGTGTGGTCCCTTCCATGGTAAACTGCTCAAGTTCTTCTTCAAAGGCATCATGGATGGTGTATTCAGATCCTTCCCGTCCTTCAGTTTTCCATTTCAGATTGCCCCAGGGATCACATTCATCATTTTGATAGAACGTGAGGAGTGAAGGGTCATCATAAATATCATGACTGGAAAGGAAGACGCTCTTTTTTAATCTGATCATCGAAGGATAACTCTTCATTCGAGAAAGTAGAGATACTTAGCGCGTTTACTGGCTCATTCCAATAGCTGTCTTGGTATTGAATGTATTCCTCAATGCGGTTCCATCCTTCTTCTGCAGTGAGGTTCGCAATTCTTCGGCCAGTTGAGAAATCAATCCCTTTTTGATCCTTTCGGGAGACATTGTCATAAAAGATTTGAACAAGCAACCAAAGGTTGATACCATGGTGTGGGGCTTGTTGAATAAGATCTTTGTAACGACTCCAGGAGTTAGTGATAGATTCTCCATCTGTTTGATGGAAGTGCAGAATTTTGCTCCTAATTGATGCAGTTCTTCCAGGGGGAAGAACTTCTTGGTTGTGAGTTGTTCCCACATGAAAATAGACCTTGGAGGGAGCTTATCGAGCCACTCCTTGGCTTGCCCTTGAAGAGAAAATGGGAAAAACCGGAATGTAGATGTCTCCTTGGATGCCCCGTCTGCATAGATAGCATCAACAATTTTTAAAAACTGTTTGATGTGGTGGATTGGGTTTTCGCTATGGGATCCATGGAATTGACATGCATTTTGGATCAGCCAAATGTCAGAGGCATGCAGTACCTCATTGACTTGCTCTGAAGGATAGACAATGGCACTGGTGAATCCAGATGCAGAGGGGGAAGAGTATTCCCCGAGGGATTTTGCTTCAGAAGGATTAATGGGTCCATTGACCGGAGTGGCATGAATTTCCTCGCAATTTTGGCTTAGATCGTCAATGATGATGGTTTCAGGGGATTGTGGGGAATGAGGGGACTCTTCATCAGATGTGACTTCATCAAAGTTGATGGAAGTGCCATGAGGTTCCGAATCATGGAGAGCTTTTCTTCGCCTATTGAGCTCTCTTTCGGGTTTTGCAAAAGGTTCAAGAAGAGTTTTGGTAGAACTGCGGGTTCTAAGTTGTCTAAGGGGGTTGGTAGGGGGAAGTGGCAGTTGGTTATCACCTTCCATGATGAAAAGTGATGGGATTACGAACAAAGGTCACGAAGAAGGGGGATAGACTAAGAGAAAGCTAAAAATAAGAAAAATTTACTTGATAGGAATCAAGCAAAGAAACCTAAACGAGGTGGACTACTAACTAGCTATTCTATTCCCCGGCAGTGGCGCCAAAAACTTGATAACGCTACACGCGTCGTTCGGGGTCAAAGGAACTTCCTTTTCGTCGAGCAAGTTTTTCAACACCCTAGGAAGTGAACCTAATCGTTGTAGTGTAGTATTAGGGTAAGCCACGGGTATTGATATCGTTCTCTAGGGGAATAGGAATGCTAGTGAGAAGTTACTACGCTAAGGTTGGGTTGAGGAAGATTATTTTTTATCTTTTTATATTTTTTAAGGAAAGGAAAGGTACGAATCTCGGGGTTTGGATTTGGGGGGTTGGTATTGCTACCGATTACTCTACTTATCTAATAATCTAATCTAAGGTGTATTTAGTCTATGTCTAATTATTGTGTGCTCGTATGATAGTATAAAGATGTGTTTATTTAGGTTTTACTACTCCTTAATTATCTCCTATTGGTGGTTGAATTGTCACGTCCTTATTCTTAGTTGCGTTGTGTGTCTAAGGTTGTAGGGTATGCGTTTCTCCCTAACTCTTTGAACTTACCAAAGGGTCTCGTCTACAAAACCCACTAGGGATAATAAACTCTTACTCTAAGGCACTCTTTGGATGGTTTAGCTTACAACTACTCAAGGAGTTATATTCTAAGGTTCACAAAGATTTAATCAAGCATTAAGTACACAACGAATGACATATCGCATTACTAGATCATTAATCAACTAAGATAAGAGACAACCAATCAATATTCAATAATTAAGTTTCATATTCCCTAAGCAAACACACAAGTAAATTAGCCGGACATGGAAAACATGCAAGCATACACACAAATAATCAAAGACATAATTGTATTAATGAAGTAAAACACTTATCTTGGTGTAAGATAGGGTTTGGAACCCTAAAATACTGTACAAGACAGCCTTGGTTCGGTTTAGGTTTTTACTCCAAAAGACTACACACAAATACTGAAAAATTCGGATTCTATATATAAGATTACACATGCGACGGCGTCACCTTATGTTTTGTGACGCCGTCGTGTCGCCGTCATTAGGGTTTCGTCTTGGCCACGTTAGACTTGCGACGACGTCACCTTATGCTTGTGACGCCGTCCTCTTCAGCTTATGACGCTGTCTGGATTGCATCTAGGCCGTCTGAGTTGCGACGGCCTACTCTTTTATAACTTGACGTCGTCACTTGAAAATAGGAGTTTTGGCTTCTGTCCCATCACAAAATCCGCCGACGGCGTCGCGTATAAGCTGTGACGCCGTCACCTTATGTTTTTAGCAGCTTTGAGTGTCTCGATTCTGACTTTGGCCATTTTCTTCGTATATTCGCGCCTTTTCGTCCAAATAAGTGTCATTCCAGTATTTTGCCTTCAAGAGACCTAAAAAGTGAAAAGGAACGATATTAAGCAATAACGGATACAAAAGTGATCAAATAAGGACTTAAACGACCCCTCAAAAAGGTACCTTTTAAAACCTTATCACGTAGTCTCATTACGGCGTAACTCTATTATCTTGTTACGCCGTTGTCTTCATAAATATGATCACGGCGTAACTTCATCACTTAGTTACGCCATAGTCTTTTGTGGATGTGAGAATAATCCGTCCTTGAGCTTAGAATTGTCCAAATACTGATTCTTCATAGTAAATAACTCCTGAAATGAAATAAGAAGGAATAAGGATGATTCTAATAGCATTTTAAGCATAATATGTCAATAAAGGGGGAAATTAACACTTAGAACATCAGGATAATTTGATGTTATCAAATGCGATTTGAATTATGTAATGCTCTTATGACTTTCCAAAGGTGCATGACAGCCATTTTTCATGATTTGTATAAGGATTTCATGTAATTCTTCATGGATGACTTTTTTGTTTTTGGTAATTCTTTCAATTCCTATCTATCTAATATTTCAAAAATGTTGGGTAGGTATGAGGAAACAAACATTGTGTTAATTTTGAAAAATTTCATTTCATGGTTAAAGAAGGGATCGTTCTAGAATGAAAGGACTCGGAAATGGAAGGATGAATTTAAGAAAATTACAAACTTGCTATACCAGACAAACATTACGGCATAGTTGGATCGATAGAGCTACGCCGTAATCCTTTTTGCTACTAAATGAGATCAAGTCTAGTCATCAGACTTTACGGCATAACCACATCACTAGAGCTACATCGTAACTTTCATTAAGATACGAGGAGATATTGCTGATGTCACAATTGCGGCGTAAAAAGATCATGCTAGTTACATCACAACAATAGAAGAAATAATTAATGAGACGATTACGACGTAACTTGTACCTTGGGTTACGCCGTAACTTTGCTACAACTGGTCAAAGGATTCGTACATAAAGGAGGCTACGACATAACTTCTCACTTATGGTTACGCCGTAGTAGAGTTGGGCCTATAAATACAAGCCCTAATTCAGCTGATTTGACATCTCCACTTCACACAACTTTTAAAGGACGATTAGGGCTTCATACCAAGAAGTTTTCCAGCATTCTTCAACCAATTTTCAAAGGAGAATTCACTTCGATTCATCATTTGTATTAGTCATTCATCAAGTACATTGTATCAAACTTAATGTTTAATCCATCCATGATTCTATACATTATTTCTGTTGTACTTTATACCATGAGTGGCTAAACACTCTTAGTGTTAGCTTAGTTATGTATTTATTATGTATTGATCCATTCGTTTAATTATCATTTTATATGGATATAATATTTTCCTATTGATTGATCCTTGTGTTTTGGTACACTACTACAAAAAAGCCTATAAAGACCTCTTAAAAGAGACCGGTTATAAAATAACCGGTATATATGAGAAAAATTAATGAGCATCAAATATATAAAGACCGGTTTTTTTGGAATGAACATGTCTCTATGATATAATTTTCATAGAAACCAGTTTGTTCGGGTAAAACCGGTCTCTGTACATTGTTAAAGACACCGGTCCTTCTAGAGAAGACAAGTTTTTATGTTTTGTATTAGAGAAATTGGGTTTTTGTATATAATCCAGTCTTAATATCAATGAACTTTGTTTAACATCTCATTTAGAAGTATGAGTAAATATAACGAATTTCATAAAATGTTTCAATATACACATTTGGATGTATTATCAAGTTACAAATGGTAACACGTGTCTGTGGTATGACAGAAATTCTAAATGTGCATATTAACACACTTTATAAAAGTTTGTAAATTTTACGCATATTTTTTATCATTTACATATAAAAACATAACATAAAAAAAAGATCACGTTAATAAAACCAAATTTTTTGAACTTTCCCTCCTGAACCAAATACCAAAAAGACAGCCATTCAAAATTTACTCTCAAAGTCTCAAGTCATAAATGTGAATATTTACCCCAAAACCATTAATGATTTCATATCATTTCTCTCAAAAGTTATGACCCTTTTAATAATTTCTCCAAATAACCAATAGATATAATCTTTCGTTGACCAAAATGAATTGGCATCTCCACTGATAATGATATCCTCAAAGTAAAACCCCTTTCTTGTTTGTTTTTTTTCATGTAATTTTGTTTATATGTGTATCCGCGGTTGGTTATTTTTTAGTTTATTATGATTGTTGTGTCTCGTTTGGTCTTGTTTTTTGTTGTTATATTTGTTAAGCAAATATTAGACGTAATGATGTAAATCATTTGCTTATTCTAGTGGAATATGACAGGTGGAGTGTGTTTTCGGAAAGTTAATTTGATTGTTGTGGTACCCTTTAAACATTTGAGTTTTTAATTTGCTAGAGTTGTAAATGGATCGATGACCAGTAGCCAAATTGCCCCTCGTTATTCTTGAGGGTAAAGTAATGGCTTCAATGTATGTTTGTAATGGTGATTAAACTATTTATTTAACATGATCTTAGTTGCCGCGAATAATGTCTATTGGTGTTCCTTAGAGAAGATATTTGAGTTGTTTTTTACTAGCTGCTGTGATGATTTTGCACAGATGACTAGTTAGAAAGAAGAATTAATCCAAAAGGTTAAGTACTTTTCATTAAATGGGTCTAAGCTGTTTCTTTTTGCCATTCATTTGTAGATCATCAACCTGTACCGGAGGATTATGACTTTTATCATGCATTGTATCGTCAAGAGTACCGAACATGAAGGGAGTTCCTTTGGATTCATTTGAGAGATCAGATTCAATAGCGAGGAAAACAAAATGCTTGTCAAACATGTAGAGAAGTTAGAATTATCTTTAATTGTTTAGCATTTACATTTATATTTTATTCTATAAATGTTAGCATTGTAGCGTGATAAATTGATCTCAGTATGATCGAATCTGTTGAACTTTCTAGTGTCTTTATTCCATGTTTGCTGATTTCGTTCAGTGGTATTGACGGACGAATTTGGGCTTTGATATGACTTGATGTATTGTATAAATATAGTTTGTCGATTTCAAGGTTTTTGGTGTATTTTAATCACTTTATATCTGCGGATGTTATATTACTTGTATAACTATGTTCTAAAATGACTAAACTCTGAAATTTCTAAAAAAATTGAAATTTTTCGAAAACTAATTATTATTTTTTTTTTGAAAAACAAACCCATAAAAAGACCGGTTTTGGGATAAAAACCAATGTATTTTCTCTATAAGAGATATTTTGTTTGCTCTATATTGGAGACTAGTTCATAGCAAAAACCAGTCTTAATGATTCCTACACGCTCAGTTCTCGAGTTTTTAGGGAAGGGAAATGGAAAAGAATAGGAAAGGGAAAAGAAATGGAAGAGGAAAGTAAGTGTTAGTTGTTATGTTCTTGAGATAGAGGAAAGGAAAAGGAAAGTAATCATAATCATGTTCTTGAGTGAGAGGAAAAGGAAAATAATTTGGTCAAATTACATATATGTCCTTTAATTATTAATGTCAAATGTTTTAAAAAAGGTATATTAGTCTTTACACAACATATGGTTCCGTTTCCTTTCCCTTTCCTCCCAAAAGTTGGAGGAAGATTTACTTATCAAATCTTCCTCTCTATTTACTTTCTGTTTCCCTTTCCTCCTTTATAAAAGACTCAAGAACACAAAAAACTTTCCGTTTCCTTTAATTTCCTCTTCCTTTTTAACTCGAGAACTGAGCGATAGAGATTGGTTGAAGAACCAGTTTCTATGTGTTTCGGTCATAGAGATACCCCCTCACAGAGAGTTGTTCTAAAACCACTTTCCATGAGCCATTCTAACCGGTCTCCATGACCTTTTTTGTAGTAGTGGTAGTACTAAGGCTAGTGCAAAGCTTATTAGCTAGTAAGTAGGTGTGAACAATTTAAAGCTAGTCTATTAGGTTACTCGAGATGGCAAGGCATTCATTTTGATTTTAGGGATTGAACATATCACTGCCTGCATTAGATTAGGTACCTAGAAAGCGCGGGTAAACCTTTTGTTAGTTGACACCTAATGGGTGTTTAAATGTCAATAAGTGGGGTTTTCGACATTAAATAGGTATTTAAGGTGGTTGGGGACATAATGACTATGAAATAGATGCCCAACTTCCGTGGACAACGGGGTTGGGATCATATGAACTATAGGTTAGCTCGACCACAAATCGAACCTAATAACACTACAACCACTTTATAAAATGAGAGTTAGACATTGCCCAAGGGAATATGATCATTGCGTTAATAGAGAAGTAACTAGGTTAGCACATTTTCTCTTTTTGATAAGTTCATCCATTTACATTTCTTTTATTTACTTTATTTCATTATAGTTAATTAAATCAACTTAAAACCGTGACAATTAAAACTCATATTTTAGACCACCCGTTAGCTCCTAAGAACGACCTCGGATTTACCAACCCTATACTATAGACGACCGGGTTCTCTGCCTGTTAGTGCTTTAGTAGATCATATTTATAAATTTAAAACGTGATCAAAATACGCATCAGTGTTTCAGCCTAATCGGCTCAAGCCCATATACCTATGATAGGCCTAAGATAAGTGCAGTGTGGCTAAGGCCCATCACAACCTTCTTGGGAAGCAACTCCCCAGGCCAAGCACAAACGAAGTCAAGCCTAATAAATGTATTCTTGCAATGACCCGACTTGAAATCCGTCTAGGGTCATTATAACAAATAACAAGTGTCGTTATCTCATTCGAGTAGAGGTAGTGTTGTGAACATCACACTAGTACGTGATATAGTGCATGGGACATTCTATGAACCTGACATAACCAAGGATGACACACCACGTGTCATTCTTGTCTCCTCCCTTAGATGTCCACCACGTGGACAGTCCTCAACCATTAGATCGCACTCATTGGTTGCACGAAACACTAAATGCATCTCTATAAATACCATGTCATTTCCTTGAGATGGACCAACTCACATTTGACACAAATACGCTCACTATAATCGCATTTTGAGTGTTACCCCAACTCTTAACTCTGGTCACAACTTCAGGTCCTTACCGAATGTGGGAAACCAAATGGTTGATTATCCTCACCCCAAATCAATGATTACGTATCATACATAAACACTACATGAATTTTTTTATTTAGTTATATATCTTTTTACAAAAAATTAATTTCAAGCTTAAAAAATATCATATTTACACTAGGAAAGAGTTTTAATGGGCTTTTTTATGTATATAAATCTATGGAATATATATATATATATATATATTTTTTTTTATGTAAATTCAGTTTTCGGTTCGGTTAACATTTTGTCAAAACCATATCCAATTCGAAAACCGAGTATTTAATTCGGTTCGTTTCGGTTTTAACAAATTCGGTTCGGCTTTGACAAATTCGGTTCGGCTTTGACAAATTCGGTTCGGCTTTGTCCAATTTCGGTTTTGAATTCCTGTGAGTATCACCCGATTTGTGAACACCCCTAGGAGGAGCTGAAAAAGCAAAGCTATATGGAGTAAAGGATTTCAGATTTGGAAGTCTATATTTTTAGGGTTAATTCCATATATCCCCGATATAAACCACATAATGACATATTTACCCACATGAAAAGCATAATGCTATATTTACCCAATTTTAACACCAAATCTATCATATTTACCCATTTGACTATAAATCTAATTAAAACTTATCTTTTACCATTATATTCCCATTATACCCTCAATCACATGACTAAACAATGTCACATTTTACGTCAAGATATAGCACATCAGTATACCACCATCAAGCCCCCTTAGATGGTTTAGTTACAAGATCGACTACCAGTGTGAATTGTGATATTTATTTCTGTCGATGTATTGCAAATGTGTCACCTTATCGTGTGTCCTATGTGTGATGCAATTAGTAGAATTTGACTTCCTTTTGATATGTAACCGACTACTGTTAAAAGACAAAAACAAGGAGTATGATATGACCAGCTTCTTTTGTACACAAACAAAATAATACTGCAGATGGCTACCAAACAAAATAGTATCACCAATGGACACTCAAAACTCATTGTAGATAGATACCTATAACCATGGCCAATTAATAGACAGACAAAGAAACATTTCAGTAACGCAACGAAGAGAAGTTGTTTACTTCCGTTCATTTACGCAACAGAGTATGAAGTTTTCTTTTTATTTGGTTGATCGAAGATGAAAATTTGTTTAACTATGACATGGTTGTGTCATGCGTATAAGTGCATATAAAGATAGAAATTGTTTAACTGTCTTTTCAAGGTTATACTGGGAATTTAGTGGTGTAAATGAAACTTTTAATTAATTTCAAATTGAATTGGGTAAATATGGTAGATTTGGTCTTTATATTGGTTATATATGACATTATGTTTTTTAGCTGAGTAAATATGTCATTTTAACATTTAATTTGGATATATATGGAATTAACCCATATTTTTAATGGACCCATTTGACCCATTCTAATAACCTATTTGACACGCTAATTTAATTTGAACATGTTTTGAAAGGCCCAATTGACCTCTATTTTATTTTTTACATAAACACAAATGACCCTAATTCTTCATATAACTACCTCCCATGACCTATTTTTCCTATTGTGGGTAAATTTTGCTGGCGCAAATGATAAACGGTTATTTAATGTGTTTGATTTTTCGGTTTCAATTTCTTTGTTATCCGTTTATCTATTCTTGGTTTGTCAGTTTTCTACTTTTTAACACCCCTAGTAAGTGTGTAGGTTTTGGTCGAAAGTTGCATAGTTTTTTTTTTCTTTTTTTTTTAAAGGATAGCAGTGTCATGACTCATGACGGCCGACAACTAGGCTTTAAAAAGTGAGATTCACATATTTGACTGGCAGAGACAACGGCTCATGGTTGCCAATTAAGTATAACGATCATACCCTATAACATGTTAAATGATGAAAACTGTGTGAGTATTTATCTTTTATTTATCCGATATTTATTACGATAAATATATGAAACCTTATAAATCTTAATAGACTTTGATAGTTTGCATGATTCTCGACAAGTAGAATTTGTACGGTTTGAAAACAATTGGCAAAAGAATGAGCCAATAAGTTAGCATGTCTGGTTAATGGGTTATCATAGTCAGCATTTGGAAAATAAATTTCCAAACATAATATAAAACTTGTTAGACTTATCAGGTTGACCCAATAACCCAATTATAACATGGGAGAAGTTATCCAATGATTAGGTGAATTGCGGACTTGTATGGTGTGCATCGCGGGTTATACGGTTTAACCAAAACCTTATGATGTGACAATATAGGAAGGGTATGTATATCACATCCTTATAACATAAACCTTAACCCGACACTATAAGAGCATCAGGTGTGGGAATATCGTGGCTCGCCGTGAGCCTAGCTGGCACCTCGTCGTCGGCCGCCGCCACACCGGGGTCCTTCGCCGTCCGTCGCCGTGGAAGACAAAATCGTGGGGACGACGAGGTAATGTTCTGACACAAAGTGATTTATACCGTTGTTTTTTCAATATATATGTGTTAATGTGTGTGTGTGTGTGTGTGTTAATGTGTTAATGCCTATGTGTGTGTGTTAATGTGTGTGTGTGTGTGCAGAAAAGATGAAGAAGACAACATTTTTTTTTTCTTTTGGGATGGGTTGGACTAATATTGGGGTGGTAATGTGGTATGTTTTCATATATTGTTGTATAAGTTTTAATTGTTATTTTATTTATTTTTTTTAATTTATAAAAAATGTTATTTATAACTTTTATAAAAAATGACTAGTAAAATGTTTAGGTTTCTTATTATTAGTATGTGTTGTATTTTTTTTCCTCGTATCAATTTTTTTTACGTATCATATTTTTTTTTTCTTATTATTATTGTGTTGTTAATGTATTTTAATTATTAATGAAATAAATTTAGTTTATATGAAAATTGAATAAAAAAAATAAAGTGGTAGTGGTGGGTCTCAAATGAAGAGGTTGAGGTTTGTTATGAGTGAGGAGGGGGTTTGTTGTGGTTAGTTGTGAAAAAATGGGATGCTGATGTGGCGCTGAGGTGGCACGACGACGAACCTAACCCTTGTTATGACACCTAGTTTTAAGCTTTATCAGGTCTGTCACGTACTCACGTAGCGGAATGACATTTTTGTAACCAGTTTGAACGAGTGGTTAGTGGCCAATAGTGCTTCTATAACGGGCTATTCCTTGTCATCAAATTAAGATAAATTAACACTTTGATCAATTAGCCAAGATATTGACGCTCTTTGTTGTCTGTTTTTGTTCTATTTTATGATAAAGTTATTGTGTTCTTTATCCGCAAGGTAGCAATTATTAGCTTTTATAGACTAGTTTGTGATAACTTAAAAAGCTTTGAGGCTAATTCAATGTAATGGGATTTTGATATTTGAAGTACAAACTTGGAATAAAAACGATTATGATTAATTTAGAAAAGTTTATGAAATTCAAGTATGTATGCGTTTCTTGTGTTGCTGAGTTTTTGTGTTTATAAGTTCAAGAGGAAATTCAACAGAGTAAAATGCGTGTTTAATTACCCACATGCACAAGTTACATAAGAGGGTTAACTAAGTAATGATGCTTAATATAGGTAAAGTTAAATCAAACCACAAGGCAATGTAAATATCTATATATAGTTATACACATTTATGTGAAGTAAATGGTGGCGATTAGTGATAATTATTAGTGGATGTCCATATAGTTTATAAGAGGCCCATGGCCCAATTAGCAATTAGGGTTTATACCCTACAGTTTATCTTATATATACCCCATGTATCATTTTCATTATGAATCAATTGAAGAATACTTTTCATTCTCTCAATTCTTGTTCATAACACGTTATCAGCACGTTATTTGTTACCTTAACAAGAAAAGGAAAGCACAACCAGTTGGAGTGGCAATCTATCGTACCGTACTATATTAATTCCATGGCATAAGAGCTTCTTTGAAGGAGGTAAGTCTTCACTTTATTCTATGTTTTATTTTCATGTTGACTGGTTTATAATATTATAAGGGTTACAATATCTATAAATTTTTAAACACGCTTAATATCATATCTTCATTGACGAAATAGTTATTTTGTTTGTTGGAATACATATTGACATACTATATATATTTAATTGTCACATCAAAACTGTTAGATTAATATTTATAATAATCGCATGTTTTCACTGTTCAAAGTTAATTTTGAGTGACCAAACTTATATTTGAGTTGAGTTTGATTACTGTAATATGCTATCATCTTTCTTTCAATTGGTATTCCATAAACCTGTAATTTTTTTTTTCCTGGAAAAGTTTGGAGATCTGCGGAAAAAGTGTTAGAATTAAATAACTTGGATTATTCTAGGTATATATGGTGATATGGAGATTCTTATATACTTATAGTTTAGCTTGGATCGCATGTATAATAAGTTGGTATTATTATGTAAGTGTTTAATTTGCTACACAAGCGCTAATTATATTGTTGTTATATTAATTGTCGTGTCCCCTTAAAACTCATAAATTTGAGAAAATCATTACGCGGGACACACAATGGTTTTGCAAAAGGTTGATTACAAAGTATCTACCTTAGTTTTTGCAAATTAAATTTAAGGATTATCAAAATATTTTGATAACTAAAACATTTTTATAAACTCCAAGCATTAAAAAGAGACTGCTAGCAATGAGGATATCAAATTTATTTTCAAATGGTTCAGTTGCAAAAGATAAGTTGATTCATACATTGTTATAAGCTGCTGAAGGTCATAATAGATGTGTGAATACAAAATTTAAAAGTTGCTTGTACTAGATGGGTTGTAAGTACTAGAAAATTGATGAATATATGTTTTTGATTGTATACTATGCATGTGATATATGCTTAGCTATGATTTAAAACTACTATGCTTACTTGTGAGTTCGATTTTTAACCGGATAATACTCAAAACAAAACCTTTATCTAATTCCGTGAACATTAAAATAAAATAAAATAAAATATGAATCACTATATCATACATTGTATTAATATGAAGTTATTCGAATAAATCTCTATATGGGTTATAAATTTATTAGTCTTATCTTCGAATAAAGTGACTAAGAAGTAACCACATGACCTAATACATGTAAAAAAAAAAATTAACGAGCTTTATAAGTATCATAAGTATAACATTATGTCAAATATATATTTCAAGTAAATAAATGTATAGTTGTATGTATCTCATGCCTTAGTTTCTTTCTCATCATATCTTGAAGAATACTTTCATATTTGACAATGTATCATTATAGCCGTCCAAATGAACATGCTCCACAATTTAAAATAAATATGAAAAGTCATTATAAAGATTTTGATACAGATGTGTTTAAAGTAAATGAAACCGAGTTTATTATGTGTCTTGCTTCTCATGAAATTTTATTTGTTTGCATGTAAGACATATGATTAATTGATTATGTATAGATCATACTTTATTATTTGATAATGTTGTAGGATAATGCCAATATTAAATTAAACTATGTGAAAATTATTAAAGTGCTTATATCATTTTGACTGGAGAAATGTGATGTTGTATTGAGATCTTCATTCTCTTGATGAAGTATAACTTGGTATATAACTTGTTTTATAAAGTCATCTATGACGTCAAATTTTGCCTATATGCTCTTATATTTGCATGATCGTCAACTTGCTTTAGTTAAATTATGTAAAGTGTGACAACAATTAGCATCTAATATTTACGTTGATATGCATTAAAGTGATATATGGTTTGCCTATACCGGTGTGCTAATCAAAGTTGGTGTGATTTGAGTTGATTCCACAAACATAAAATCTTACATATGTGAAATAGTCATTAACACATAATTAACAAAGCAAATAATTAATGCATTTAGCAAAACAACCGCTACGTTGTTTATTTGTGATAATTTCACCAAAATGCTTTGGTACCCTCTATAAATAGACATGAATGATATCATCTATTGTTGCAAGATTTTAAGTTGGTGAATAAACTAGGCCAATTGGTTATTTAGTAATTCATTTATGTGAAGATAAGGTTACTTATGAGGATATTTTTTTATACTGAATTGATATTTCTTGCTTATAGAAGAAGTACTATTAACTTTGTCTCATTAAATAAAATGTCATGTTATTGAGTTGTAATGAATGTGTGCATCATTTATTATGTGGTTTTATTTGCTTATGAGACCTTTTAATGAATAATTAGTTGTATATACGCATTTAGAAAATTGTGTAAGTTCACTTATATAAAAGATGTGTTTCTTGTTTAATGATGCTATAGGCTAATGGAGTATCACATTAGTACTATGTAAAAGATATGAGAGAGCTCATATATATGTTCTCCATATTATTCGATGTTTAGAAATAAGTCAAGTGCAATCGAAGCAGATGTGGTCATAAACTAGAGTTTATGAGCCAAGATTATTTATTAGCATGACCGGTTGGACCATACCGGATCAAGGATGATGCGAACTATATAAAAGAACCATGAGTTCTTTGTGATTTTAATTATTTTTATTGTTCTAAATGAAAGTGCATTGTTCATGTATCACCACTCAGTTAAGTAAGGACTTTGTCCTATAAATTTGGAAAAATATAAAGGAGATGTATGTAGGCCTATACATCCACTATGTGGATCATTTTGAGTTTTAAAATCGATGCATCGTCAAAATGATCATCAAATACGCAACTTAAGATTAGCGTGATTAATGGCTCGACTTATAAAATGCGAGCATGGTTTTTCAAATCATATTATTTCAAATGGTGGTGAATACTTTCAAGTATTGGGCGATTATTGGAATAAGTGTTGAACTTAAAAGTAGCCCAAGTTCATACGCGAATTGCTTTTGTTGAAACGTTTATAAAACGTCTTCAGTTGATTGCAAAGCCAATAATATTATGAAAGAAAAAAAAATAGTCTATGGGGCATGTTATAACATATGAAATTCGCATCTTGCCATTAATCTATAATGAATCCTCCCCATTATAATGGTTTTGGTCACAAACCATATTTCCCATGTAAGATTTTGTAATTGTGCGATATATAGTAAATCCACCACAACATACAAAATGGGATGTTTAAATTGATAATTTATTCAGGGGGAGAGAATGAGCAGCGAGAAATTTGGAATGAATTATGATAACATAAATGTTAATCCTCACACTAATGAATATGGACTTTAAGTTAAAGGGACAATTTATATTCCAAATCTAGTAATTGCCAGACATGTTTAGTTACCCAAAGAAGTGACTAGATCATATATATGCTGCTAGTGCTCCAATTATAATGTATGTCCCAACATAATAACCAATGATTGGTAGTAAGTCTATGGCATGTCTGCAACGTGATAGACTAATCGATTCCATATAAAAGTCCTCGAATGAAAAGATAAATGGAGCATGAAAACTAAGATGGTTAAATCGAGGTAACAAAGACCCCATAATAGTCTCCTAAAGAGACACTAGACATGAAGGTGATTGAAAAACCTCGGGTACGTGAAAAACTATGAGATCTCAATAAATGATATAATGCAATGTCTAGTAAAGTATGGAATCGAAAAGTAATGAATCGACGTCGATAGTACTATTAGTTCGATAATGTGCATTGTAGTGATTATGTAAATAAATAAGATAGCGCTATAATCATGGTGAGGATCATGAAAGCATACCTGCAGAAGTGCAGATGTATAAATGAGTGGCCACAAGATGTAAAGACGCAAAGAAGTAATGAAAATTTAAAATCTCTTGTGATGAGACATGGTTACTGAGACTTGAAGTCCGTAAATATGAATGTGCAAAATTATTGGATGTGAATCAGTCTTTATGAGAAAGTGAACTTAAATTATGCATAAGTTATAAGTGATGGCACACACATATTTTCTCAAAGACTTGTAAATGATCATGCATATACATGTTCACATGTGGTAGATCCAATAATGTATTTAGTAAGTCTGGAAAAATAAAAAGTAATGGATATGCGTCTAAATGATAAATGAATAGAGCTCATGTGAGATTTTATTACAAGATATAAAATGCAAGAAGCATGCTAGTGATTTTTAATGCCTAGAGCATATAAGAAAAGTTCTCGAGAACATTATTTGATTATACTGAATCAATCATATTATTAGGCATATATGTTATAATCGACTTAGAATATACTCACTGAAAATTGTGCCATAAAATAACTATGTTTGCCCATGTTACTTTATAAGAAGACTTGGTCTTCAATATGATGTAAGAGCTTCGAAGGTGATTGAATGCTTAGAAATTGAACCTTGAAAGAAAAGATAGTTTGTCTGATTTTACGAATTGAATATCTTAAGGATGAAATCCTTGAACATAATGAAATCTAGAGAAAGATGCTAAATAACTATATATGGATAAATGACGCTCATGTTTATGAGGTTACGTGATGCTAAAAACACCCCCTTGATTTATAAAGATGATGATCACAAATATAGATTTAAAAGTGTGATACTAAAATGCGTATGAAACGATCGAAGTTCTCGCTAGTGGTCATACATGATATAATATATCATTCATTTTGAATTTATTAGCAATGAATAACTTATGAAGTATGATGATATACTTGCATGAGATATATGACATATGGTAATATGAATATGCGAACAGCATGTAGAGAATATTTATTTATGTGACTCTATCAAGACACTTTAATGTGCATTTCAATGACTCAATGAGCTTAAGTGATGTGATCATCAGGGGGAGAGAAGATACGCGTTGCACTCTTTTTCCCTTGACCACGGTTTTGTCCCCACAGGGTTTTCCGACAAGGTTTTTAATGAGGCAACATCCCCGAGCGTATAAAGGAAGTATGTACTCTTTTCCCTTCACTAGATTTTTGTCCCACTGGGTTTTTTCTAGTAAGGTTTTAACGAGGCATAATCCTCAAATGGACATCCAAGGGTTATGGATAATTATAATATGGATGTCTATGTCTTATAGGATATTGATTAGAGGTAATTGAGTTCTATTAGAAGATTACATATCTTCTAGAATGTCTGACCCTCACAATGGTCGATCTCAAACTGGATATGTATTTACAAGTGGAGAAACCGCAATTTTATGACGTTTAGTTAAGCTGACGATCTCAACGACATCATCCAACCATGCAGAAATTCTAGCGATACATGAAGCAAGTCGAGAATGTGTTTGGCTAAGAAGTGTGATACAACACATACATAGATCATGTGGTAATTCTTCAGAGAATGTGGCACCAACAGTTTTGCATGAAGATAATGCAGCATGTATTGCTCAACTTAAAGAAGGTTATATCAAAGGCGAAAGGACGAAATATATTTAACCAAAATTCTTCTTCACTCATGACTTACAAAAGAATGTTAATATTATTGTTCAACAAGTTCGTTCAAGTGACAATTTGGCGTATCTATCTACCAAGGCGCTTCTACCTCCATTTTGGACATTGAACCACAACATTGGAGCGCGCCAACTCAAAAAGTTCAACATATGTAGTCATCAGAGGGAGATAATACGCGCTGCACTCTTTTTCCCTTAGCCATGGTTTTGTCCCACTGGGTTTTCCTGGCAAGGTTTTTAATGAGGCAACATTTCTAAAGCGTATTAATAGTATGGACATCCAAGACGGAGTGTTATGGATAATTATTAGTGGATATCCATATAGTCCATAAGAGGCCCATGGCCCAATTAGCAATTAGGGTTTATACCCTACATTTTATCTTATATATACCCCATGTATCTCAGACATTATGAATCAATTGAAGAATACTTTTCATTCCCTCAATTCTTGTTCATAACAAATGTGACTTTTTAATAATAAAAAGTCTAAAAAGTAATGGGAGGCTAACAATTGTCCCTCATTTTTTTTTTCAACCTTTCTATTGTTTTTACTTTTGACAACTCCGTTTTTGCAATGTCCACTCTTGGTTAATAAATATTGTGATTTAATTGGCGAATATTATGTTTTTTTTAAACGGATGAATTCATGAATGTTATGAGTTTTTTTCTCTTTTTTTTGTAGAAAACTGATATATATTATGATTTTTTAAAGAAAAAACTGATGAACATGATGATTTTTTATTTTTATTTATTTATTTATTTATTTTATAGAAAACTAATGAACTGGAGAAAATTATGATTTTTTTCTGAAAAATGATGAACTCATGAACATTTTGATTTTTTTAGAAACTAATGAACATTATGTTTGTTTTTCTTATAAAAAAATACTGGTGAACATTATAATTTTTTTTTAGAAAACTAATGGACAACGTAATTTTTTTACAAAACTGATGAACAACATGATTGTTTTTTGATAATTGGTGAACTGATGAGCTTTATGATTTCTTTTTAGAAAACTGATAAACAATGATACTTTTAGAAAACTGATGAATTCATGAAAATTTTGTTTTTTTCTTTAAGCTGGTGAACATTATGTTTAAAAAAAGTAAAAAGTAAAAAATAAACGGATGAACATTATGATGTTTTTTTAGAAAAATGATAATCAACATGATTTTTTTTAAATGATGAACTGATGAAAATTATGATTTTTTTTAAGAAAACTGATGAACATTATGATTTTTTTTACAAAACTGATAAACTTTATATATTTTTTTATAAAGTTGATGAACATTATATATATATTTTTAATAAAACTGATGAACATTTTGATTTTTTTAGAAAAATGATACTTTTTATTTTTATTTTTAGAAAACTGACTGAACATTATCAAAAACCTGATGAACATTGTTTTTATTATAGAAAACTGACGAACATTATCAAAATATGATGAACAACATGATCTGACTGATGAAGATTATGATGTAACTGATGAAAAATAGTAAAAGAAATCGATGAACTGATGAACAAGGTGACATAACAAATAAAACAAAATTTGATCCAGTTCCCGATTTCAATTTTAGCCAAACATGAAAGAACTAAGATTACCAACTCTTTTTGTTGATGAACCAACTTTTTTTTATTGATGAATTATCAAAAAATACACCATCTCACTCATTTTTAAACCAAGAAACTGACTAAATCATCATCATCACCTCTAAATACATTATCTCTAAATAACAACTGATTTCATCATCAATATCTCTAAAATACATATGGTGGTCGGTAGTCGTCATCGGCAGCAGAGAGATAGCAGCTGCCGGTGGCTGTTGTGACGAGACTACTTAGATATGACTCGCGAACGTGAGGGGAACCTCCACTCGCCAATGTGTAGTTCCAGGTAGCCGAAAATTCGCCGAAAATCCCAAGAAGCCAAAAGCGCGTGACGACGCGTGGCAGCTCTGGTAGAGGTCGGACCATAATGATTTTGGTCGTGGGATTATGGTTGTGCTGGTGACAGTGTTCGAATTCCTGTTAATGAAGATGGTACTGGTGATTGTTTTTAGAGAGATAATGTGTAGAGGCAATGGAGAGAGGATAAGAAATGCATGAGAAATACGAGAATTCGAAAGGAGATGAAATTTGCTTTCTTTCACTTTTATTACGAAGCCAAAAAAACCCAGACAAAGTCACGGCGCGTGACGACGCATGCAGCTCCGGTGGAGGTTAGACCTGAATGGTTTTGGTTGTGGGATTATGGTTGTGCTCGAAAGAGAGAGAAAGCCACTGATTGATTTTTTTTAATCCAACGGATGAAAACACTTTTAATGTATTATTTAATAGTTTTTTATTGGATTTTGAATTGCAAACCAAGTAAGGGCGGTGGCGTTGGGTGTCGGTATGGTTCAGTATGCATTGAAACCGCACGGCAACACCGTTGCCTGTGGTTCGGTTTCGTGCGGTATGAATGTGTTTCGGTATGGCTTGCCGAATTGACATGGGTGAGGAGCGTGTGTTTGTTTTCAAAAATGTGACCGTTGCATGCATTAAAAAAAAAATCCCCTTTACATAAACAAATCAACTACAACACTCAATAAAATGTCTTCATCATCTTCTTCTTCATCCGATGACGAATTAATTTTTCCCGACGAGTCTTGCGAACTAATGTTCTCCACCGGTAGTACCCTAGAAACCTATTTAGCCGTGCGCGATTTCATTGAAGACACGGCTAGCTCAAGCACTACCCGGGGGCAGTCTCTCACCCGCTTTCATGATAAAGCATTACAAACTCTAATGAATGACTATTTCGTCGAACGACCAAAGTTTCCCGACCATGTTTTTCGTGATAGATTTCGAATGAATAAAAGCTTGTTTTTAAGAATTGTTGGTGATGTTGAAGCGAGATTTGAATGGTTTCAAGAGGGACAAGACGCAAGGGGAAAAAAAGTTTCACGGCGTTACAAAAATGCACATCGGCCATTCGGCAACTCGCAACGGGTGAACCTCCGGATAGATTTGATGACTATTTAAACATGGCACGAAGAACGTCAGGTTAATTTTCACATAGTTATTTTTTAAATTCGGTTCTTTTACTATTTTTTAAATTCTTTTTTTTTTTTTTTTTTTTTTTTTTTTTTTTTTTTTTACTATTTAATATTTTGTAGGAGGTTGCCTTGCTCATTTTTGCCATGCCATAATTGAATTATATGGTCGAAATTGTCCTAGGCATTTGAAAGGCCAATGTAAGAGAGGTGATCACCAATACCCAACTATTATGCTTGAAGCCGTCGCTTCAAATGATTTGTGGATTTGGCATTCATTTTTTGGTCCTCCCGGTGCAAACAACGACATCAATGTTTTGAATCAATCTCCGTTGTATCTTACTGAGCGAAATGGAACGGCGCCAAACAGTTCATTTACTCTAAATGGACGGCTTTACAAACGTGGATATTATCTTACGGATGGAATTTATCCTACGTATTCAACGTTTGTTAAAGCATACAAGTATGTCTTGATTGGGCCATATAACCCGAGTTAGGCGCATGTGGTCACAAGTTTTTCTTCTTTCTCTTTTTGAATCAAGTTTAACAATAAATATAAGATATTTCATAACAATTAATAAAAAGCAATCTAAGTTAAAAAAAAAGAAAAAAGAAAAAAAAAATGGTTTTGTTGTTGTGTGCAATATTTTGACATATTTACAACAGTAATATATATCTTAAATTTATCATAGATTCAATGAACCAATTATATCTATTCATTTTTCTTAAAAAAAAAAAAAGAAAAAAAAGAAAAAAAAAAAAAACTTTCACATTTTTCTTAATAATTAAAAAAATAAATTTCAGGCAGAAAAATCATATATGATTTGTGAAAATCACACGTGATTCGATTTTACAAATCATATATGATTTGAAATATCACATGTGATTTGATTTTTACAAATCACATGTGATTTGATTTTTACAAATCACATGTGATTTTTAAAAATCATATACGATTTTACAAATCATATGTGATTTTTCTGGGCGGATTTAAAAAAAAATTGTAAAAAATATAGAGAATTGCCGTTTGCAATTCTCGTCACGATGGTGTATTTTTTGTAATTTGAAGATTTACCGTTTGCAAGATATGTTATTTTAGAAAAATTGTGAAAAATAGTTTTTTTTTTTTTTTATTAAATTTGATAAAAAATAAATGACTAAAACTGATTAATTAGATATATGATAAATATTAGATCTATATTTATCTCAACTCATAGACCACATGTTCTAATCTTGAGGATATTTAGGGGGTGTTTGATAATTACTTAATGGGATGATTAAGTGTAAATCACCTAATCGGTCAGATTGAATACCGTTTGATATGAAAATTGTTGGCACTGAGTGGCCCAAGTAATTTCTGAGTGGGCCAGCCCAAAAGTTGTGGTCTCCCATTCAGTAGAGTTTATCTACGCATATATGATATATGTTTTGTTCTCTGCACTTTATTATGTATAATTATATATTTGGTTTACGAGCAACATTATTTAATTATTATAAAAAGCGTTGGTCAAACGGATGAAATGATAAGATATTTTAATTATCGAATACAATATACTAGTATCAATTATCCGTATATAAAAATATGAAAATCAAGTGCCAAACTCGATTTATATGTATTTCGTTAGATGCATAAAAGTTGTACGTCGATGGAACTTTTATTTACATTTAAAAAAGTCAAACAATTTTATTTCGTAAACTACTTATGTATATGTATGTTAATTCTAATTATGTGTTTACAATCCTATACACAAGTATGTGAAAAAATGATATACCCACATTACTAAATCATATGTAATGATCTTCTAAAACAAGTCATGTAAAATGACAATTTTAATGTACTAAAATCATTCTCTCTTGCAAACAACTATCAAACAATAGTTTTCAATCACAACAATAATCATTCAGCAGCTTTGAATCATTCAGCATTTTGATTCATTCAGCGCTAAATCATAATGTTTTATCAAACAACCCCTTATTCTTCCTTATGTTTTTGTAACTATTATTTTTTGTTCGTTTTCTATTATTAGTTTCTTTTTCCGTTTAGGTATCCACAATTTCTGAGATGTTATCAAAATAATTTACACGTTTGCACCTAATACTAAATGAACTTTAGGCACTTCGTAATTTAGTGATGATAGTCTTAATTTTTTGTCATTACTTCACCGTGAGTGTTTATGCTTTTATTTAAGGTATTGATGATATTTTACACGGAAGGAATTGACAAGTATATAGCAACTAAAATGACTACCTTATATTTACACAATTGACTTCCATTTTCTCTTTCATCAAAAGTTCCTTTGGATCACTTTCAAGTAGTTTCACACTTAAACACTTTTACATCACAACCCCCATCCAATTGAACAAACACATGGAGCCGATAGAATCAAGCTTCAACAATCATATAGTGTCAAAAATGAAACTGAAACTTGAAAGGTTAAAAAGCGTACGAGTATGTTTCTGTTTAGCATAACTTACGATGATTAATGGTACTCCATTATTTTAAACACTAACATATATATTTGATGGCAAGAAACGCAACCTCAGTTGAGGTGTATGATTACCCATCAAGTCACCATTAATGGTGCTTTGAGCTGCTTAAAACTTTAAAAGCATTATTTATCAAGAAACCCAATTAAGGTAAAAGCTATAAATACTCTACGTGCTTTCCATAATAACTCGTTATGCTTTCTTAACTTTTTTTATTGTCAATTTACTTAACAGTGTTTAACGTAGTTGTCAAAATGCTTAACTGAATCTTTCTCTCTCATATAAAAGAACTTAAATACTTTTTTTTCATCTTCACCAACAAATAACCATCACTTCCGGCCACCGCCACTGCCAATTTATCGGAACACCGTGACACCACATTCCTTCCTTTTCGTCACATGGTAAGTTTAGCTAGAAGAATAAGCTTTTATTTCTCTAAATTAAATATGTAATCGACTAGTGGGTGTGCTAAAGTTTATATACGGGTATGGTTTTTAAATACTTTTCCAATGGGTGGTTCCAAACAAACAATGCCCAAGAAGAAAATTTATATACGGTTAACCATGGCAGAAGAAAGTTAGAAGCCATATATGGTTATCGCAATCCTTCCTTGTGTAATTTTCGGTTTAATATAACAGCAACAGTAGCTACATAACATGAAAAAGAAACAAACTTGATATTCTTGCTCTTGTCATTATTACATATAAATATTTGATGTTTATGTAGCATAAGCATCTATAACATGCATGAAGATACAAAGTTTAGCTATATGATTGTAACTATTTGGCTTCAACTTTGTAGCTCTCTGATCACTACAGCCCTCAAAGATGGAAAGAGCAGCCATTGAGATGACCGGACTTGCAGCTCTTGTGCCTGTTATTGAAGCAGAATTTGAGAACACTATTGTAAGTAAATGAGGTTCCCTATTTTTTTTTAATCTTCACTTTCTTATATTCATCTTGAAAGTTTTAAAATTCAAATTAACGTTCATCATTTGTTTTTGCATACAGGGAGCGGAGGATATGCCACACACATATAGCTGTTTAGGGCGAACAATAAACAAGTCACGCATGATCATAACCACAATAATTGCCGTCCCTACATTTTTTTTCCTTCTTTTTCTTTTTTTAGCTAATTACGTCTGGGACATGGGTAACATGAGTGTAGATAATGCCGGCATACGGTCTGCGTATGCCGACATAAATATAATCAATGGTTTAGTAACGTTCAAAGCCAACAGTAGTCTCCTCCCTACTTTTAGAACAGTAGGTGAAACTAGTACCCCGGTGTTAGGTCAATTCACAATGGGTATTGGAGACAATAAGTTTCGAAGCATACGAATCTTGTGTAATAGCACCTTCCAAACATCCGGGTCTGAGGAGCTGGTCATAGTGACTTGTGAGTGATACATGCCAACTCACCCCATGTTCACCTTGCCTTATTTTCATGCATGCATCATGGGTAGGGTAGTGGTAGAATCACGTTTCCGTATTTAATGGATAAAGTTGTGGCTGTCCTTAATATTTGCATGCATTAGGGTAGTGGTAGAAGCACGTTTCCTTATTTCCAGTAACAAGAATAAAGTGCATCTAGGACTTTAATTTTACTATAAATTGCATTGTAATTTCATTTGGAAGGGGAACAGAAAATATTTGAAAAGCTTGTGCTTGATTTCTATTCTTAATCTTAAGTTCTTGGAAGTTTTGTAGGTTTTGCTTTGTAAAACCTATCAATTGGTGCTTTCATTGAGCCTTAGCCTCCATGGCTTTGGAAGAACTCAATGACTACACTACTCTATCTCGCTTCACTGGTTTGAATCCGATTCGTTGGCTTTTTGAGGTTGAACGGTTCTTCTTCTCGTATGCAATATATGAGGAAGAACGGTTTGCCTATGTTGTGGAGTACTTTGATGATGAACCGTTTTCTTGGTTCAATTCATGGTACCGAGGACCCGAACGCCTCACGTGGAACTCCTTCACCGCTGCAATGCTAACGACCTTCCCTCCGGTACCAAACCCGCCACCAAACCATACGCCATCCCCGGAACCGTTTGCGCCACCTCCACCTCCTCAGCCAACAAGACAAACCTATACTACCAACTTGCCCGAACCAAAACATAAAGTGACACCACCACCAAAACCCCAACCATTGATTGCATTATTTTCACCAACCTCACCCATAACAACACCACCACCTTGTACCAAACCCGTGACTCCACCCTCTACAACCGTCCCAAAACTTATCCACAACGCCGCCGTTCGACTTCAATGGCGGCCACCTTGGCAACCTATCACGACTGCACCATATGCTTCGGGACGAGTGGAATGGCGTCCACCGTGGCGAATAAATCCGTCCTTGAGGACAAGGACATTTTGAAGAAGTGGGGAATGATACATGCCAACTCACCCCATGTTCACCTTGCCTTATTTTCATGCATGCATCATGGGTAGGGTAGTGGTAGAATCACGTTTCCGTATTTAATGGATAAAGTTGTGGCTGTCCTTAATATTTGCATGCATTAGGGTAGTGGTAGAAGCACGTTTCCTTATTTCCAGTAACAAGAATAAAGTGCATCTAGGACTTTAATTTTACTATAAATTGCATTGTAATTTCATTTGGAAGGGGAACAGAAAATATTTGAAAAGCTTGTGCTTGATTTCTATTCTTAATCTTAAGTTCTTGGAAGTTTTGTAGGTTTTGCTTTGTAAAACCTATCAGTGAGCCAATTCAGGTTCACTTAAAAGAAGAAGATGCGTTGAGGCTTAAAAAACTGATGAGAGAAGAGAAGCTGTGGATAAAAGTCACTGGGTCATTCAAGTGGCATCTCGAAAATAGGAACCCATTGATTTTTAAGCAAACGAAGGGACGTGCGCGTTTTGGTTGCCTCATACCTTACCATGACTTGCTTCGTGGAGAGTGTTTCCCGTTATAAATATGTAATCGAATATGCTGGTCGTAGTATACTGTTTATGTATTTATCGTCGTAATTTGTAAATAATGTAATTACGTGTTTACCTATGAAGGTAACTGATGTAATTTGATGGGCTATTACCATAGACGGCTCACTTAATATCAAATAACGTTAAAGTATATATTGTTAGTTGAAATGCAATTGTATATTTTCATACTTGTCAGAGACGACATTAATTCCATACTACTAAGTACTTAAGTGAGTAACTCACACATTTACTAATATAGAAAATATAATGCATTTATGCAAACATTGTCTTCAAATGAATCAAGTGCTTTCATTATATTAAAGCTAAGACAATTTTTTTCGACTCCACATTTTCCCCAAAATGAAAAACTTCAAAACTTTGTATATCCTCCAGCACATATATCACCACAGAAGGCCCATGTTTACTTTCCCAAATGACAACTTCTGCTAACTTAACTTCATTTATAAGACTTATTAAAAACTCATCATGACAAACAAAAAACAGTTATTGCACTTAAGGTATGAAAGGCATAGGAATGTGGGGCGTAATTACGTACTATGCGAAGTCAAGAATGCGTCTCATAAAACAATTTTATGATGTTACGTTTTAATTTCTTGTTTATTAGTTTTTTGTTAAAAGGGATCACGATCATGTATTGTTTTAAGGAATTACCTATATGTGTCATATACGTTACTCATCACCAACCTGATATTGCATAAAAATACTACTTAACTAGTTTATATATAGACCCAATAATTATACTGGCTTTTTAAAGTAACTTGCATTATGGTGATCGAGTATAGAATGTTTAATAAACATAAGTTTTGTGTTGGCATTGCGTATCCCATGGCAACTTTCTGAACTACGCTATTTTTTCTATATCTAAGTTGATACGTAAAGAATGTAGTTATATGATATGATAATCATTAAATAGGGAGTCACATACTTTGAACTAATACAACAAAAACCAATATATACTACTTGCTAATTAAGTTGTTGAATATCCAATAAGACACACCACTTGGACTCACATATCAACTTATTTCTTATTGCATAAGCATTTCATTATTATCTCTAGTAATATATGTTTGTATAGCCTGGAAGTAGTATTACCAATTAATTCAACAACATCCTTTTAGACTTGAAATAACACATGCACATAAAACTTTCCTTGCTCTCAACCTAAATGCATAATAGACAAAATTAACAGTAACTTCCGTAGCTCACTCTCAATACATCATAAACTAGCATTATACCAGTATGTTGTATCAGGATGGTTTTATATCACAGCATTTATCATTTACAAAACACATGAATACGTTAAAAACCTAACTGTCGAAAAACTTTATACCATCTTTCAAATATTAAACAAAAACAAAAAATAAAACAGTATAACTTTAAAATACCTAAAAAAAAGAATAAAGAATGATATGTTACATTAATTGAAAAAAGTTAACAAAACATTAAAACAAATCATTTTTATAATACACGAGGCATTCAGAACCCGTGCTACGCAGAAAGATTGTATCTAAGTATTCACGTAATGTTTGTGTAAGTCGTCTAATATACAAGGCTGGCACGTGAGATATTTGTTGATTGTTGAAGTAACCATTTTTATGAGTTTATAGTTTATTTATTTATTTTTATTTTATTTTATTTAATTGGTTTTTTTTAGTTATTTTTTATTTTTTAAAATGTTTGTAGTGTAAGTTTAGATAATTTTGTATATGTAATGTTTTGGATTTGATTTAGGTGGTTTGGGGCTATATTTTTTCATTTGCTATTGAGCATTAAATGAGAATGGACTTTCAATCTTCTTTTCTCTAAGTTATATAATCTTAGTATCTTACTTAAACTCACACTATCAATTAAAAAAACGCACATTTTTTTTAACCCACTTGCTCTTCAAGCTGATGAAGAATATTTAAGGGAAAAAACAGTGTTGCAAAAAAAGGTCTACAAGGCCGATTAATCACCGATTAGGTGCTGCTGGGCCACCGATCTTGCCGATTTTCGTAAATCGTTCAAACAAATCGGTCAACCGTGGTCAACGGCGGTTAACGATGGTCAAACTTGCCGAAAACTTGTAAATCTTGCTGGCAATACTCTAAACTCACTGTAAATTAGTTTTAATCACCTATAGTCACTATTTATATATATTACAAGATGTTTTTCAATGAAAATCTTGCCGGTAATACCAAAACTCGTCGTAAATACCCAAAGCTTGCCAAAATGCCAATACAATTTATCACTGATTTACTATTTTTGCAACCTTGAACAAATGCAATCACTTATAGTCACTGTCTATATTTATTACAAGATGTTTTTAAGGAAAATCTTTTTGGAAATACCCAAAACTCGCCGAAAATACCCAAAATTGCCAAAATGCCAATCCGATTAATCACTGATTAATCCCGCCTAGACCGATTACAAGCTACAGGGGGTCGACCGCCTCACTACCGATTCGCGATTTTTGCAACCTTGGGAAAAAAAGCTGGAGATAAGTGATTGTGTGAATCATAGGGACAGGATTCTAAAGGAGTTGGAGGTTCTTTCCAGTTCTAATTCTTCAGTTCAAAGCGTTGCTGATTTGAGGAAAATGCAACAGGAGGATTTGGCTGAAGCTGCTAGGCTGTTGTTCGCGGTCACACAAAAGCATGTTTGTCTTTGTGAGTTGTTCTGTTTTATTCAGAAGTTGGAGGCAACGGAGTTTTGATGTGACTTGTGTTTAGTCTCCCAGTTTTGAGATTCATGTGGTGTCAATTACCACTTTTTAAGTGGCTTTTAATTTATTTACATTTTTTTAAATGTTTTTATATATTTATTTACTTAATATGATGTTTTGGTATGGTAATGTTATGCGTTATCTAGTTGAAGGCCCTTTTATGGTAAAAGGTAAAGTTTGAGGGTTTTTGTGTGCATTTTTTCCTTTGGTAACACTATCTTTATGACTGATATGATATCTCTGCATAGGGGAGTAATAGAAGTCTGCTTCTTTAGCTTCTATTTGCAAAGATTGCAATGATATCCTTTAAGCTTCTAATCCCAATAACGTATAACTTAATATTTGGATATTTATTTGATACTTATCTCATATTTATTCATATTCACATCTAAATCTTTGTTAGCCTTGATTATTTTTATTAGAAGTGATGGTCATTCACATTTAGGAACTTTGTAACGTGTATTAGATATCGTGATAGAATAGTCAACGGGCTCGTGGATTGGGATAAGCTAATTGGTTAAAAGTTAAGATATGCTAGCCGTTTATAAGCTTTGAATCCCAAGCCCAATCCAAGTCCAAGTCCAAGTCGTGGCCCTTGCCAAGCCCATTAGGGTATTATTGTAAGGAACTATATAAACCCCTCAAAGTCTCATTTGAGGGGTGTGCTTGAGTGTGTGTGCTTGAATGTGTGTGTGTGTGTTTTCTTTGGAGCAATATAACATCTCTTGTTTTCATCTCTCTACACATACATACGCATAACTTATATCATCATCAAGTCACCATCTTTCTTTCTTCTTAATCTTTCTAAGCATAACGTTTGTGTTTGTGGTTAACGTGTTCTACGCGTAGCTTGGTTTCACGTGGTGATACTTGTGTTCGTTAAGTGGGTTTGTGATAAGGTTGATATATCTAAGGTCCTACAATTGGTATCAATCGCCTAACAATGGTTTAGGAGTGTTTGGTTGAAGTTTTTTTTTTGTAGTGTACGCGTAGTCTTCGTTCTCAAAGTTGTCACACATAAAACATTAATTTTTGCACTTAAATCTTCAAGATTCTTATGGTCTAAGGTTTATATAGTGTTAAAGTTTCTGTTTTTTGCAAAAAGTTCAAAGCTTTACGTGTTTTGGTTCAGTTTTAAACTCGTTTTTGGTTCGTAGTTCATTTCTACGCATAAGCATAAAAGGCATTTTGGGTGTTTTTGGTCAAAACTTTCTTGGTATTTGAGTGTTTTGGAAGCTGTTTGTGCATCAGAAATTGTTTGATTCACTGGAAATTTTTTACGCGTAAGTCAAAACCCTATTTTTACGCGTAAGAAAAGTCAAAACCCTAGTTTTCTACGCATAACTTTTTGGTGAAGAATCTTCGTGCAACAACGGTTACTCAGTGCTTCCCTCACTTGGATAAGTATGTGGAACACTTCGACTTTCGGATATCTTTTACGCTGTGACAGTGTAAAGGATTTTTGGTTTTAAACCAACTCTTACGCATAAGCAGAAAGCTTACGAGTAAGCACTCTACGCATAAGTTAACTCTTACGCGTAAGGTACTTTACTTCTACGCTTAAAGTTTATGCATAAGACTTACGTTTAACCTTAGGTTTACGCATAAGAATCCTACGCCTAAGCTCTTTACGCATAAGGACTCCTACGCATAAGCAATCCTACGCATAAACATTCATTTCTACGCATAAGAACTGGTTTACGAGTAAGATTTTGAGCAAAACTTCAAACGGCTATAACTTTTGAACCGTAACTCCGTTTTCAGCGATCTACCCATCAAAATGACCGTAAGAACGAGGAGAATAGACCACCGAATGAACTTAGGTCAACCTTCAAGTCCTAAAAACGCTCCGAAAAGAAGTTATTGAGGTTTTTAAGTTTTTAGACCAAATTTTCACTACAACAACCGAGCTTAATCTTCATCCAACACAACTCCTTTATCGTTGAATCGATCCTACATCAACTTTATCATATCATACCTTCATCAATGGCAACTCAACAAGACATTCATGCAGCCGGTGCCGAAAACCGTCCTCCTATGTTGGAAAAAGGTGGTTATCTTCAATGGACAAGTCGAATGCTTCGTTACATCAAGACAAAACCTAATGGAAAATTGATTATCAAATCCATTCAGGATGGACCCTTCATACCTCGACAAGTCCAAGACCCTGGAAATGCTGATGCAACACCTCCCGTCCCACCATTTTTTCGTCTTAAAAAAGAATCGGAATACTCTGAAGAGGATCAGAAGCAAGTCGAAGCAGATGACATGGCAATTCATATTGTAGACAGTTGTGAAACTGCTTTCGATATGTGGGAACGTGTTAGACGGCTTTGTCATGGAACTGAAATTGGTCAACAAGATACGGAGAACAAGCTGCTAACTGCTTGGGAGAAGTTTACCTCTACTCCAGGAGAATCCATTGAATCCTACTATGGAAGGTTCGGACTTTAATGAATGAGCTGATCAGAAACAAGTTGACACCCAGAACTATCGTGAGCAACATCAAGTTCTTGAACAATCTACCAGAAGAATGGGGACGATATGTCACTATTGTCAACCAAATAAAAGACTTACATCAAGTGAACTTTGATCAACTCAATGATTTTCTGAAACAAAACCAAAATGAAGTGAATGAAGTCAGGCAAGAAAGATTAGCAAAGAATCATGATCCATTGGCACTCATTGCAAAGACTCAAACTCCAGTGAATACACAACAACAAGCTTCATCATCTTCCACTAACAACAACTTGCAGCAATACATCCCTCCACAACAAAACTATCCACTTGAACAACAACATTACCAGGAACAAGGAATCACTGATCTTGAAATGGAACAAGAAGAAGCTTTGTCACAAGCATTTGCATTCTTGGGTAAAGCATTCAGAGGTCGCTATTCCACACCAACTAACAACAACCAAAGGATTTCATCCAACACTCGCAACAGGAAAATTGCACAGCCGGGTGTGAATATGGGTCATCAAGGACAAATGGTTGGAGTTATTGGGAATCAGCAGGGATATGCTACTGGATTTCGCATGGGTAATCAGGCGGTTCCAAATCAGGGTAATCAGATGGGTCAGAATGTTGGGAATAGAGCAGTGGGTAATCAGAATGGGAATGTTGCAGCTCCAGTCGTTGGGAATTATGGAAATGTGAATTAGGGTAATCAGGTTAAGTGTTATAACTGTCAAGGATTGGGTCACATGGCAAGGAATTGTCCAACTAAGCCGAAAAAGAAGGATCTTGCGTATCTTCAGAAAGCTATTATGTTGGGACAAAAGGAACAATCTGGACTTCAATTGAGTGCTGAGGAACATGACTTCATGGCTATTATGGATGATTTGGAAGACCTCGAGGAACTCAATGCAAACTGCATCTTCATGGCAAATCTTCAGGAGACTAAGTACGACACTGATTCTAACGCACCTCCTGTCTATGACGCCAATGCAATATCTGAGGTACCAATCACTGATCCATGCTATAACAATGTCATATTTGATGTGTTTACTCATGACGAACAACATTCTGTGACATCAGCACCTACTTATGATACATACCTGGACAATCTGAATTGTAGCAATACTAACTCTGAGACTCCAGATGTGGATCCTAGTGGAGACTGTGTGGCACAAAATACTGAGACTGATGAGGAAACACTTGCTTATTTTGAATCATTAATCAACAACTGTGGCATTGAAATTGAGAAAGTTAGAACGGTCAATCGCGAAGTTAAGGCCGCGAATGCTAAATTGACCGCTGAGCTTGAGAGTTACAAGGAGAACGCAAAAGCCTTTGAATTTCATAAAAACAAAGAATCAGAATTAGAAATTGGTTATCGAAATTTGGTCTCTAAAGAACAACTATTGCAAATCAAGTACAACACACTCGATGTGAATTTGAACTTGAAAATTAAATCTTTAAACAAGGAAAATTCTGATTTAAATAACAAACTTTCTAATCAAAAAGAAATGTTTTCTAATCTTGAAAAAAGAAGAAGCAGTTGATTACTGATTTTTCAAAACGAGAAGATTCTCTTCTTGATGAAATTCTTGATAAAAATGAAAAAATCCAAACTTTGGAAAATTTGCTTCTTAAAACGGGTCATTCTGCTCAAACAATCAAGATGCTTTCTAATCAAGTAAATCCGCGTTTTCATACTAATAATAGAATGGCACTTGGTAACGACCCTTCTTCGTTCCTCAAGAAAGCTCAGAAACCTCGGAATGTGTTAAACAATGGGAAAGCTTTACATGAACCCATTATTGTTCGTGATTCTCTTGAAACGTTAGAACTATCTGAGGAGAGTAGATCAAAAATGAAACAAAAAAATCCGGAAATCAAACCAATTGATTATAACAAATGGAACAAAATTAACGGAATTAATTTTGTTAATCAAAAAGAAAAGTCAAAGTTTTCCATCACACCAAGTGTTTCAAACAAAGAGTCAACACTTGTTTCAAAATCTGTTTCAAAACCAGTTGTTGTCTCAAATTCTCTTTCGAACATTGAACAAATGTCTTCAAACAATCCTTTTAACACAAGTGATGCGCGAAGTATTTTAGAAAATGTGAAAACTAGAATTGTGGTTCTTCAAGACACTGTTAAAACTAAAACCAATATTACAACAAACAACTGGTTTAATAGTTTTGATAATGAAAATAAAAAGTATTTTGAAACTCAAATTGCCCCTCAGCTGAATGCCATCAGTGCAAGGGTAATTCATTTTGAACAAGCATTTTTGAAAGAAACAGTTGACTTTGTCAAGGACCATAAATCCCTGGTAAAGCAAGATAATGACTGTGTCGAACACATCAAAGTTTTGGAAAATTTAAATGATTCTCTCTTCGAAGATGTTCTGACTACTGATATTATGTCCATCATTTTACAAACATATTCTGTTGAAGATCATGAAAGACTCAAGTCTGAGACCTCCAAAATTGTTTCAAAATATGAAAATGCACTTGAGAAACTTGAAAAAGAAAATGTCTCATATTTTAAACAACTTGATCGAAAAACTAAGGAATGCAAGTATGACAAACTGTCATATGAGCGTGCCTACAATGACATGAAAGCGAAAAATGATCTTTTGAGGGCTCAGCTGGAATGTCAAAAAGGAAAGGCAGTGGATACTAAGATTACAAAACCATTGACTGCGGAGAAAGCAAATGTTCCCAAACCGGTTTTAAAACCAAAAATGTCTGTTTCTATGCCTCCTCCAAAAGTTAATGAGAAAAATGATTTATCAAAACCAGTCACTCCACCTGCCTTGCCTAAACAACATGTTGATAAAGGAAAAGCGGTTATCGAGAAACCAAAAGTTTTAGCTCCTGGCCTTTTCAAGATGAGTACCACTAATGCGTCTGCCTCTACATCTAAAACATATGGAACAAACGACATAAGTTTAGAAAAGCACTCTAAAGAGACTAGGAAAGTTGAAACCACTTCTCTAGATAAGATTGTGAATCCTAATGAGTGTACCTTACCTTCTACAGGACTAGGAAGCATCTCTAGGAGCAGCAGACTAAAGCCTAAGAGCAATACAAGGAACAATAGAGTCTCGCTTGCCTCTAAGAGTAGTCGCTTGAATAAAGAGAAGAAAGTAGAAGAACACCCTAGGAATTTACCGCTTTGTAATAAGAAAGACATTTCATCTGAATGTACTGAACCTATGAAACTTGCTAAGTCTAATGAATGTGTTGAATCTCTTTGTTTAACTTGCAAGAAATCTTTAACTAATGTTCATGATGATTGTGTTTCTAAGAATGAGATTGTTAAGCCTGTTAAAAAGAATGTTCCCAAAAGAACTTATGCTAAACGAATAGGAAGACTAGTTGCGAGACTTAGGCTTTACACTACTGATAGGGAGCATAATGTTTACTTTAGGGATGACATTTGGAAACCCACAGGTAGAACTTTCACACTCGAGAATGGTAGAATGAGTGATGCACCTGTCTTACCAATAGATAACTTCTATGAGTGTGATCAGGATTTTACCTCTAACCTAAAGGAACCAAAATCAAAACGGTTTCCAAAATCTTCTTCTTCTGTTATTGGCAGGTTATCGAAATATGTCTTTGGATCGTCGACTCGGGTTGCTCCAAGCACATGACCGGGAATCTGAAGCTGCTGATCAATTTCGTCTGGCAATTCATTGGAACCGTACGTTTCGGAAATGATCATGTAGCAGCTATCATGGGTTATGGAGATCTACCTTTTGGAAATTATTTGATCACTCGGGTTTACTATGTCGAAGGGTTGGGACATAATTTGTTCTCAGTCGGGCAGTTCTGTGATGCAGATTTAGAGGTTGCTTTTAGGAGAAATGCTTGCTTCGTTAGAAACTTGGATGGCACTGATCTCTTAACTGGGAATCGTGATACAAACTTGTATGCTATCGACATTAACCAAATGGCCTCTTCATCACTAATATGTCTTATGACACGAGCATCTGGAACAAGGTCCTGGTTGTGGCACAGACGGTTATCCCATCTCAATTTCGACACCATCAACAAACTTGCCAAAGACAACATCGTCAATGGACTTCCAAAGTTCAAATACACCAAGGATCACTTATGTCCATCATACGAACAAGGAAAAAGCAAAAGAGCATCATATAAACCCAAATCCGTACCTAGTTTGGAAGCAAGGTTGCATATGTTGCACATGGACTTATGTGGCCCAATGAGAGTTGAAAGCATTAACGGGAAAAAGTATATTCTTGTTATCGTCGATGATTATTCAAGATATACATGGGTTAGATTTCTGAGATCAAAAGACGAAGCACCAGGCATCATCATAACCTTTCTGAAGCGTATTCAAGTACTTCTTCAAGCTCCTATAAGAGTTGTAAGAACAGACAACGGCACAGAATTTACTAATCAGGAGTTAAGAGCTTATTTTGAAGATGTTGGAATCACACATCAGGCATCAGTTGTTAGAACTCCACAGCAGAATGGGGTAGTTGAAAGAAGAAATCGTACTCTTGTGGAAGCTGCTCGCACAATGCTAATTTATTCTAGTGCACCGTTATTTCTATGGGCTGATGCTGTTGCCACTGCTTGTTTCACTCAGAACCGATCCCTAATCCATCCAAGATTCAATAAAACCCCATATGAAATAGTGAACAACAGAAAACCTGATATCTCTTACTTTCACGTGTTTGGCGCTTTGTGCTATCCGACAAACGACAGAGAAGATTTAGGGAAACTGAAAGCTAAAGGTGATATTGGAATCTTCATTGGATATTCAGATAGCTCGAGGGCATTCAGGGTGTATAACAGGAGAACTAGGAGGATCATGGAGACGATGAACGTGAATTTTGATGAACTTTCACAGATGGCTTCTGAGAGACTCGCTCTAGAACCCGCACTAAACCCGCAGACTTCTGGACACATCAGTTCAGGACTCGTACCTCAAAGAGCTCAATCAACTTCGTTTGACAATCCTAAAGAACAAGAATGAGAGAATTTCTTCGAGTTAATGTTCGATGAATACTATGGTGGAACTTCGACAAATGCATCAAACCATCATTCCACTGCACCCGCTCAAAATCATCCACCACCACCAACAGAAGATGCATCTACAACGGTCGAAACCAATGCACCAACTCCATCAACATCATCTACATCTACTCCAGTTCTTGCACCCGTTCTACCAGCAGTTGATGAGCAAAACCAACACCAGAACGATGCAACGTTAGATGAAGACTTATTTGAAAACCCGTTTGCCACGGAATCAGCTGAATCATCCTCATGCTTACGAGAACCATCTAACTCGCATACGTTTAACCAACGGTATCCTTCTACTCTGAAGTGGACAAAAGACCACCCAATTGAACAAGTTATTGGTGAACCTTCAAGGCCAATTCAGACGAGACGCCAACTTACCACCGATTGCGACTTATGCATTTACCTTTGCTCAATTAGCAATATAGAGCCAAAGAACATTCGCGAGGCAATGGCAGAACCCGAATGGATAGAAGCGATGCAGGAGGAACTTCTCCAATACCGTCTACATGACTCTTGGGAAATGGTTCCAAGACCAATTGACATTCGCGTCATTGATCTCAAATGGTTATGGAAGAACAAAAGGGATGATGAGATGACTGTCATTCGTAACAAAACTCGTCTTGTGGCCAAAGGATACAGACAAGAGGAAGGAATAGACTTTGAAGAGTCATTCCCGCCGGTAGCTAGACTAGAAGCAGTCAGGATATTCTTGGCCTATGCCGCTCACAAAAACATCACGGTTTATCAGATGGACATTAAGACAGCGTTCTTGAATGGAACTCTGAAAGAAGAAGTGTACGTGAGTCAGCCAGAAGGCTTCATCGACTTGGAACATCCAGACTACGTCTACAAACTCAAAAAGGCAATCTATGGATTGAAAAAAGCTCCGAGAGCGTGGTATGACGAACTTTCCTCTTTCCTTATCCAAAACAATTTCACCAAAGGAACAGTTGATCCTACCTTGTTTACACAAAAATGCAAAAACGACATTTTGATTGTTCAGATTTATGTGGACGACATCATCTTTGGGTCCACTAATCTGAATCTTTCAAAACACTTTGAAAATCTCATGAAAAGCAAATTTGAAATGTCCATGATGGGGGAACTAAAATTTTTTCTTGGTTTACAAATACATCAGTCCCCTCGTGGAATTTTTATAAATCAAGCTAAATACACAACTGAGATTTTGAAAAATCATGGTATGGATAATTGTGACTCGGTCGGAACACTAATGGTAACTTCACCAAAAATTGGAGCCGATTTGTTTGGGAAACCTATTGATCCGAAGAAATATCGGAGCATAATTGGTTCTCTCATGTACCTCACTGCTAGTCGACCAGATATTCATTTTGCTGTTTGCTTATTAGCACGGTTTCAGGCAAAGCCTACCGAACTGCACCTCAAAGAGGTTAAACGGATCTTTCGGTACCTGAAGACATCCATTCACATGGGACTTTGGTATCCGAAGGAATCCGGATTTGATCTAATTGCCTTTTCAGATGCGGACCACGCATGTGATCAAGTTACAGCAAAAAGTACATCCGGAGGAGCACAATTTTTGGGTGAAAAGTTAGTCAGCTGGTCTTCAAAGAAACAAGATTGCACTGCACTTTCAACCACTGAAGCTGAGTATGTGTCTCTATCTGCGTGTTGTGCTCAAGTTCTATGGATGAGAACACAACTCACAGATTATGGCTTTACTTTCGATAAAATACCTATGTATTGTGACTCGAAAAGTGCCATAGCCATATCATGCAATCCTGTTCATCACTCAAAGACTAAGCATATCAGAGTCCGCTATCACTTCATAAAAGAACATGTGGAAGAAGGTACTGTTGAATTATTTTTCGTGAAGACAGATTACCAACTCGCCGATATATTTACTAAATCCCTTCCAAAAGAAAGGTTTGACGATTTAGTTCGACGAATTGGAATGCGAAGCCTAACCCCTGAGGAGTTAGAACGTCTTCTCGAATCTTCTTGAAAATGATTTTCCAAAAAGCTTCGCTCTAAATATTTTTGAAAAACAAAATACAAAATTTGAAAAACCAACAAAAGCAAAATATAAAAATATAAAACTTTCAAAAATACAAAAACAATATAAAATAAAAAATCCAAAAATATTCTTCTCACGACATGTCTCTTGTATAATCGATATTCTGTACGTTTCTAGAAATATCATTCAACAATGATACGGGCATGTACAGATGCTTGAGCGAGAGTTCTTTAAATGTTTTCTAAAACATGTCGTTTCTCAAAATTTCTTCAAAAATGGCTTTCGTATACTTCAGTACGAAACCCGGACAAAAATGATGACTTTTGATTATTTCAAATCAAAACTCGTGTTTTTCAAGAAAAATCTAGTGTACGCTTCAGTGCACTACATTTTAAACTGGTGAGAAATCATCATCATCTTGAGCACCTTTTCAAGATTGTTCAAAAAGATTTTCAAAATCTTTCAAATATTTTGTGCTCAAGATAACTCCCTCTAAACCCTTTAATTGATTATGCTTTATTAAAGGGGGAGCTTAAAACATAAATGTTCCAAATTCACGCTTAAATCAAATCCGTTTATCTCCCCAAAAGACTTTAAAATGTTGTTTAATCCGTTGATATAAAAAATATCACGATTATGCTATTTTTGAGGGGGAGGAGACGTGATTAAAATGTGATCAAAAATGTTTAATGATCGGTGTTTGAATCTCATAATGAGCTCGACTCAGACGGAACCAATGAATTGACGGGAATCAAAGTCAGTAAATGTACCATCTCGAGAAACTTGTGATAGATATGCACCTTCATGGTCTAACCTCCTTTTCAAGGAGTGTTTACAACTTCAAGTTAATTACTAGAGTTAGTTGTCACCTAAAAACTGACAATGGAACTCTTTAACTAGGCAACGTAACCGTGTCTCGTGGGGAATTGTCTATCATGAGCCGATCAATTCAAAAAGTGCGAACTCTACTTTCACTGTGCAGATTTCTGTCAAAACTTATAAGCACATGTGAAGGGGGAGTGTTTCTGAAAATATAAAACTCTCGGAGTGTCTCAAACATGTTTTCTATCATAAACACTTTGAGAGATTTTCAAGAAAAATGGTTTTATGGCAACAATAGGACAGTCATGGAGTTATAAGGTGACTAAGGATAGGAAATTCGTCCTATGATCCGCCAGAGCCGGAGGGATCTACCCAAGGACATCACAAATAGTTAGTATTAGAAGTCCTTAGGAATGATTGAAAAAAGGAGTAATGTGAGAAAGGAGAAAGAAGGGGTTGAAGAATTAAAAAGAAAAGTAATGAAAAAGGGTGAAAAGAAATAGCCCTCCATATTCAACCTTAGGGCAGAAACTGGGTTCAATTCATCTGCTACTAGTTGTCACTAGATGACACTGGTATTGAAGACAAAGACGTCATGGACCCAGTGACGCACTGCACTAAACCTTCTAGCCACTCAATTCCTCTCAAAAGGGACTTGTTTCATTCTCACTGGGAACCCTACATAATCTATCGACTTTCTCTTAGAGATTATTGATATTGAAGAAGGAGACCCTCTCCCTAGTCTCCGCTCAGGAAAACCAAAATGCACTAATTGAGTCTAGAGCCACGAGATTCATCAAAAGATCTCATAGGAACACTTGTCATGACATCGCTTGTTGTTCATCAATAAGGACACAAGTGATATATTCTAGAGTCCTACCCAGATCTTAGCAATCTGCCAGAACATTTATGAGAAGTTTCACATCTGTGATCTTCAATGATTGAATGGAAACTCCTGCCAGGGTCAACATCAAGCAGCCCTGACAGCAGGTCACTTCGGTAACTCCCCGTGGATTACGCTTAGTGTGTCTCAAACGGTCTACAGTCGTGGAGTGATGCTTCGGTGTACTTCAGCGACTCATCTGAATTGTAGATGTACTTCGGTATATCGTATTATCTCACTTGTGGGACTCCAGTTCAGGAACGGCCATTGTAAGAATTAGAGATGTGTTTTCACACTATGCTGTTAACACCCTCGAAACTCAAATTTGTAAGTGCCGGAATCCGCTTATAACTAACCTGTTTTTATGTTTTCTTCTTATGGAAGCTCCGGAGCGGATTGATCGTGCAGATTTTCCACATGCTCATACCAACAACACATGAAAGTTCTCATCAAAATCAAAGGCAACACAAAGTCAAAGATGATTCTTCGTCAATGTCAAAGAATCTACAAAGTTTAAAGACTCGAGAACTACATCATTTGTAACGAAAAGACAAATAGAAGTGTGAGCATGGTGGAGAAAGGCGTGGAGACACCTAACCAACGAAGTTGACAAATGGCTCTATACCACATTAACTGATCACAAAGCATGAAGGAACAAATAATTAAGACTATTCTATATCAACACACAAAGTTCTAGCTCAAAAAAAGTAAAGACCAAATCAAGTGGAGCATCTTTTGAATGACCACCCCTTAGGGGGAGATTGTTAGCCTTGATTATTTTTATTAGAAGTGATGGTCATTCACATTTAGGAACTTTGTAACGTGTGTTAGATATCGTGATAGAATAGTCAACAGGATCGTGGATTGGGATAAGCTAATTGGTTAAAAGTTAAGATATGCTAGCCGTTTATAAGCTTTGCATCCCAAGCCCAATCCAAGTCCAAGTCGTGGCCCTTGCCAAGCCCATTAGGGTATTATTGTAAGGAACTATATAAACCCCTCAAAGTCTCATTTGAGGGGTGTGCTTGAGTGTGTGTGTGTGTGTTTTCTTTGGAGCAATATAACATCTCTTGTTTTCATCTCTCTACGCATACATACGCATAACTTATATCATCATCAAGTCACCATCTTTCTTTCTTCTTAATCTTTCTAAGCATAACGTTTGTGTTTGTGGTTAACGTGTTCTACACGTAGCGTGGTTTCACGTGGTGATACTTGTGTTCGTTAAGTGGGTTTGTGATAAGGTTGATATATCTAAGGTCCTACAATCTTTTTTCCTCACATATTTTTCAATGGCAGATTTTTTGATGTTGAATGAACTAATGAAAGTCGCGGGTTCTTGCGCTTACATGAGCGTATGGCCTTGTGGTTTGGGCAAGAGGCTGCAGAAGAAAATGGTTTTGCAAAGTTAATTAATGCTTGCATAGATCATCTAAAGAGTTTGATAATGAAGCGTAGGGAGATGATTGTGAAGACAGAAGCTTTGGGAGAGCGTGGTGACGCGCTTGATAGTTTGAATGCGTTGAGAGATACCCAGGCTAGGCAAACCAAGCTGTTTGCCTTTTTTTTTGGTAAAAAGGTTACCCCGATAAAATATTATTACTTCAAAAAAAAAATTAAGTACAACGGGTGTGGGTGAGTCCCACACCTCAGCATAAAAAGGTAAACCAAACGGGCCTATATCGCTTAAGACCTAAACTGGCATAGGAAATGACATGCCATACTTATGCAAAATAAAGCAAACACCTATCTAATTTGACCCCGACGATTAATGTCATATGCGTTAGCATACTTCATTTGAGCACTAGTCAAAACATAGTCATCAAAGGTATCATCATCATATGGATCTTGATCATAGGTTTCCTCTTTTCATTGCTCATATAGGCTCTTCATGCCCGCTGCACTACCACTTTTAGCATCGTTATATGCCATATAACTAGTAGTTTCATTGTAGTCCTCAAAAAATTCATCGTCATTACTATCACTATTTGAAATAACTAATTTCCCAACCTTAGAAAACGGATTACCAACCTTTTTTTTCCATCATTAACCATGTCAAGTGTGCCATTTGAATTAACAGGAGGAGCAACAATGGATGAGCTAGGGATGCTTTCATTGTTTCCCACGTGTCCCACATTAGCCTCCTTTTTCATAGGAAGCGACTTTCCATCATCACCCAGAAGCAAAAGCTTCCCCTCAATTATTTGACTTTCTAGCTTATTAATCTTTCAACGAGAGACGTAGTATTTGGACAGCCAAATGAATCAATAGTTGAACTTGCCTGTTTATCCATGTTCCCAATTCCATTACCAAAATCTGAGTCTTTACTAACGTGTCCTCCATCAACAGTAGTAGTAGTATTCACGTTTGATAAAGATGTTGGGTGAAAGTGATGCGGCTATTCGTAAGCAAGAAGGTTATGTTGCGTTCATGGCTGAAGATATGTAGTGACTTTTGGGTGTTGATTGTGGTATCTAAATGGGGTCTTTTGGTTTCTTGTTTAGGATATTTAGGTTGTTAACAAGGATATGTAAATGGATCTTTTGTTTGGTTGTTGCTGATGTGTTTGGTTATTTGTTGGTGTTCTTCTAAGCTGTAATTATTATGATGAAATATAAATCTAAGTTTTAGTATTTAATCTTGCATCGTTTTGTTGTATTGTTTATTGAGCAATTTTTCTTTTAGTTTTTTTATTATCATGAAAAAGGGTATGTTGTTAGCGTTAACGTTGTGACTCATTTTGTCTCTCTCACACACATGAAAATAAAACATACAAAAATGAAATCAGATCAAATCTATGAAACCAAAATAGTTATATAAATATACTGCTCTTTTATCATTACTTATGTTTTTATACGCAATTCAACCAAATTAGCGCTTTTAGTTTGACAACACATAAATCAAATCAAACCCTAGATGCAGTCAAATTAGGGTTTATGGTGTCAATTCAATTTCATGAAAATGATAATCAAATCAATGTATGGATAATTCCTGGGGCGTATAACGGGTTGATTTGAAACTACAAATGAAGATCATGTTTACAGGTTTGTATTGTAATTAGATTACATAATTTATCCTTGTAATTTGACAAACAACACATTGAGACTTATACTCGATATAATTCGGATTAACATACAGTTAACTACAAAGAAGAAATTAATTAAATCATGCAACTCGTTCATAGAAACAAACTTAACATTTAACAAAACATGCTATTCATATCATAAAACAATATAAAAATCCTTATCAGAAAAATTATCAATGTAAGCCATCTAACTAATAGATTCAGACTTTCCACCAACACATGTACTCTCTTGAACAAACGAAGATATGTTGAAAAGTCTCTCAACATTTTCAAGATGCGTAAATTATCATATATATATTCGTCTTCATGAAAAGCAAATGTAGCATCCGTAATATCATAAGAGACAGGATCAACATTTGAGTGACAAACCTATGAAAAAAGATAAAGTTGTACAACTGTTAATGTCACACATAAAAACAACATAAATGTAGAATAAATTATACTAATAACTTACGAGATTATTATCATTATCATTTCCTTCAGCAATATCGTTAGAATGCTCAACAATGTGAATAACTTTAGATTCGATGGTTTCTTCAGTAGTCATGTAATCATATTGAAGTTAAACAAAAATGGGATATAATAAAAATTAAATGAAACAACCTTACATAACCATATTAGAAAATAGAACAATTTTTTTTAAAAACTCACATCGAAAATGCAACATCACATTTCAACCACAAACAGCCAATAATACATTTAAATAAAAAATAACTACTACCGCCAAAATTAATAAATTCATAAACCATCTATCTTAACATTTTATGGTAAGTTAAACATGTATTTTACTAAATTTATCATATTTGACAATATAAAAATAATAAAATCATTATTTTAAACAAAACATTTAAACAAATCATTTTTAGAATACATATTGTTAGGTCACCATAATTAACACAAGCATCAATATGTAAGAAATAGATAAAGAAGTGATCGGATGAACACTTACACACACACGTATGAAACTAAAGAAACATTAGGCGTTGGATATATGTGTAAAATGAACAACCAACCTTCAAATGAAGGTTTACAACATTATTTTTAGGGGAAGGGAACTAGGGCAACACTTCTAGTCCCTTCCATCCTTATGGGCTTGGGCCAAGACTTATGGGCTTTCTACATAAGCCTTTCCTTTAATACAAATATAAAAGCCTAATTAAGCAACCCATTACATATTGATTACAAACACTTGAAATATAAGTTAGGAGTGATTCCAACAATCTCCCCCTAAGTGTTGGTAATTAATGACTTCAGTAATCTTGAAAATTTGTTGGTGCGAATGTAATAGTTTCCTTGACGTCTTCTGACATTCTTCTTTCTTGTGAGAAGAAGTGTCTTGATTCCAACAATCTCCCCAGTGTGAGGATCTTGTTTTTCTTTGAAGTTTTCAGCTTTGACGTCTTCATTTAACTTTGTTCTTTGTTCTGATGTGGATATGGTGATGTTAAGTTGTGGTTATCTGCATCAGGTCCGCTTCGTTGCTCCATCGTCTCCACGTCTTTCTCCAACATGCTCACACGCTCTTTGACGGTGAATTTCATATGTGAAGTAGTTCTCGAGTCTTTATAACTTTGTAGATTCTTTGATTTGAAGAAGAATCATTTTGACTTTTGTTGCCTTTGATCATGAGAGAACTTTCTTAATGATGTTGTTGGTATGAGCATGTGGAGAATCTGCACGATCTCTTTCTCCCGCGAACATCCATCAGCAGCAGCATCTCAGGTACAGTCACGAACACCAATTGATCATTGTAATCTTTTCTTAAATAATTGATTACTACAATTGTTCTACTGATGAATGTCTTGATTCCATTCACCTTGGTCGGGCGAATCAGCCGTCCGAATCCCGTGAAGGACAGTTGGCATTACAATAAACAAGTTCATGTAAAGACCCACATTTTCAGGACTCGATTCTTGAAAGGAATATCCTTAGCGGGATTTCCAGCACTTACAAGTTCGAACTTCAAGCGTGTTAATAGCATAGTGTGAAAACACATCTCTAATTCTAGCAAAGGCTGTTCCTGAACTAGAGTCCCTCAAGTAGGATAACACGATGTACCGAAGTACACCTACAGTTCAGGTGAGTCGCTGAGGTACACCGAAGCATCACCCCACGACTGTAGACCATTTGAGACAACACTAAGCGTAACCCACAAGGAGTTACCGAAGTGACCTGCTGTCAGGGCTGTTTGATGTTGACCCTGGCAGGAGTTTCCATTCAATCACTGAGGATCACAATTGTGAACCCCTCATAAATGTTCTCGATAGATTGCTAAGATCTGTGTAGGACTCTAGAATTGTATCACTTGCGTCCTTATTGTTGAACGACAAGTGATGAAATGTCAAGTGTTCCTAAGAGATTTTTTTAATGAATCTGTTGGAATCACTCATAAACTAGATTACAAGTGTTAGTAATTAATATGTAATAGTTAGCTTAATTAAGGCTTTTATGTTAGTAATCAAGGCTAGGCTCATGTAGAAAGCCCATGAGCCTATGCAAAGCCCAATAAGAAAAGGAAAGGAACTTGGTGTGTTGCCCTATTTCCTTCCTATAAATAGACTTGTAAACCATCCTTAGATGGTTGGTTGTTCACTTTCACATTTATCCTAAGCATAAACTTTCTCTCAATTTATACGCATAAGTGTGTGTATGTGCATCCGATCCTTTCTTCATCTCATTTCTTCATCTTGATACTTGTATTACAAATATGGGAACCTAACAGTGGTATCATTCGCCAAATAGTTGGGTGAAACGGTTTTGTTTTTGAAGTTTTTTTGGTTATACGCGTAGCTCTCAGTTTATAAACTTTTATACGCAAAAAGCTCAAAATTTTACACTTTAAAACTCAAGATTCTTGTACTTTAAAGGTTATTTGTTGTTAAAGTTTAAGTTTTTGGCAAAAAGTTTTAAACTTTACGTGTATTTCCTTAGTTTTGAGCTTGATTTCATTCGCATAGTTATTTCTACACGTAAGCTGAAAAAGAGTTTTTTGATCATCAAGTTTCAAACTTTTGTGTTATTTTGGTGATATTGAAGCTTTTTCATCATTAAAATCAGGTTTAGAAACACTTTGGGCAGAAAACTCGGTTTTTGGTGAATCCTACGCTTAGCAAAACCCTAAGTTTACGCGTAAGCTTTCCTTGGTTTGATCTTCAGTGTTATTGGTTTACTCAGTGTTTTCTTGCTTGGATAAGCCTGAAAACACTTCGACTTTTGATATCTTTTACACTAGTGAAGTGTAAAGGATTTTTGGGCAAAAACCCTAGTTTTACGCCTAAGCTAAAGCTTACGCGTAGAATCTTTACGCCTAAGCATTGTCTTACGCCTAAGCCTTGTCTTACGCATAAGCAAATCTTACGCATAAGCATTCTACTACTAAGCTTTTGGATTACGCATAAGCTAAAGTTTTCTTAACCCTACGCGTAAGCTTCTCCTTACGCATAAGTTGGTGTTTTTACGCATAAGGTTTTCTTTGCCTAAACTGGTTTTCTACGCATAAGGTTACTTCATCAACAAAGTTTCATTCGACTACAAAGATCCATCATAAACACAAGTTTCAAGATGTCTCAACCACCATACTCTAACTATTTTCCTCATATGTATCCTTAACAACAACAACAACAACAACTCCATCAACAACAACAATTTTATCAACAACTACAACAACAACAACAACAACAACAACTTCAACAACAATTTCCTCAAGGAGCAATTCAACCACAAATTATTCAACCACCACCTAGTCTTCAAGTACAACCCTACACTAACTTTCACAATCAACATCCATCCAGGAATACTATGAAGGAACCATCTTGGTTTGGCAAGATGTGTGAAGCTTTAAGCTGCCAACAATCCATACATGAAGCTAGATCACTTGATAGACCTCCAATGCTCACTCCTGGAAACTATGATCAATGGGTGATAAGGTTCTTTAGATTCTATGATCTAAAGAAGCCACATGGAAAGTTCTTGAAGAAGGTCATCCTGGAAGGTCCATTTCAGATGCCTACTGTCACTGTACCCGGAGATCCAAATGCTAATCCACCAAGAGATGATGTCACCAACGTTGCAAATCTTAATGAACTCACTACTGATCAACTTCTACACTTTGAAGCCGATGAACTAGCAATGAAATATATCCTTTTGGGATTACCCAATCTGATATTTCAAAGTGTTGATGCTCAAAAGACTGCTAAAGCGATGTGGGAGCATATTTATCTTCTAATGGAAGGCACAGAACTCAATCAAGAAGACATGGAATCCAAAATCTACTTGGCTTATGAACACTTCATGATTGAACCAGGAGAGACATTAGAGTCGTATCATCATCGATTCTCAGACATCATCAATGACTTGGAAAAACATAACATCATTATGCCAAGGATTGCTGTCAACACTAAGTTCCTAAGTAGTCTTGGTCCTGATTGGGAAAAGTATGTCATTTTCATCCGTCAAGCGAAGAATCTTCATCATGCTACATACGGATTGTTGTACGACTATTTGAAGCCCCACAAAAAAGAAGTTGGCAAAGAAAGGGTTATCCGTGGACTACCTGTTTCACCCTCACTTCCGGATAATCAACAATTAGCTTTGTGGGCTCAAGCATGCTATCCTCAATTCTCGATTTGCCAACAACCTTCACAAATCCTCCACGACCAACTGCAACAATTACACCTTATGATCCGTCACAACACCAATCTCATGAAAATCAATTGGTTCCATACAACAACAACAATGATCAAGCACTTTACAGTGAATCTAATGAGGATACAGAAACTTTCGATGCATTGCAACAAGGGTTTGTCATGATTGCTAGAGCCTTCGGCCGATACTCAAACAAATCCAACAATCGCATTCGTACCTCATCCAACACAAGGAATCAGGCTGTTGTTAACAATGGACGTGTTGAAGTTCAGAATCGTGGTAATGTTCGTCAGATGGGCGGTGGTCAAGGGTTTAATCCAATGGGAAGGAATAACATGGGTGCTCCACAACAACAAAGGGCTCAAGTGGTTGAACAGGGTAATGCTCAGAATGGGGTTAATGGTCTTCGTTGTTATAACTGTAATGAGAAGGGTCATCTGGCTAATGCATGCCCTAAGCCGAGGACAAGAGGCAGCGCTTATCACAAAGAGGCTTTACTCTTGGCTCTCAAGGATGAAGCTGGTGGAACTCTTACCAACAAGGAACAAAGCTTCATGGCAAATGCAGATTCTGATGATGACATGGAGGACTTGCAGGCTAATGCTGCAGTGATGTTAATGGCAAACATGCAAGCTCTCCACATGAGTGACACAGGCCCAGTGTATGACACTGATGGCTTGTCTCAAGTACCAGATCAAACTATTCTGATTAATGATCTGATATCGTTACCAGCATCTGCATCCGACAAGACTCAGAATGTTCAACATGAATCTTCCACATCTCATCATGACGAAAATCAAATGGATCCTGTTGTCACATTTTGTTAGGATTTAGTAAATCCACTTATTAAAGTATCGGTCACCTCTATTATATGTAATCGTTAGAAAGCTCGTAGTCGTAGTTATTTAATGTTAGGTGGTATTTAGTTTTGTAACACCGTGGAGGACGGACGGGTCTTTACCCACTGTATGCCTGATCCACAGCCCGTAGGTGGCATTTTATGTAAGACTATAAATACCTCTACCTCCCAAGGTAGAGGGTTGGAGCTCATAATAATACTTTTACTTTCTCTCACTAAGTTCACAAACCTCTAATTCTTTCTCTCTCTAAAAACCTTATAGTATACGCCTACTTTTGATCATGGTTTGATGTGTTTGTGAAATCTAATATGTTACAAATGGTATCAGAGCCATGGTTTGATCATATCTCTTACATGTTCTTGGATTTCTAGTGGTTTTATATGGTTTTTGGGTTTGAAAAAGTTTAGTGGTTTTTGCATCATTTGCACCATTTCTTGTGTTAAAGTTTAGATTTTGATTGTACTTTTGTGTTTAGAATCATCATAAGTGCTTAGGTTTTGATTTGGAAGGCTTGAATCACTGTGGTTGGATTGTTTTTGGAATTTAAAGTGGCGTTTTATGTGTTTTGCATGTTAGCGATTTGTATCACGGTATAATATTCAGTCGAGCAATTTGTCTAGTTTTGGAAGCAATTTTTGTCAATAACAAATCACTTAATTAAGCGATTTGTCCGGGTAGTGGCTGTACTTGCGCGATTTGTTCGGAGAAGCGATTTGTCACTTTTTCAGCGACTTGCTTATTTAAGTGAGTTGACAGTTTAAGCGATTTGTCTTATTTGTGCGATTTGTATCATCAAGCGATTTGTCAGTTTAAGAGGTTTGTTGGAGTATGCGACTTGCTTATTGAAGCGAGTTGTAAGTTTAAGTGACTTGTCTTGGTTAAGCGATTTGTCTTGATCAAGCGATTTGTCTTGGTTTAAGCGATTTGGTAGTGGATGTGACTTGACACTTTTGAGCGATTTGTTGACTGTGCGATTTGTCTTGTTGAGCGATTTGTCTCTTGTGACTTAGTGCTTTTCTTCTTGATTACATTCTGCGGTTTTCTCTTGATTTAGTAAAATCCCGTGAAAGAATCTATTTCCCAGTTTAATCATAGAGTTATAAAATACCGTGAAATCTGTAAACATGTCTACCAACGTGCCTACAATCATCTCTTTTTTAGCTGAGGACGTTCAAGCAGCTGGATCAGATACTCATCCACCCATGCTTGACAGAACTGACTATGACTCATGGGCTCAACGAATTAGGTTGTACTGTTTGGGAAAGGAAAATGGGGTCAACATTCTCAAGTCAATTGATGAAGGACCTTATCAGATTGAGACTACAAGAGACACACTTGAAACAGCTGCAGATGGAACATTGATATTAGGTTTGGACAAACCAAAGACGTATGATGAGCTTAGTGATAAAGAGAAAAAGAGATACGATGCTGATATCAGGGCTTCAAACATTATACTTCAGGGCCTTCCAAAAGATATCTACAAGCTTATCAATCACAACACTGAAGCCAAGGCTATTTGGGATAATGTCAAGATGCTTCTCTCAGGTTCTGAATTAACTAAGGAAGACAGAGAATCACAATTGTATGATGAATTTGAGCACTTTAAGATGAAACCAGAAGAAAGTGTCTATGAATATTACGTGAGATTCCACAAGCTTGTGAATGACATGAGGAATATCAAAATGACCATGCCAAATATTCAGCTGAACTCAAAGTTTGTGAACAACATGAATCCTGAATGGCACAAATTTGTCACCTCTGTGAAGCTAACCAAAGGATTAAAAAACACCAACTATGAGCAACTGTATGCCTTCCTGCTTCAGAATGAGAGACATGCTATGTTTGAACGAATGATTCTTGAAAAGTTCAAATCTAAACAGGGAGAAACAAGTTCGTCAAATGATTCAACAACCTTTTACACCAATGTTGGAATTACCACCAAAGCTTTTCAAGTCATACCCACGGGTAATGGTAATTACAAGCTCATTCCTGATCCTGCATATAAGCCTCCAGACTCAAACACACTCATGGAAAACTTCATCAATCAACTATCTCTCATGGTTAGTCAAAATATGAATTCCACTCCACACACCAACAATAACCTCAGAACAGCATCCAATCCACACAATCAAGCTACTGTCAGAGATGGTAAGGCAGTGGTGCAGAATGTGCAAGGAAGACGATATGAACAAGGGATGATTGGAGCAGGTTATGGTAATACTGGAGTAGGTGGAGGATTTGTGGCTAATCAGAATCGTGGAAGAAATGCCAATCAAGGGCAAGAAAAGCCAATCAAATGCTACAAGTGTGGTGGTGAGGGACATATTGCGAGGAACTGCACATCTCCAAAACGTCCACAGAATGCAGAATACTTCAGAGACAAGATGTTGCTTGTGCAAGCTCAGGGTAATGGAGCAGCTTTGGATGAAGAGGAGTTGTTGTTTCTTGCAGAAGGGAATGCTAAGACATATGATGCTGATGTGGATGAGCAGCCAATTCAGGAAATAGGTCACAATCATCCAAATGCCTTTCAAGTTGCAGACTGTGATGCATTTGACTCTGATGTCGATGATGAACCTACTGCCCAGACAATATTCATGGCTAGCATCTCACCCATGGTCTCTCCAAAGGTCTCTTCACCACAACAGGCTGGTCCATCCAAAGAATCAATCATCTCAGAGGTATTAAAACTATACGATGAGATGGATGAGCAAAAGATACATAACGAAGTACAATCTCTTGAAACTTATGAATCAGATATTGATAATGAGGTTAATACTAATATTGTCCCATATGATCAATATGTGACACAAAGTGAAAGTGAGATTGTACCAAGTGATGTATCTTCTGCAGTCAATGATGACTATGTTTTTGATGAATACACTGCATGTGCCCCTGATGATTCAGTTATTAGAAATGGATGACCAAATGCGTACAATTATTAGAAAAAGTAATTTTAGAGAAGAAGTGTTAAAACAAGAGTTAAACTCCTTACAAGAAAAGCTTTCGAAAACTGTTAAGCAAAAGCAAGAGCTTCAAGATAATGTTAAAGTGCTTAAACAAGAATTTAATGCTAAGGAATCAAAACTTTTGAATGACTTTTCCGATCTAAAAACTTTGAAAAACAAGCTTGAAAATAAGTTGTACGTACAAGGGAATAACATTCAGACTGCTCACATGGTCACTAAGCATAGAGTCTTAAGCGATAACCATAGTATTCCCATTGTAAAGGAACCCAATCCTGAGTATGATAAGAAAGCAAAAGCTGCTCAAAACGTAACTTATGATGGCAATGAGATTCTTAAACCTAGACAGAAACCTAGTTGTGTTGAGTGCACAGAGGAAGATATTCATTTAGAAGATGCCTCTAGGAAGAAAATGGATGAGAAGTTAAATGATCCTGAGTGTAAAAAGCAGAACTTAACAGTCAAACCCCATGATTACAAAAAGGAAAATTGGATTTCCCTGAACAAGTTTAAGCCTCAAACTCTGTTAATGCCCGAACAAGTATTCTGGAAAAAGAATTTAGATAAGCAAAAAGCAGATAATCTTGGTGTGACAAACATCCCCCTTAGGAAAATGCCTCCAGCTACTGTGTATCCTCCGAATACACCAATGCATTTAGTTCCTAGAACTATTTCCACTAATAGCAAGACCTTAATCAACCTATATGTTGTTTATCAATTGTTCATTGATTTTGAGAAAACGTGTAAAAAGAGAATCACACCTACTGGGATAACTGAAGGGGAAAGGGGTTTTGAGCAAACTAAAGAATGCTATTTAACTGAGGTCATGCCTTTCTTTAAACAATTAAAATGTCAATTTGAGAGTCTTCAAAAAGAGATTAACTCAGATATCAAAGAAATGGAAAAGGAATTTGATGCAATGATAGTTGAGGTAAATTATTATGAACGGAACTCAAATATAGTGAAATTGAAAGAAAGAACCTGCATATCATAAATGAGAACTTAGTATTGAGTTGTGTGGCTCAAGATGTGTTTTATACTGTTACTAAGCATTCTATTACTGCCTCTCAATTTCATGAATTAACTGTTGCTTTGAAAGTTTCCCATGATCGTGTCATTGAGCTTGAAAACAAAAACTCAGAACTAAATTAGAAAATTGACCAGGATGATCACGATAATTTGGTAAAACATTTTTCTAAACTAGAAGTTGAACATTTTGATTTGCAACTAAAGTATCAGCATCTAAAAGAAAATGTTAAATCCTCAAACATCAAGATATCCTCGGATGTTCCAGAGTTTGATGCAGTTTTTGAAATAAACAAACGTGACGAACAGATTCAAGTTCATTGTAACACGATTAGAAATTTGAAAGCCCAAATTTCACAATTAAAGGGTGAAAAGAACAATGTAACTGGCTCCCAAATGCCTCCTCTTTTAGATTCTCAGTGTTCTCAAACTTTTCATCTTCAAAACTTGGTTAATGTTTTACAAAAGGAAAATGAGAGTTTTCTAGAAGAAAATGAAAAAGTTAAACGACACTTTAAAGAGTTATATGATTCAATGAAAGTCACTCGTGACAAGAACAACGAAAAAATAACGTCATTACAAAAGGAAATTGAGAATCTGAAGAGTCAGGTAAACGGGAAAATGCCACTTGTCTTTAATGAGAATGTTGCATCAAAGTCATCGGCAGACTCTAAATATACTGTGACTGTCAAATACATTCCTCCTCATCTGAGAAATAACGAACTTGTGTTTCATAACTATTTTGCTCACCTTAAGGATAGTCTAGAATGCCTCCGTGAGATTGTAGAAGAGGATTTCATAAATAAGCCACTTGATAGTGAAATTACGTTTGCTTGCATCCAAGCAAAACGGTCTCAGGAGCTGTTAGAATGTTTAAGAGCAACATGCCCTAAATTCTTTTGTGAGAAAGATAAAGCTGTGATGCCTTGTTCTATGCCTAGTGCTAAGTATGCAACCCATTCTATGCCCAGCATTAAGAAAGTGAACTCTAGAGTGCCCTCAAGTAGTTCAGATCCCAGCACTTCTAGTTCAGGAATGCAAAAAGTAACCCAACCAACTAATGTTCCCATAATTCCCTCTACAGGAGTAATCAGTGACATAAAAGCAAGCGGGTCAAAGCCTCCAGGCAATACAAAGCAAGATAGGACCTCGCAAGCTAAGAATGTGCATTGGAAGAGAGTAGAAGACCACCCTAGGAACACTAAGTTTGAGTTGAATAAAACGAATCGTGTTGATTCTAGTATTAGCTATAAGCGTACTGTAATTAATTCGAATTCTGCTACTATCTGCAAACCATGTAATGATGACTGCTTGATTTCTGTTACTAATCATGAATGTGGTGTGAATGATTTGATTAATGCTGTTAAATGCCTAGTTAAAATTGTTAATGTCAAAAATCAAGCTAAGAAGGCTAAAAGGCAAAGGCGAAAGAAAGTTAGAAAACATTGGAAACCTACAGGAAGAAAATTTAGTAATATAGGTTATCAATGGACACCTACTGGCCGTAAGTTTAATCTTAATGAGATTTGCCCTAAATTTGCTATGTCAATGCCCATTAGAAAATGGATGCCTACTGGTAGAACTATTCCTTTAAGAAGTGAACATACTTTGAATAGGTCAAATACGGACACTAGCACTGCATCTATTCCTGATGATTCCATTGTTTCTACTTCCGATGTGGGTGTTCCAATCACTGTTACTAACCAAATGGAACCCATTCTTGCATGGGGATCCCAATTATCCAGTTATCCATTCTTGTCTATGTTCAACTGCAGATCGTTCAAATCGTTCTGTGGTACCTGGACTCAGGCTGTTCCAAGCATATGACTGGAGATCGCTCGCGGCTCATGAACTTCGTGAGTAAATTCATCGAGACTGTTAGATTTGGAAACGACCATTTTGGTGCAATTATGGGTTATGGAGACTATGTTGTTGGCAATAGTGTAATCTCCAGGGTATATTATGTTGAAGGTCTTGGTCATAACTTGTTCTCTGTTGGTCAATTCTGTGATTCCGATCTAGAAGTGGCCTTTAGAAAACATACTTGTTTCGTTAGAGAACTTGATGGTGTGGAATTGTTAAGAGGAACTCGTGGTTCAAACCTATACACCATCTCTATCGAAGACATGATGAAGTCCTCTCTAATCTGCTTGTTGTCAAAGGCTTTGAAAACAAAGTCATGGTTATGGCATCGTCGTCTCAATCACTTGAACTTTGGCACCATTAATAATCTTTCCAGAAAGGATCTTGTAAGAGGCTTACCCAGATTAAAGTATGAAAAAGATCATCTTTGTTTAGCATGCCAATTAGGAAAAAGCAAGAAATATGCCCACAAACCCAAACCCACAAACTCAGTAATGGAAGTTCTTCATACCCTTCATATGGATCTGTGCAGACCAATGAGAGTGCAAACGATAAATGGGAAGAAATATATTTTAGTCGTTGTTGATGACTACTCTCGATTTACTTGGGTAAAGTTTTTGAGGACAAAGGATGAAACTCCAGATGTCATCATCAAACTTATCAAGCAGCTTCAGGTTCGACTCAACAATACTGTTAGAATTGTTCGAACAGACAATGGCACAAAGTTTGTTAACAAAGACTTAAGTCAATTTTATGAAAGTGTTGGAATTAGTCATCAAAGAAGTGTTCCACGAACTCCTCAACAGAACGGTGTAGTTAAAAGACGAAATTGAACTCTTGTGGAAGCCGCAAGAACAATGCTAATTTATTCAAAGGTTCCAATGTTTCTTTGGGCTGAATCCATTGCCACTGCTTGCTACACCCAAAATCGTTCCCTTATACACACCTCTCATGGAAAAACTCCATACGAACTTGTCCATAAACGAAAACCTGCTCTCTCCTACCTTCGTGTGTTCGGTGCTTTGTGCTATCCAACGAATGACGGTCAAGATTTAGGTAAATTAAGAGCTAAGGCGGACATTGGAGTTTTTGTAGGTTATGCATCCAACAAGAAGGGTTACCGAATCTACAACAAAAGAACTCGAGATATCATGGAAACTATTCACGTCATGTTCGATGAGCTGTCCGGGCAAATGGCTCCAGGACAATCAAGTTCTGGACTCGCATCACAACCTTCATTAAGTAGTCCCATTAGTTCTTCTCTTGTACAAAATCTCTCACCAGCAACTCCTTATGTACCTCCTTCAGAAGATGATTTGAAGAAACTATTTGATCCAATGTTTGATGAACACTATGAGCCAATTGCTAATGATCTATCAAATCCATCAACAGAGGCTGCTCCTATCCCTGTCAATGAAGTTAACCCTTCAGTTTCTATGTCATTAAGTCAAGAAGCGCCTGCTGCAGATCACTCTGTCTCATCAACAAATCCTCAAACATCGAGTGTACATCATGGAATTGTTTCTGGCACCTATGATGGAGATAACCCCTTTGCTACTCCCGAAGATGCGCCATTTGAGAACATATTTGCTTCGGAATCATCATCTGAACCATCTTCATCAGGAGAAAACGACTCTGCTACTTCAGTTCCTCAACAACAACCACATGAACACCTTAGAAAATGGACACATGACCATCCATTGGACAACATCATTGGAAACCCCTCTCGTCCTATATCCACTCGTAAACAACTTGCAACTGATGCCTTATGGTGCTTCTTCAACTCCGTACTGTCTAAGATCAAACCAAAAGACGTTAAAAGTGCCATGAATGAAGACAGCTGGTTCAATGCCATGCAAGAAGAAATTCATGAGTTTGATCGACTAGATGTATGGGAATTAGTACCTGCTCCTGACTGTGCTATGATCATTGCTCTAAAGTGGATCTTCAAAGTAAAACTTGTTGAGCATGGTGATGTTTTAAAGAACAAGGCTCGATTGGTTGCAAAAGGATACCGTCAAGAGGAGGGTATTGACTTTGAGGAATCATTTGCTCTAGTTGCACGCATCGAGGCAATCAGAATCTTCCTGGCTAATGCTGCAAGTAAGAATATGATAGTCTATCAGATGGATATAAAGACGGCTTTTCTTAACGGAGAAGAAGTCGTATACGTCAGTCAACCTGAAGGTTTTGTGAATCCAGAGCATCCTACTCATGTCTATCGCTTGAAGAAGGCTCTTTACGGCTTGAAGCAAGCTCCAAGGGCATGGTATGATACGCTATCAAAGTTTCTTCTATCTACTGTATTCAACAAAGGAGCAGTTGATCCGACATTGTTCACCAGAAAGTCAGGCAAACATTTAATCCATGTTCAAATCTATGTTGATGATATTATTTTTGCCTCAACTGACCCCAATGAATGTGACCGTTTTTCAAATGAAATGGGTTCCAAATTTCAAATGTCAACGATGGGATAAATGTCATTTTTCTTGGGATTACAAATTTCACAAAGTCCTGGAGGCATTTTTATCAATCAATCTAAATATGCAAATGAGATTTTAAAGAAATTTGGATTTGATTCTTGTGACACTGTTGACACTCCCATGATAGAGCATACTAAACTGGATGAGGACCACTCAGGGATCATGGTAGATCAAATGAAATATCGTAGTATGATTGGATCCCTGATGTACCTCACAGCCAGTAGACCTGATATTCTGTTCGCTGTATGCATGTGTGCTAGATACCAGGCTAAGCCTACCAAAAAGCACATTGAAGCGGTTAAACGGGTCTTTCGGTATCTCCAAGGAACCATCAATATGGGACTTTGGTACCCGAAGGACACCGGTATGTCACTAACAGCCTATGCAGATGCTGATCATGCAGGATGTCAAGATACTCGTCGAAGCACGTCAGGAGGTGCTCAGTTTTTGGGTGATAAGCTTGTGAGCTGGTCTTCAAAGAAACAAATGAGTACTTCTATATCCTCTACAGAGGCTGAATACATAGCCATGTCATCTTGTTGTGCTCAAATCCTATGGATGAGATCCCAGTTATCTGACTATGGCTTTGAATTCAACAAAATCCCTCTGTATTGTGATAACAAAAGTGCCATTGCTCTCTCATGCAACAACGTTCAACATTCAAGAGCAAAGCACATCGACATTCGACATCATTTCATCAGGGAGCAAGTGGAGAACGGTGTGGTGGAACTCTATTTTGTGAGGACTGAATACCAGTTAGCAGACATCTTCACCAAAGCTCTTCCTAGAGAACGTTTTGAGTTTATCCTTCCACGACCTGGTTTAAAGAGTCTTCAACCTGCGACACTCAAACGTCTTCAAGAGGAAGAAAAGGAGTAAAGGCATCTCTTCATCTATTTCTTGTAAATAGTTATTCAAAAAGCAAAATACAAAATTACAAAACCAACAAAAAGCAAATAAAAAATATTAAAATTTCAAAAATCTATAAAAATCTAAAAATCTTGAAAAATTTCAAAAAATATTGTCATTTTGTCATGTTTTTCTTGATTCGATTATATCTACGGTCTTTGTGCTGTCATTCAAAGAATGAAACGGGTCTTTAGATATTGTTCGAATGTACAAAAAAAAAATGTTTGAGAGAAAGTGAAACAAAGGCTTATAGTCATTTCATCTATAACCCGTTTTTAAAGAAAGATCAGAGCCATACTTAATCTATAATTTTAAAACCTCATGCTCTGATTCTAATAACAAATGTTTGTCGTTAAAAGGGACAAATGTTTCTTTCTAAATATTTTTCCTTCAAATGATTCTTCTGAAAAATATTTGTCATCTAATGAAAAAAAAATTGCTTTGAAAATACCTCAGACTCTATTTTTGAAAATCATCCGGGCTTATCATTTGTCAAAATCTCTATTTTTCAATCAGCAACTTATGTCATTGATATAGGGGAGAATGATTTCAATCAAAAAGAGTATTTTTCAAACAATTGGCACTTAAACGAGCAAGGTCTACTCTTGAATAATCAAAAAGAACAATGTTTTACAATATTGTATACAATTGGTACAAGACCTTGGTTATTGTTATGTCTTCTCAAAAGATACTCAAGAATGTTAAATCTTTAGAGTTTAAAGTCTCATATTTGATCCTTATCGGTTAAAGGTTTTCATAAGCAAGTCACAATTCTCCTCAAAAGCTTTCAAAATCAATTTAAATCTACAGAAATCACAAATCTCAAATGATTTGAAAATTATGATCGGGGGAGAATTTGTGATTTAAATCGGATTTAAACTGATAATTCGATAAATGGTTTTATAATGATTTTCAAGCTTTCCTCCCCACATGTGCCAAACGATTTCAAATTTTCCATGCACATGTTGAGGGGGAGCATCTATTTCAAACCAAAAAGGATTGAAACGTGATTGATTTGTTTCAATGTGCAGGTTTTCCCTAATATGTGCAAAACACTTTCAAATCTCTATGCACATATTGAGGGGAAGCAAATTTTTGAAAACCACATCCTTTCCAAAAATACCCTTACCAAAGTATGAAAAATACTAATTTTGATTAGGAAAGTGATGTTGATATCTTTTAGAAAATGGTAATCAAAGAAGTGAATCCTTCCTCTTGCCTCCGTGTGCCAAAACGATTTCAAATACATGATGCACATGTTGTGGGGGAGCTCTTTTTCTAAAAATATCAAAAACAATTCAGGTACAAAATGCCTTGATAATATATCACAAGTATTTGGATTGATTTTCAAATGGTTTTCAATTGGTTCCAATGGCTGATGAACAATACCAAAAAGGACCGACCAAATTTACTTTATGTATGATGATATAAGGATGGTTAGGTTAGGTATTTGTTCCCACGATCCCACCAGAGCTGGAGGGATCTACCCAGGGAAAATCCACTAGATAGTGTAGAAGTCCTTAGGTATGATGAAAAAAGGAGAAAAGTGAGAAATGGGAAGAGTGCGGACTGAGACTGAGCTAGTACTGGAATAAACCCAACAAGGTTCTAGTTATGAAGTCTCGGTAAGCACTGAAGGGGTTGAAGAATTAAAAAGAATTGAATGAGAAAAGGGTGAAAATAAATAGCCCTCATTTATTTCAACCTTAGGGCAGGAACCAGGTTCAATTCATATGCTACTGGTGGTTCCCAAGGTAACACTGGTATTGAAGACAAGACGTCATGGACCCAGTGACGCACTGCACTACAACTTCCCAGGCTACTCAAGTTTCTCTTAAAAGGGACTTGTTTCATTCTCACGGGAAACCTACATTATCTATCAACTTTCTCTTAGAGATAGTTGATATTGAAGAAGGAGACCCTCTCCCTAGTCTCCGGCATAGGAACCAAATGTGCCCAATTGAGTCTAGACCCACAAGATCATCAAATAAATCTCATTAGGACACTGTCAATGAAGACTCTCTATTTCACACAACGTGGAAAGAGAGAATATATTTTAAGAGTCCTTCCCATTATCCTTGTGGTATTGCCAGAACATCTGAGTGATATGCAAACATATTCACAATGAAGATGGAAAGCCTTCTAGAGCCAACATCAAACAAGCTCTTGGTAAGTGGCATGTGAGATCTATCCAATAGATTAACCATGTGATAACTGAACAGAAACAATGGGGCGATTCAAAATCTTGAATCAATCCTGGTTCAGGTTATGGATTGACGGATACCTTTGAAAAATCGGTCGTTGTGCTTAAAATTATTTTCTCTAGCACATCGACTGTGTATTAATATTTCTAAAATTAAAAGGTGTTTATGATTGATAATTGATTTTCCTTAAAACCTTCATTGTATTGCAAAAACAATTTATTGAGCAGTACATGATTGTTTTTCAAATATCTTTTCATTAATAAGTGAATCTCAAATTTGCTGGTTCACTCACTCCGTGTTGTCTTCTTTGAGACATTCCGGTTTGAGAACAGCTAGAACAGCTGCGAAACCCTGTCAAGGAGATTCTTCGGAATTATACCTGATCACAGGAAGTACTTGTACAGATCAACGGGGAACCGTGGGCCGTGTACCTCAGTTCAACAAAAGTGATTAAAGACACTTTCGTACGCATTATTGCTAATTGTTGTATGCAGGTACGCCTGACGTTTGCAGCTGATTAGAATGGAGAGGTCAATCCATAGCCGCATGCTCACACAACACATTCATTTCTAAAGAAATCATGATAAGTGCATCAACGACTCTGATATTTTCACTCTATGCTTCTGCTACGCTGCTGCAAATATCATGAATCAACTAAAGCTTCCGCTACTCTGATGAAAAGATTTCATGATCCAGAATGTGAGCATGTCGGTCCATAGGTCACAACATCACATAATGTCAACACTACAAAGGAAGAGTCAGAGATTTATGTTAGCCGATGATCTCAATGCTGGCTCAAAACTCATTATCACGTGGATCAGTTAAAGACCTCCAGTTGGATTATCCAAACATACAAAAATGAAGAATCAAAGACTACGGGCTACAGAGCAAGGAACATTAACAAGAATCCAAGAACAATCTAAATGTAATATCTGTATTGTATTCAATGTAATTTGAGGTGACCTCCCTTAGGGGGAGATTGTTAGGATTTAGTAAATCCAGTTATTAAAGTATCGGTCACCTCTAGTATATGTAATCGTTAGAAAGCTCGTAGTTATTTAATGTTAGGTAGTATTTAGCTTTGTAACACCTTGGAGGACGGATGGGTCTTTACCCACTATATGCCTGATCCACAGCCCGTAGGTGGCATTTTATGTAAGACTATAAATACCCTCTACCTCCCAAGGTAGAGGGTTGGAGCTCATAATAATACTTTTACTTTCTCTCACTATGTTCCCAAACCTCTAACTCTTTCTCTCTCTAAAAACCTTATAGTATACGCCTACTTTTGATCATGGTTTGATATGTTTGTGAAATCCAATATGTTACACATTTGACGATCAAGATGACCTTACGGTTACTCTTGACAATCAAATTGATCTTGTGGCTTCATTTGAGGACCTAAATGATGATTGTGTGGAAACTCCGGTTGAACAAAATGAATCTTTGTCTAATCCAGATCCTGGGCTCATATACTTCTTTGAGACTCAAATGGAAAAATGCCTTGACATCAATAAGCAATTAAAGGATAAAAATGCACTGCTGACTAAGGATAATGAATGCTTAAAATTACAACTCAACATTTTTCAAACAAAACGAAAAATCATTAGAACGAAAAACGTGAAAAAGGTTTTGAAGTCGCTTTTGCTAAATCTTACCAAAACGAAAAATCATTAGAACAACATATACGTGATCTAGTCGCATCAAAAAATGCTTTGTTGTCTCAAATAGAACAACTGAAATATGATCATAAACAACAACTTAACGCTCTCACTTCGGAAACTCAAAAAGCCAAGTCTGAGTTGTTAACATGTCAAAAACAGTTCTCTGAGTACAAAAAGCATTCAAAGAAACGAATAAATGACTATCTTGAAGAAATTGTCGACTTACAAAACAAAATCAAAGAGTTTCGAAATGTTGTCTATAAACATGGTGAGTCAATCACAACTATTCAAAAGTTTACTTTTAAACCAAATCCAAATGGATATGGACCGAATCTTGCTGATTACAAACCAAAGTTTTCAAATAGAGCATTCAAACCAAATCCTCAAGTTTACAGTGCAGAACATAGAATTGATGATTCCATTATGAGTGTTGTTGAATATAATCGCATGGAGGAATTAGATGCAGATGACGAGAGTCGGTCAAAAATGAAAAATGTCATTTATAACAAACCATTTAACTGCTCAAAAGCCGTAACTTTTGTCACTCAACAGGATACTTCTAACACACCTTGGGTTATCACACCAATTTCCGAGCCTTCTAATGTTGGTCCCCAACACAATGGTGCACAAATTAATGGTCCTTTACCTTCAATTAGTGAAGTTAAAACAAAACCCGAAAGTTGTCAAGTTATTAAATACTTTGAACTTTTCTTATCTGACATCAAACTTTTGGAACGTGAGATTGAATTTCATTCTGAAATAAAAGTTGAACATTTTGAATCACCTCAGGCGCGAGAACACAAAGATATTTTTCAGAAAAGAATTTTACCCCATGTTCAAAATTTGAAAAACTGTGCACTATATTGGGAAAGGGATTTTCACAAGGAGCTTGGACTCATGAAAACAGTTTTCGAGAAAACAGAAACATCTATTTCAAACACTAAACGTAAAAAGAAATTGTTAAGAAAAGATGTTGATCGAATCTTGGAAGATATTATCTGTGTTGATACCATGAATGTTGTGTTACTACATTCTGTTGCATATGCATTTGATTATATTGTGGTTGATTATGTTGATTCTGTTGAGAATACCGATAATTTGCCTCAGATCGAGTCTTTAAAAATTGAAAATGAGCGTCTGATAAATGACCTTTCAAATGCAAAACGTCGTCTTCAATGGTGTCAAAAATATTGTCAAAATCGAGAACTTGCGTTACAAAAAAAAAATCACCCAGTTGTGAGAAAAATCTTCTGATCCTAAACTTGAGCAACTGGATGATCAAAACGTGTCTTTAAAAAGTCAAATCTCAAAATATGAATAAGAACTCGCAAAAGTTAAAAAGGAATATGGTGTCATATTTGATTTACTCAAACAAACTCGTGATGAAGCATCAAAAGAACATGATCATTATCTTGCACACACTAAAGAAGTTATGAATGTTTATGGCAATCTTCGCTCTGAAAATCAAGATCTGTTGCACACTATTGTTGAGTTGAAATCAAAGTTAGGAAAGTTTGAACAAGTTAAGATTAGTAACACTAAAGTCCTTGCACCTGTAACGCTTAAAAATGACAAACCACAAGATATGATGATTGGAACATAGTTAATTAACAAAAACCATACTCAAATCATACCCAGAAACAAGAAATTTTGAGAAATTGAGATTTAGGGTTTATACACGTATAAATTGGGTATTATTGATTCATAAGGCTAGTGATGTTAATACTTGGTTCAAACAACTCATTTGACTTCTAAGGTATCCCATAAAACGTTTGGTGCAAGTCCTATGGCTAAATTCCTTATCCGTAAAATTTGAAAGTCTAGGGTTTATACTTACGCATAAGTGTAACCTAAGCGTAACATTTTAGGACCATTAGTTCATGTGATAACTGAAAAGAGTTGAATATTTATGTGAATGATGATGATATGTCTAATTTATTTCAGGTTTTACACGTGAAATATTCAGAATTAAGGTTAACCATGGATTCCTACGGATATGGATTGCCTTACGCGTAGAAAGTTATTCGTAAGAGTAATCTTATGCGTAACCTTTACGCGTAAGGTTCTACAGAGGACTACACGTATCCTGTGAAGGATATGCGTAAACATTGAGTCTTACGCATAAGGTTTCACTCTTACGAGTAAACCTTACGCGTAAGCTCCCACATACGCCTACGCGTAAGCCCTATGCCTAAGGCTCTCTTTTCCTATGCGTAACATTTCTTACGCGTAAGCCAAGATCCTACGCATAAGCTTATGCCTACGCGTATGATCTACTGTTTACGCTTAAGCTTGCAAATCCTACGCCTAAGCCTAATTTTTTAACCAAAATTGTGAATTGTTACACGTACAAACTTGTAAATAAATAAATCATAACATCATGAAACCAAAATGTCATTAATAAGCTTAAATGGTTAATATGTTGTGATAAATAAGTGAAAATTTGGACTTTAAAATTCAAAATTAATCAACTTACGTAACTTATCTCGACTACTTTGGACTATTAGACAAACAAGTGACATTGGACTCGTAACATTCATTAACATAACATGTTCAATAATTAGACAATAAAATCAACTTTTGACTAACGTAATGTCTTTCGATATGTTGGTTCTTTTGGTTAAATATCTTTCAGATCACGATATGGACGTCCAAATGGAAAACGTTGATGCACCAAATGTTCTCTCAATGGAAGACATCTTCCCCAACGGTTACACAATGAAGATAGGAAAGAACAATCTCAGAGTCGATTTTGACAACTTCACGTGTTCTGAGTCTTCTTTTCAAGTTGTTGTGGATATTCTGAAGACTAACCCTTACCAGAACATGCTCAGTAATTCTGCTACTATGCCGGTGATTTATGTTCATCAATTCTGGCACACGATACAAAAGGTCAAAGGTCAAAGTGCCGTGACATTGACGCTTAAAAACAAACAAGTCACCATCACTCCTGTAGATTTAAGGGCTATTCTTCTTCTTCCAACCATCAAGCCTACTGACTACACAACTACTCCAACAGAAGAGGTCGTTCTCCAGTTCATGGTCGACATCGGCTATGATGAAGCTGCTGGGGTTATTACAAAACACTCTTCGGTTGATCTCAAGAACATCCCTCAGCCATGGAGAACACTGTACATCATGATTGCCAAATCAGTTTCCGGTCGTGACAAAGGTTATGAGCATCCCAAGCTCATGGAACTTCAATTTTTTTGGGGCATGGTCAACATGAAACACATTGAGTTTGCAGCTCTGATTTGGGACGACATGATGTCTTACCTTAAAAAGCCTGGCACCAAGATCCCTTATATCAGATACAAAAAATTGTTGATCCAAAGGGCTCTAGGGAATAATCCTGATATCCCCTTGAGACTTGATGACCCCAACCATCACTCCGTGTTGCTTGAGCCCACACTCAATGTTGTCAGATTTAAGGACTCAACAACAAAGAAACAAGGTGCGGTTTTGCCTGATTGCCTACTTACCGATGCTATCAAGGGACTTCAATCGTACAAACGATATCTGGTAGCAGTTGATTCCGGCAAAGTGGGATTCATTGATGAAAAATATTCTGGTACACCTGTTAGGAAGACCAGGAGAGGCAGTGCTGGAAGTATTGCAAGCACTGAGAGTACGAGAAAGTATCCAAAGAGAAATCCTCCCAGAAAAAGGACAGTACCATCATCGGTTGCTATTCCTATTCCCAAAATAGAACCAAAACTAATGGACGAGGACTCGGAGGACACTGAAACGGACGAAGAGGTTATCTACTCTAAAACTCCAATCGATGATACTTTGACAGTAGCAAAACCTCTAAGTCCCAAGGCTGATAAACGGAAAACTCCAGTGCAAGAGCAGGAAGAAGAGAGCTCAGATGAAGAGCCACTGGATGAAGACAAAGACTACAGAAAGAAGGTAAAGAATCTCAGACTCCAACATGTTGCTCAGGAATTCAACCTACAACAAACTCGTGGCCCAGGGGGTTCAAGTGGTGGTGCACTATCCACACCAGTTTCCAATGCGGTTAATCAACCCGATAAGGGAACTGGTACCATCACCCACGAATTACAACAACATCAACTTGAAGATGAGATCTTGACTTTGAGGTACCTGACAAGAAGAAGGAGACGTCTGAGAAATTTTTTGATGAAGATGTTGATGCTGCAACTAATGAAAAAGCAGAAAAAGAAGCTCTAGCTAAAGCAGATGAAGAAGCTAGGGTTAAGGCTGCAGAAAAGGCTAAAGCAAAAAAGAAGCCTATGATTATCTTCTAGATAGTCCCGCACGTACCAAGGAACAAACTTCTGAGCCGCCAAAGAACCCTGAACCTCCTCATGAATCATCATCGTCAGATTCATCTTCTCACTCTTCTCCACCACCATCCAATGCCACCACCAGATCAGCATCCTGATCGGTAAAGAAACCAACCGACACTTGTATATCACGAGCTAAGACAAAGATTGTCAAAGCTGCCAGGCAAGTCAAGAAGAAAGATGTGACCAACAAGAAACTGAATCAAATTGCTGACAGGATCAATCTTCTTCAAGACGTGATAAACGAGATGTCGGATGAAAGGGAACAAATTCAACAGCTTCTAAAAGGAGATTTCTAAATGGAAATGGAAAAGACGGCCAAAGAATATACTCACAAGTTTCTTCTCGAAACCGTCCCTGGAGTGACAAGAGAGGTGTATACCAGACAACTTTATCCAAATCTCATGCAGTTAGTCAAGCAAACAATAAAAACAATGCCTTTAATAATAACAATCAACCCAACTGAGCCTGCAGTTGTCTCCGATGCAGAAATGGTTTCCAAGCTTGTACTACAAATGTCTCAACGATCTGCAACGTTTACTTCTGACGAAGCTAAACTGTTTGACGCATTGCTGGAATACCAACTTAAAGCTTCATGCAAAGCGGCAGCTGAAAGGCCAAAAGTCCAAGAGACGATGATGATCAGGATAAGGAAAAAGAGTCTAAAGCCAAGAAGAAGTCTGGTGAATCCTCCTCCATGCCTCCACCACACCCAAGGACCACCGAAAGAAGATCTCCTCCACGTTCTGCTGCTACTGAGAAACCTCAGAACTCTGAGTTACCACCTGATGCAGGTTTTACTGACCAGGTCTTAAATTTATAGTGTCTCGCAATACCTATGGTCTACCCTAGTGCACTAACGGGCAATGTACCCGGTCGTGTGTAGTGTAGTAAACGGTAAAGCCGAGGTCGTCCCAAGAGCTATGTGTGTTGGAATATTACTAAGTCTAATTGTCACAGAATAATAGTTTCGATAGGTATTTAATTAATTAAACTACTAATGCAGAATAAAGTAAATAAAAGCAGATAAATGGCAAAGAGAAATCAATAGAGAGAAGTGGTGCTAACCTAGTTAATCATCCTAGCTAGTTATGTCTACGTCTACTTACTTCCAATTACTTCAGGTGGGGTCAAATTCGAGAGGACAACATTTGGTCAATTCGCCCTAACCTATCAGCAAAGATGCCACCACAGGAGAAATCAGGCGCACCGTCATAAGTCCTGTTGTTCCTGGTCCCCTAAGCCAAGTCATTAAGTACCGCTACATGCTAGATTCATAATAGTGAGTGCCCGGCCGTTAGGAACTTAGACACTACACCCCCCAATTCTTAGGTTCATCCAAACGATAGGTGATCATTTGGTCAAATCGCACAAGTAGAAAGGGTCGTCAGTTGGTCATATCTTACCCTTCCCGTCTAAGTCCGCTCACCTAGGGTCAGTTGGTCATATCTCCTAGGCAATTGGCCTCTACCGCCATTTAAAAATACCGAACCAAGGGTGGCTACCAATGAACTTTGCATGCATACACTTAGAAATAATTGTACGGAAGTAAAGGTAAACGTAAACAAAACAATTAAGGAATCATAACTAGGCTAGCACCAAAAGGTGCTTAGCCGCTCATATTAATCATGCAAATCAATTCAATATTCAAAGGTACGAAATACAAGAATCGAAAGTAAAAGAAATATAAAACGCTAATGCTTATCGTAATGGAGTGACTTCTCTCTTGGAAATAGCTCCGTATGCTCCCCAAGACCTGCCTTGAGCTTTTTCCCATGTTTTCAGAGTGTTGTGTGTCGAATGGGATGATTAGAAATGCTAGAATTCATGGGGTATTTATAGGCCAGATCTGGGTTACGGCGTAACCAATATAGGAGTTACGCCGTAACCTTCTATTTCTTCGTAAAATGCCCTAGATCTGCTAGTTACGGCGTAACCTAATGAGTGGTTACGCCGTAGTCTTCAATAAACTCGGTTACGTGGTAAGAGATGCACTAGTTACGGCGTAAGTATCAGCGGCGTGGAACCTCTTTTGACCTAATGTAGTTACGTCGTAACCTTTGGGAGGAGTTACGCCGTAACCTTCTGATAAGTTGGCATACTGAGTCACGCAATAGTTACAGTGTAATGTGAGAGATGAGTTACGCCGTAACTTCTTCAAAATAGCATACTGTGATAAATCTTTAGATATGTTTCCATTTCCACGTCTCTTTAGCTCTAATGCTCGTAAATTACCTGAAAGTGGAAAACAATGGAAAACAAGTGTAAATCCATATAAATGATATAAATAACGAGCATTATCGGGGGAAATTGACACTTAATATTCAGGACAATTTGATGTTATCAAATATCCCCCCACTTGAACTCTACTTGCCCTCAAGTAGACCTTATTAGATAGATTCCTAAAAAGATATCTCCCATAACCTGGAAAATATGAGTTTACAAATCCCTTATGCTAGAATAAAACAAAGCCGAAAACCTCACAAAAGGGGAACAAACACTCAAATCTCTCAACTATTCTAAGTGTCAATTTCGGGGTGATCACTCAATCGCACAGTCATAGCATGTATTCTATCATAAGCTTGGCGGTTACACAAATCTCCACCACTAGAGTTAAGGGCAAAACAATTCTCGAAGGCAATATGGGTAGACACGACAAAGGTTAAAGGGTGACTCGTCATTACTAACATGTCACGGCGAAGTTGACAAAATCAATGATACATGACCAAATCCATGGCCAAGACACCAAAGATTGCTCGCTGCATCACCTAGATACGCTTCATGACTAAAAGGGTAGGATAAGACATGGGATATATAATTGGTGTAAAATAAAAAACAATCAGGTGGTCTAAATCTATAACCAAGTCATCACCACTTACCGTCCGTCCAAAGTTCAAGCTTAGAAGTCAAGAAACCAGATCATGAAATGCAAGGTAGATGTGTCATTAGAGGACGTCGTGATGGGCACACTACCTTTTCTCCAACTGTTGGCATAACCACCAACTCCAATCTTCAAATGTGACCGAGGTGGCCTCCTCGATACTAATCAATAAAGCTCATACTACAGTGCTTATAACATCGCACTTTACAATAGCATAATTAGAACAACTATTTATTTATTTATTTTTTCAACATAACAATAAATACTAACATAATATTCCCCCACTTGAGATGAACAATGGGAATTCGGGGGGTCTTAAATGATCTTCAGAAATGTTGTCGATGAAAGCGTGATTTTCGAACCTTTCCACTCGAACCTTGAACTTAGGCAAATAATGACTTCCCAATTACAAATAAAGACTAGAGGGTAGGCTAAGGTGTATAGGTGTATCGAAACAATATATAGGGTTAACAAGATGAAAGGAATGGCTCAGAAGGGTGTATCTAGGGGTATCTTGCACTAAAGATGAGTGCAACAAAAAGGGTTTTACATGGGGGTCGAAAAGTCGAGGTGACTAATCGATAGACTCACAATGGTAGGCTGTTTTGGTGATAATCCTATAATATTGCCTTCTAAAACTGAAAAGTCCAAATACATCGAGCTAACTCAACATACCTCGTCTATGGTCTCGAAATGATGCAAAGGCCAAGTTCTAAAGTTTACAAGCTACCAGCACACTCATAATTTGGTGGATTTGGGGTAAAATATTAGAAACGGATAAGGCTAATCTCACCATATAATATCAAGGGTTGTATGTGATCGGCTAATGTCTAATGTAGTTAGGTTAAGAAAAACATGTCAAAATTTTAAAAATGGCATAATTTTTCAAAATAAACTAGAAAAAGGAGGGCGAAATAAAGTTCAAGAGATAGATCTACTCCCACCCCCACTTGAATTGTACAAAGTCCTTTTTGTACTAGGCATTAAAATAAAGGTGAAGAGAAAGGTAGAATTAGAGCGAGAACTTCCATGAAATTTGCTCCATAAAGAAGAAGGCCCACGAAAAAGAAACGTGCCTTCGTATACGCGTCATGAACAAACTTCAATCCCTGAAATCACAATACCGACAAGCATAATTCTAAAAAAAAATGAAAAAAGAAAAACAAACCTAACTCACTTTCGTAGGAATCACAGTTGCATTTAGCGCATGCAACAAGCCTTTTAAACCACTTGGTGTCCCAAGTGGACGAGTGAAGTCTCGTGAGGGTTTACAGGGAACACACCCACAAAGTTCATTTAAAAACTAATACAAGGTTACTGTGTTTCAAAATGAAAGAATTAAAGGAGAGGAAAGTTACGTCGTAACTCTTTTGAGGGAGTTACGCCGTAACTGGCAAAACCTGGAATGAGCTGCAAAGCGAGTAGTTACGGCGTAACCACTGAGATGGTATTACGCCGTAATTGGTAATGCGTCAAGAATTCTGCTGCTAAAATGTTGGTTACGGCGTAATCACCAAGATGGGTTACGCCGTAACTCTGTGCAGATCAGCAAACTGCAGCAGCAATTACTTCCTCGTTTCCTGCAAAAATAGTTAGAAAACACAAAACCCAACAGAAAAGGAAATAAAATAAAAGAAAGGGATAATTCGGGTTGTCTCTCAAAAGAGCACTTTTCTTTATTTACGAGTCTTTAAGTTAGACTCAGAGCCGCGGGGCTTCTATGGGGGCTTTTGGACCTGGCCCACTTCCACCATTCGTTGGCACTCATTCATCCAATTGTCGACTCTTTTTTTCCTTGTAGAATTAGTGATGCCATCAGTTCCAAACTTATGTGAAAGCCATTTATCACATGATTTTCCTCGGTCATCTTCTTCAGTAATAATACTATTAGTAATGCTGATGCTGGATCTTGTACCGTCTATTGTATCAGTGAGATGATCGCACTCATACTGCTTAACCAGTCCCTTAATGATTTTTGAGTTTCCAAATTTTATTTTGTACCAATCTTCCAATGCTAACTCAACATCATGTTTCTCTCCCTTATGAGGGTATATCCATTCACTAGCCTTTCTTTCACATCTATGAGGATGAGTAAACGGTGACCATGTTGTCACTGATTCGCTATCTTTGGTTGACATCGAATTGCAAAAATGTTTGATTGGATCCGGAGTCTCCTCAATGCTTTGGACAACTTCATCCTATTTCTGCTTACAATTATCAACATTCTCTCCACTATCATCAGTAACAGGATTAGAGTGTAGAGTGGGATCCAGCGATTGAACATTAAAAATGTCAACATTATTAGAAATATCAGTTTTTGGTTTGAAATGCTCTTTATACTAAAAGTTATTCGTTCATTTTTAGTTCCTAAAGAAATTTGTTTTTCAAAAACCTTAATCTGAGCCCTAAAAGTGGCCAGAAAAGGTCTTCCAACAATTAAGTTGTAAGCCTCCCGCTTTCCCATGTCAATAACTACAAATTCGGTAAGGAAGAAAATTTTTCCAATTTTTAAAAGCACATTGTTCACAATTCCCCTTGGTACAGCCTTAGAGGAACCAGCCATTTCAATCATAATAGTTGTTTCTTTTAAATTGGTAAGTTTGATTTTTTCAAATAAAGTGGTAGAGATAAGGTTTACCCCGACCCCTAAATCAGCTAATTCGGGAATCTTAATGTTACCAATAGTGCATGGGAGAAAAAAACTTTCCTGGTATTGCTGTTTTTCAGGAAGTCGGCTTGGCAGGACCTCGTCATCTTCTGATTTATCATCCTCTCTTAGGTAGTTAATACCGGAAAGATCATTAGTGATAGAGGATGTGCACTGCTCTTTCTTTGTTTTATCTTGTGCGAATATGGCCTTGCAGGCAATGGCTTTAGCATTACTTGTTTCAAGGTTTTTAGCCAATTGCCCAATTTGTGTTTCGAGGTTCTTAATCGCAGCATATTGGTTACGTAGGTTCATATTGGTGTCCTCCTTTACTTTGACCATCCACTCCTTGAGTCTATCTCCCTTTTTTGTAGATTCTTCGATGTGCCGGTGCATTATTTCCTCAAGGCTAGGTTTAGGAGGATTATTGTTGATTCTTGTGTAGAACCCAGGGGATTTTTCTCGATATCTGGGTCCGTTATTATTGTAGCTGTTGAAATGGAATTCTCTTCCATAGTTAACTTCTCCGATCCTTTTAACTTCTTCGTTGGAGGAACATTCTTTAGAAGGTGGAGTCCCGTTTTGCTCAACTTGAATGGAATGTACATTTTCCTTGAGCTTCTTCATTTCTCTTCCATGGCTTTCTAATTTGTTGTTTATTGATGCAAGGCCTTCCATATCATCATTCTTACTTCGGTTGCTTCCTCCATTGTGCCATTTGTGAGAGTGGTCTGCCATTTTTTGAATAGTTTCTAAAGCCAGAGTGGGTGTCATACTACGGATCGGCCCTTGAGAATCAATCATTTGTCTTGATGAGATGCTCAGTCCCTTGTAGAAGACGTTCACCTTTTGTTGGTTGTTGAGACCATGAGTAGGGCATTTGTATAACAATTCATTATATCTTTCCCAAGCTTGGTATAACGTTTCATCAACCTCTTGCTTGAAGTTATGAATTTCTTCCAGTTGCTTAGCCGTCTTTGATGGAGAACAGTATCTCTGAATGAAATACTTTTTTAAGATAGGCCAAGTGTTGACAGTCCCAGCAGGTAATCGATCAACCCATCTTTTCGCAGCTCCCGTAAGAGAAATAGGGAATACTCGTAACATTATAGCATCGTGTGAGACTCTGGGAATCTTGAATTGGCTGACAATGTATTCGACATTGTCTACATGTTCATGGGCATCATCGGTGATGCTTCCAGAGAAGGGATTTGCACGCAATTCCCTCATGAATTGAGGTTTGATTTCGAATTGAGCATCTTCTGCAATAACTGGCCTAACAATTCCTGGTCCTTGTTCTTCTCTTGTCAACGCCAAATATTCCTCAAGAGTGAGGCCATCGATGTTAACAGCTTCCATGGTACCTGAAAACTTGAACTATGATCGTGAGAAAAGTTTAAAATGAATTTAAATACTTAATATCAATCCTAATATAACTCCCCGGCAGCGGCGCCAAAAACTTGATGCAGGTTTTACTGACCAGGTCTTAAATTTATAGTGTCTCGCAACACCTATAGTCTACCCTAGTACACTAACGGGCAGTGTACCCGGTCATGTGTAGTGTAGTAAATGGTAAAGCCGAGGTCGTCCCAAGAGCTATGTGTGTTGGATTATTACTAAGTCTAATTGTCACAGAATAATAGTTTCGATAGGTATTTAATTAACTAAACTACTAATGCAGAATAAAGTAAATAAAAGCAGATAAATGGCAAAGAGAAATCAATAGAGAGAAGTGGTGCTAACCTAGTTAATCATCCTAGCTAGTTATGTCTACGTCTACTTACTTCCAATTACTTCAGGTGGGGTCAAATTCGAGAGGACAGCATTTGGTCAATTCGCCCTAACCTATCAGCAAAGATGCCACCACAGGAGAAATCAGGCGCACCGTCATAAGTCCTGCTGTTCCTGGTCCCCTAAGCCAAGTCATTAAGTACCGCTACATGATAGATTCATAATAGTGAGTGCCGGGCCGTTAGGAACTTAGACACTACACCCCCAATTCTTAAGTTCATCCAAACGACAGGTCATAAGTTGGTCAAATCGCACAAGTACAAAGGGTCGTCAGTTGGTCATATCTTACCCTTCCCATCTCACGCTCACCTAGGGTTCGTTGGTCATATCTCCTAGGCAATTGGCCTCTACCGCCTTTCAAAACTACCGAACCAAGGGTGGCTACCAATGAACTATGCATGCATACACTTAGAAATAGTTATACAGAAGTAAAGGTAAACGTAAACAAAACAATTAAGGAATCATAACTAGGCTAGCAGCAAAAGGTGCTTAGCCGCTCATATTAATCATGCAAATCAATTAAATATTCAGAGGTACAAAATACATGAATTGAAAGTAAAAGAAATATAAAACGCTAATGCTTATCGTAATGGAGTGACTTCTCCTTTGGAAACAGCTCCGTATGCTCCCCAAGACCTGCCTTGAGCTTTTTCCCACGTTCTCAGAGTGTTGTGTGTGGAATGGGATGATTAGAAATGCTGAAATTCGTGGGGTATTTATAGGCCAGATCTGGGTTACGGCGTAACCAATATAGGAGTTACGCCGTAACCTTCTATTTCTTCATAAAATGCACTAGATCTGCTAGTTACGGCATAACCTAATGAGTGGTTACGCCGTAGTATTCAATAAACTTGGTTACGTCGTAAGAGATGCAGTAGTTACGACGTAAGTATCAGCGGCGTGAAACCTCTTTTGACCTAATGTAGTTACGTCGTAACCTTTGGGAGGAGTTACGCCGTAACCTTCTGATAAGTTGGCATACTGAGTCACGCAATAGTTACGGCGTAATGTGAGAGATGAGTTACGCCGTAACTTCTTCAAAATAGCATAATGTGATAAATCTTTAGATATGTTTCCATTTCCGCGTCTCTTTAGCTCCAATGCTCGTAATTTACCTGAAAGTGGAAAACAATGGAAAACAAGCATAAATCCATATAAATGATATAAATAACGAGCATTATCGGGGGAAATTGACACTTAATATTCAAGACTATTTGATGTTATCACCACCCCAAATAGAGAAAACTGGTGATCATTTCGAATACACTGGTGGTGACGATGAAGAAATCCCTGAGCCCCAACAACAACCCACCTCTTTTGCCACAACAAAGAAACCAGAATCATCATCAAAGCCAAAGAAAAAGAAGAAGAAGACCACTGTTGTCTCATGGCTAGATGAAGATACTACCGAAGAATATGACTGGTTTTCTAGACTTGTTGATGCTACCCCTTCATTACCAGAAGGTCAAGACATGGTAGATGGTCGCACAATGGAGCATGTGAAGCTTATACAGGAAAAGTTCAAAGTGAAAAAGATGACTAAGGCAGAGTTAAGGCGAATCATGAATGATGCATTTCAACTTCTTAAAGACAGCTCAGACAGTGCAATTGAAGTCGAATATCATCTCGACAACATTGCACGTGCCATGTCTAACAACATCAATTGACTCAACCCTGAAGCTAACATTGACTTCACCAGAAACGACAAGGCTCCATCTTACAGAGACTGGACCAAACCTCTACCTACAATTGGTCGACCGGATCAACCTCATATTCCATATCGATATTTCTTCAACAACGACCTGGAGTTTCTTCTACACGGTAGCGATGTTATCAGAAAATACGCTACATCACTTACCTTTCCTTTCCCGGCAGCAATTTACTCCAACAGCATAGCCATCGAGGAAGACGCCACAAGAATGTTTGCTAACAATGTGGAAAAATACGACCTCGATGCACTGTATGGGATTCATCATTGGCCTGAACGACAAAGAATCTTCTACAAAAGCTTCCAGGTTCAAAAGTTGAAAAAGGAAGTGTTCAGTGATAAACGAATCGTTGGTATTCAGCATGTTACCCTTTTGTCGAAGTGGGACTACTCATTCCTTAAGAAAATAGTAGTCAAACGTCAAGATGAAGAGGAATATGATTTCTGTGAAGCGGATTTTCCGAGATTGTCGCTAAATGACATTGAAGATATGTATCTCGCCAAGGTACAGGGACGAATGCGACATTTCTCTACAGATATCCAACGTGAGTACATCAAGTCATTGCTCATATTCATCTGAAGCATCTTGATCCAAGAACGTGTAGAAGACATTCAACTTACCGTGGAATCTTATCAGAAATGTGTAAATCTCACAAAACCTCAACTACACCTTCCCGACATAAACCAACTTGCTTAATACACCCTTATTAAGAAACCATTTGGGGTAGTCTACAGAAGTCAACTACACCACAACTGCTTCATGGCGTGCAAAGAGCTTCATAAGTTTGGGGATCATACATTGAAGAAGGTTCGGGGATGGGTTGGCATACAGGTTAAAGGAGATTCATGACGGCATAGGGTCACCAAAGAGATGGAATTCGAGGGACAAAAGGGACGTTAAGAAGATCATCACGCGGAATGATGAAAGGTTGTTTAGGCGGGATGAGATCAGAACATTGGAGAGTTTCATTGGTAGTCGTCCAAGCATATCTCTCACAAGCTACCAACGTCCATAATGCATTCCTGGAGTTATTGCTGGAATACCTGAGACTCCCGATACCCCTTAATCTATTTCTCTTATCATTATTTGGATGTGTGATTTTTAATTGACTATGGCTTGTGCACACATAACAGTGTACAACCCGTAATTGTCATGAAAGGACCCTGTGGTACGCTTCAGTGCCACAATCCTATAAAAGGAGCGAAATCTTCTTACTTTTGAGTAAAACTTATCAAAACTTTCATTTTTCAAAGTTTTGCTCAAAATAACAAGTACTTCCCCTTATGATTTTCAAAACCTCAAAAGTTAATATCACTTGTTGAGGGGGAGTATTTGCTTAAAACTTTGTTCACAAAATTGTTCTTCGTGGTAATCTTCTCACAAAACTCGAAATGGACATATTCGATATCAAAATTTTGTCAAAAATAACATTTATATGCCATTTTTGAGGGGGAGAAAAATTATGTGACAAGAAATATGTTGTGAATTGCTAATGAATCATCGTGCTAAAGACTTAACCCATGAATTGACGAGATCTGAACAGTCATACATTGAAAAGATTTGTGCTCCAAGACTTATCCGAGTTAATTGTACCTATTCGAGAAGCTCTTGATAGATATGAACTTTGACGGGTTTGACAACCTTTCGGGGTTGTCCACATCTTCAAAGTAGTTATTTGTTATACCCCTTTATCACGTATACCTTATCACTTTACCAAGCAAACCCAACACAAACACGTAACAATTATGCTATACGAAGAAAGATAAAGAATAGAACTTGGTGACTTGAATATGAATTCGTGTATGTATGTTTAGAGAGGTAGAGAAAAGAGGATGAAAACAATAAGTTGTTATATTGCTTCAAAGGAAAACATACACACACACACACACTTTCAAGCACACCCCTCAAATGACATACTTGAGGGGTATATATAGTAAGAGAGGATGATGCCCTAAGGCTTGGCCATGGGCCTTGAGATGGACTTGGATTGGGCTTGGGTTTCACGAACTAGACAAGGCTAGCTTAACTTAACTAATGCCCAATTAGCTTAGCCCAATCCACGAGCCCGTTGACTATTCTATCACGATATCTAACACACATTACAAAGTTCCTAAATTGTGAATGACCATCACTTCTAATAAAAATAATCAAGGCTAACAATCTCCCCCTAAGGGGTGGTCATTCAAAAGATGCTCCACTTGATAAGATCTCTACTTTCCTTGAGCTTGAACTTTGCGTGTAGATATAGAATAGTCATGAATCTCTGTTCCTTCATGCTTTGTGATCAGATAATGTGCTTGTCTGCCATTGTCAACTTCGTTGGTTAGGTGTCTCCACGCCTTTCTCCACCATGCTCACACTTCTATTTGTCTTTAGGTTACCAATGATGTAGTTCTCGAGTCTTTAAACTTTGTTGATTCTTTGACTTTGACGAAGAATCATCTATAACTTTGTGTAGCCTTTGATTTTGATGAGAACTTTCATGTGTTGTTGGTATGAGCATGTGGCGAGTCTGCACGATCCATCCGCTTCAGAGCTTCCATAAGAAGAAAACATAAAAACACGTTAGTAATAAGCGGATTCCGGCACTTACAAGTTTGAATTTCGAGGGTGTTATCAGCATAGTGTGAAAACACGTCTCTAATTCTCACAAGGGCAGTTCCTGAACTGGAGTCCCACAAGTGAGATAACGCGATGTACCGAAATACACCTACAGTTCAGATGAGTCGCTGAGGTACACCGAAGCATCACCCCACGACTGTAGACCGTTTGAGACACACTAAGCGTAATCCACGGAGAATTACCGAAGAGACCTGCTGTCAGGGCTGTTTGATGTTGACCCTGGCAGGAATTTCCATTCAATCACTGAGGATTACAGTTGTAACTCCCCTCATAAATGTTCTGGCATATTGCTAAGATCTGCGTAGGACTCTAGAATATATCACTTGTGTCCTTATTGATGAACAACAAGCAATGTCATGTCAAGTGTTCCTATGAGATCTTTTGATGAATCTCGTGGCTCTAGACTCAATAGTGCATTTTGGTTTTCCTGAGCGGAGACTAGGGAGAGGGTCTCCTTCTTCAATACCAGCAGTCTCTAAGAGAAAGTCGATAGATTATGTAGGGTTCCCAGTGAGAATGAAACAAATCCTTTTAAGAGGAATTGTGTGGCTAGAAGGTTTAGTGCAGTGCGCCATTGGGTCCATGACGTCTTTGTCTTCAATACCAGTGTCATCTAGTGACAACCAGTAGCAGATGAATTGAACCCGGTTTCTGCCCTAAGGTTGATTATGGAGGGCTATTTCTTTTCACCCTTTCTTTTACTTTTCTTTTTAATTCTTCAACCCCTTCTTTCTCCTTTCTCACATTACTCCTTTTTTCAATCATTCCTAAGGACTTCTAATACTAACTATTTGTGATGTCCTTGGGTAGATCCCTCCGGCTCTGGCGGATCATAGGACGGATTTCCTATCCTTAGTCACCTTATAACTCCATGATTGTCCTATTGTTGCCATAAAACCATTTTTCTTGAAAATCTCTCAGAGTGTTTATGATAGAAAACATGTTTGCAACACTCCGTGAGTTTTGTATTTTCAGAAACACTCCCCCTTCACATGTGCTTATAAGTTTTGACAGAAATCTGCACATAGAGGGTAGAGTTCGCACTTTTTGAATTGATCGACTTTAAATGAACAAGACCGATTCGAGACACGTTTACATCACTAGAGAACTAGCTTGAAATTATTACCCGTCCTGGTCAAGTCCATAGAAAGTTTCTCGAGATGGTACATGATTGCTCGTCAATTCATTGGTTTCAGCTGAGTCGAGCTCATTTTGAGATTCAAACAATGATCATTAAACATTTTGATCACGTCTCCTCCCCCTCAAAAATAGCATATTTGTGATATTTTTGATATCATCGGATTAAACAACATTTTAGAATCTTTTTGGGAGACAAACGGATTTGATTTAAGCATGAATTTGGAACATTTTGTTTTATACTCCCCCTTTATTAAAGCATAATCAATTAAAGGGTTTTAGAGGGAGTTATCTTGAGCACAAAATACTTTGAAAGATTTTGAAAAATCTTTTTGAACAATCTTGAAAAGGTGCTCAAGATGATGATGATTTCTCACCATTTTTAAATGTAGTGCACTGAAGCGTACACTAGTGATTTTTCATTAAAAACACGAGTTTTGATTTTTAAATAATCAGAAGTCATCATTTCGGTCCGGGTTTCGTACTGATGTATACGAAAGCCATCATTGAAGAAATTTTGAGAAACGACATGTTTTAGAAAACAATAAAGAACTCTCGTTCAAGCATCTGTACATGCCCGTATCATTGTTGAATGACATTTCTAGAAACGTACAGAATATCGATTATACAAGAGACATGTCGTGAGAAGAATATTTTTGGATTTTTGATTTTTTATTGTTTTTTAATTTTTGAAAATTTTCTGATTTTGTATTTGGTTTTTGTTGGTTTTTCAAATTTTGTATTTTGGTTTTTTCAAAAGATATTTACAAAGAAGATTTGAAGGAAGAGAAATTAAGTTGGGACAAGTAAAAGTGGAGTTAAGAGTGGAACTAGAAAAGGATTTCCACATGCGAAATTGACATAAAGTTCTTCTTTACCACACGGGGTATATGAACCTTCAACACTTTTACATGTACCTGCATCCACAGAAGAAGAATTTTCACAAATAACAGTGTTAGAAGTACATGATTCCTCACGGTGAGGGTGATCACTATCAACGGTTGTAGTGGTTTTGACTTCCTTAACTTGATGAGTTTCACTATTATCTGTGTTGGAGCAAGTATCAAAAATCTTTCCTGTGGGAATCCATCTAAGACCTATTTTGTTGAAAACTTTGCCCGTGGGAATCCACCTAAGGTAAGATCTAGGAGTTGTGTTCTTATCAGATGCAGCGGAAGACTCATTTTTTGAAAAACTACGTCCTGAAGAGATCCACCTATTAGGTTTCCTTTTGATGTTCATCTTGTCAACGGGTTTGTTTCTATTTGGTGTCTTAGTGGATTGTGCCTTGGCACGAGAATTATCTTTCTTGAGATATTGTAAGGCACATGCATCATGATTAGCTGAAAAGACACATTTTTTACATGTAGTACAGACAAATTCAATATTCTTGTTTAAAACAGCAGCTTTAACTTTGTCACTACAGTCTTTTGGAAATTGATTCTTGTTCGAAAAAGACTTAGAATTCCTAGTGTTGTTTTCTACGGGCATAGCATTTTCTTTTGCGCAACTACTCTTAGATGCAAGCCAATCCCTAGTCTTTTGTAGAGTGTTCCTAGGTAATGGTTTACTACTACTAGCAGTGCCTTGAAATCTTGTAGAATTCGTCACCCTAGATGTTGCACCTAGAATTCCATCTTTTCGAGTCTGTGCCTTTTTCCTAGCTTCTTCTAGATAGTGATTGTTGACCATGTTGTTAGAACCAACAGATTCTTTAACTGGATTTTTGGTCACATTCCGTGTACTAGTCTTAGAAATGCCAGGTGTAATCACATTTTCTTTATCAAAAACAGGTTTTTCAAAACCTTTGATAATTCTCTTTTTAATAGGCAAATTCTGTGGAGTGACTGTTTTTGACAAATCATTTTTCTCATTGACTTTTGGAGGAAACTGAGAAATAGACATTTTTGGTTTGAAAACCGGTTTGGGAACATTTGTTTTCTCCTCAGTCAATGGTTTTGCAAACTTAGTATCCACAGCCTTTCCTTTTAGACATCCCAGCTGAGCTCTCAAAATATCATTTTGCTCTTGCATGTCCTTGTAGGCACGCTCATACGACAATTTGTCATACTTGCATTCCTCAGATTTTCGATCAAGTTGTTTAAAATATGACACGTTTTCTTTTTCAAGTTTTTCAAGAGCTTTTTCATATTTTGAAACAATTGCGGAGGTCTCAGACTGGAGTCTTTCATGATCTTCAACAGAATATGTTTGTAAGATAATGGACATGATATCGGTAGTCATAACATCTTCGAAGAGAGAATCATTCAAATTTTCCAAAACTTTGATGTGTTCAAAACATTCATTAGCTTGCTTTACCAGGGATTTATGGTCCTTGACAAAGTCACTCGTTTCTTTCAAAAGTGCTTGTTCAACATGAATTACCCTTGCACTGATGGCAGTTAACGGAGGGGCAATTTGGGTTTTAAAAAACTCTTTTGTTTCGTCATCATGACGAGTAAACTAGATGTTAGTTGTAATATTGGTTTTAGATTTGACAGTCTCTTGAAGATACCAAATTCTAGTTTTAACGTCATCTAAAATGCTTCTAGTATCACTTGTGTTAAAAGGATTGTTTGAAGACATTTGTTCGATTTTCGAAAGAGATTTGGAAACTACAACTGGTTTTGAAACTGATTTTGAAACTGGTGTTGACACTTTGTTTGAAACACTTGGTGTGATGGAAAACGTTGAATTTTCTTTTTGATTAACAAAAGTAATTCCATTAATTTTGTTCCATTTGTTATAATCAATCGGTTTGAGGTCTGGATTCTTTTGTTTCATTTTTGATCTACTCTCCTCAGATAGTTCTAACGTTTCAAGAGAATCACGAACAATTATGGGTTCATGCAAAGGTTTTCCATTGTTCAACACATTCTGAGATTTCTGAGCTTTCTTGAGAAACGAAGAAGGGTTGTTACCAAGAGCCATTTTATGTGCAGTGTGAAAAATCGGATTTGCTTGATTAGAAAGCATCTTGTTTGTTTTAGCGGAATGACCCGTTGTAAGAAGCAAATTATCCAATTTTTTGATAGTTTCATTTTTATCCAGAATTTCATCAAGAAGAGAATCTTCTCGTTTTGAAAAATCAGCAATCAACCGTTTCTTCTCTTTTTCAAGATCAGAAAACAGTGCTTTTTGTTTAGAAAGTTGGTTGTATAGATCAGAAATTTCCTTGTTTAAAGATTTTATTTTCAAGTTCAAATTCACATCAAGTGTGTCATACTTGAGTTGCAATTGTTTTTCTCTTAAAACAGAATCTCGATAACCAATTTCTAATTCTGAAAGTTTGTTTGTATGAAATTCAAAGGCTTTGGCGTGCTCCTTGTAACTCTCAAGCTCAACGGTCAATTTAGCATTCGCGACCTTAACTTCGCGATTGACCGTTCTAACTTTCTCAACTTCAATGCCACATTGATTGATTAATGATTCAACATAAGCACGTGTTTCCTCATCAGTCTCAGTATTTTGTGCCACACAACCTCCACTAGGATCCACATATGGAGTTTCGGAGTTCGTATTGCTACAACTCGGATTGTCCAGGTATGTATCATAAGTAGGTGCTGGCGTCACAGAATTCTGTTCGTCATGAGTAAACACATCAGATATGACATTGTTATAACATGGATCAATGATTGGTACCTCAGATACTGTATTGGCGTCATAGACAGGAGGTGAGTCTGACTCAGTGTCATACTTAGCTTCCTGAAGATTTGCCATTAAGATGCAATTCGCATTGAGTTCCTCGAGGTCTTCCAATTCATCCACAATAGCGAAAAAATCATTTTCCTCAACACTCAACTGTAACCCCGCTTCTTGCTTATCTGCTAACAAAGCAGCTTTCCGAAGAAACTCAGCATTCTTCTTGTGTGGCTTAGTGGGACAGTTTCGTGCCATGTGACCCACTCCTTGACAGTTGTAACACTTAATCTGATTACCCTGATTCACATTTCCATAATTCCCAACGACTGGAGCTGCAACATTCCCATTCTGATTACCCACTGCTCTATTCCCAACATTCTGACCAATCTGATTTCCAACATTCTGACCCAACTGATTACCCTGATACGGAACCGCCTGATTACCCATACGAAATCCAGTAGCATATCCCTGCTGATTCCCAATAACTCCAACCATTTGACCTTGATTACCCATATTCACACCCGGCTGTGCAATTTGCCTGTTGCGAGTGTTTGATGAAATCCTTTGGTTGTTGTTAGTAGGTGTGGAATAGCGACCTTTGATTACTTTTCCCAAGAGAGAAAGTATTTGGGACATAGGGTCTTCTTGATCAGATTCGAGATCAGTGATTCCTTGTTCCTGGTATTGTGGATACTGTTGTTGAATGACTTGTTGTTCTTGTGGATATAATTGTTGTTGTGGTTGTGGAATGTATTGCTGCAAGTTGTTGTTGTTGGAAGATGATGAAGCTTGTTGTTGTGTATTCACTGAAGTTTGAGTCTTTGCAATAAGTGCCAATGGATCATGATTCTTTGCCAATCTTTCTTTCCTGACTTCATTCACTTCAGCTTGGTTTTGTTTCAGAAAATCGTTTAGTTGATCAAAGTTCACCTGATGTAAGTCTTTTGTTTGGTTGACAATAGTGACATATCGTCCCCATTCTTCTGGAAGATTATTCAGGAACTTGATGTTTTGAACGATAGTTCTGGGTGTCAGCTTGTTTCTGATTAGCTCATTCATCAAAGTGCAAAACCTTCCATAGTAGGATTCAATGGATTCTCCTGGTGTAGAAGTGAACTTTTCCCATTCAGTTAGCAACTTGTTCTCCATGTCTTGATGACCAATTTCTGTTCCATGACAAAGTCGTCTAACACGTTCCCACATATCGAAAGCAGTTTCACAACTGTCTACCGCAGCAAAGATGTCTATTGGTAAACCCAGTTGGATAATATGAATTGCCATGTCATCTGCTTCGACTTGTTTCTGATCCTCTGCAGTGTATTCAGATTCGTATTGAAGACGAGAAGATGGTGCGACGGGAGGTGTTGCATCTGCATTTCCAGGTACATTAACTTGTCGAGGCTTGAAGGGTCCATCCTGAATGGATTTAATCATGAGTTTGCCATTAGGTTTGGTCTTTATGTAGCGGAGCATTCGACTTGTCCATTGAAGATAACCACCTTTTGCCAACATAGGAGGTCGGTTTTCGGCACCGGCTGCATGAATGTCTTGTTGAGTTGCCATTGATGAAGGTATGATCTGATAAAGTTGATGTAGGATCGATTCAACGATAAAGGAGTTGTGGTTGATGAAGATTAAGCTCAGTTGAGGTGTTTCTGAAAGTCGTACTCGTAAACTCGGTTCTTAAAAATTTTCGCCCAAAATTTGAAATTCACTATAAAAATCAATTCTAAGGACGTATGAAAATTTTGAGTTATGACAATTTTGACGCCAAATTTGACCCGAAAAATTTGAATTTAGGCCCAAAAATTTGAATTTTTGACCAAAATTTTCACAGTTAAACCAAAATTTGAATTTCGCGTAAAAATTGAACGTTTAGACACCTCAAAAATTTAAATTTTACTCAAGTTTTCCCGCCAAAAACTCGAAGTTACGAGTAGACGAGGCTTATGCGTAGGATCTTAGGCGTAGGATTCCTTAGGCGTAGGATCTTATGCGTAGGTTTAAAGTTACGAGTAGAAAAAGTTATGCGTAAGATTTAGCTTATGCGTAAGGAAAACTTAGGGGTAAGAAAAATGCTTATGCGTAAAGTATTCTACGCGTAAGTTGAAACTTATGCGTAAGATTAGGGTTTTGCCCAAAAATCCTTTACACTATCCAAGTGAGGGAAGCACTGAGTCACCGTTTAAGCTCGAAGAATCTGCACCAAAAAGTTATGAGTAGAACCTTATGAGTAGTTGACTTTCTTACGAGTAGAACTAGGGTTTTGACCTACTCGTAAAAAATTTTCAGCGATTCAACCGATTTCTCTTGCACAGTTATACTTAAAAACACTCGAATAACCCAAAAATGTTGACCTTTTTCACCCAAAGTGCTTAGAAAAGTTACGAGTAGAAATGACCAATGAACCAAAAACGAGTTCAAAAATGATGAAAAACACGTAAAGCTTCAAACTTTTTGCAAAAAACAGAAACTTTAGCACCAAATAAACCTTAAACCACAAGAATCTTGAATTTTTGAGTGCAAAAATTAAAGCTTTAAGCGTGACAAATATGTAAAACGTGAGCTTTATGCGTAACTCTTCAAAACAAACACAAACGCTCCTAAACCATTGTTAGGCGATTGATACCAATTGTTATACCCCTTTATCACGTATACCTTATCACTTTACCAAGCAAACCCAACACAAACACGTAACAATTATGCTATACGAAGAAATATAAAGAATAGAACTTGGTGACTTGAATATGAATTCGTGTATGTATGTTTAGAGAGGTAGAGAAAAGAGGATGAAAACAATAAGTTGTTATATTGCTTCAAAGGAAAACACACACACACACACACTTTCAAGCACACCCCTCAAATGACATACTTGAGGGGTATATATAGTAAGAGAGGATGATGCCCTAAGGCTTGGCCATGGGCCTTGAGATGGACTTGGGTTTCACGAACTAGACAAGGCTAGCTTAACTTAACTAATGCCCAATTAGCTTAGCCCAATCCACGAGCCCGTTGACTATTCTATCACGATATCTAACACACATTACAAAGTTCCTAAATTGTGAATGACCATCACTTCTAATAAAAATAATCAAGGCTAACATTATTAGAGCTAGTTGTCACCTAAAAGCTGACAATGTAACTCTTTAACTATTCAACGTAATCGTGTCTCGCAAGGAATTGTCTATCTTGAGTCGATCAATTCAAAAAGTGCGCGCTCTTCTCTCACCGTGCAGATTTTTGTCAAAATACTTAAGCACGTGTGGAGGGGGAGTATTTCTGCAAAACCCTAAACTCTCAACTGTGGTACTAAAAGCTTTTATTCATAACCACTTTGAGAGATTTTCAAGAAAAATTGGTTTTATGGCAACATAGGCTAGTCATGGAGTTATAAGGTGACTAAGGTTAGGAATAGTCGTCTTATGATCCGCCAGAGCCGAAGGGATCTACCCAAGGACACCACCAATAGTTAGAATTAGAAGTCCTTAGGTATGATTATAAAAAAGGGAAAATGAGAATCGGAGAAAGAAGGAGTTGAAGAATTAAAAAGAAAAGTAAAGAAAAGGGTGAAAAAAATAGCCCTCCAGATTATTCAACTTAGGGCAGACACCAGGTTTAATTCATATGCTACTGGTTGTCACTTGATGACACCGGTATTGAAGATCAAAGTCATCATGGACCCAGTGACGCATGCACTAAACCTTCTTAGCCACTCAAGTTAACTCTCAACAGAAGCTTATTTCATTCTCACAGGGAACCCTATGTAAACTTTCGGCTTTCTCTTAGAGATTGCTGGTATTGATGAAGGAGACCCTCTCCCTAGTCTCCGCTCAGGAAAACCAAAGCGCACTATTGAGTCTAGAGCCACGAGATTCATCAAAAGATCTTTTAGGTACACTTGACATTTCATCACTTGTCGTTCAACAATAAGGACGCAAGTGATACATTATCGAGTCCTACACAGATCTTAGCAATCTGTCGAGAACATTTATGAGAGGTTCACACATGTGATCCTCAGTGATTGAATGGAAACTCCTGCCAGGGTCAACATCAAACAACCCTGACAGCAGGTCACTTCGGTAACTCCTTGTGGGTTACGCTTAGTGTGTCTCAAATGGTCTACAGTCGTGGGGTAATGCTTCGGTGTACCTCAGCGACTCACCTGAACTGTAGGTGTACTTCGGTACATCGCGTTATCTCACTTGTGGGACTCCAGTTCAGGAACAACCTTTGTGAGAATTAGAGACGTGTTTTCACACTATGCTGTTAACACACTCGAAGTTCAAACTTGTAAACGCTGGATTATTTCTAACCCATGTTTTATGTTTTCTTCTTATGGATGCTCGTGGGAGTAAAAGATCGTGCAGATTCTTTACATGCTCATACCAACAACAACACTAATTGAAGTTCTCTCAAAAGGAAACACAAAGTCAGAATGATTCTTCATCAAAGTCAAAGAATCTACAAAGTTTAAAGACTAAGAGAACGACATCAGTACTGAAATCCAACCTTAAAGAGCGTGTGAGCATGTTGAAGAAAGACGTGGAGACAATGGAGCAATGAAGCAGACCTGATGCAGATAATCACAACATACTATCACTACCACCACAAAGAACAAAGAACAAAAGAACAAAGAAATCAAAGACGTCAAAGCAGAATACTTCAAAAGAAACAAGATCCCTACACTGGGGAGATTGTTCAAATCAAGGCACTTCTTCTCACAAGAAAGAAGAATGTCTGAAGACGTCAAAGCTACTATTACATCAGCACCTACAACGTTATCACTCAAATCATTAATCACCAACACTTAGGGGGAGATTTTTGGAATCACTCCTAAACTAGATTACAAGTGTTAGTAATTAATATGTAATAGTTAGCTTAATTAAGGCTTTTATATTAGCAATCAAGGCTAGGCTCATGTAGAAAGCCCATGAGCCTATGCAAAACCAAATAAGAAAAGGAAGGAAACTTGGTGTGTTGCCCTAGTTCCTTCCTATAAATAGACTTGTAAACCATCCTTAGATGGTTAGTTGTTCACTTTCACATTTATCCTAAGCATAAACTTTCTCTCAATTTATACGCATAAGTGTGTGTGTGTGTTCATCCGATCCTTTCTTCATCTCATTTCTTCATCTTGATACTTGTGTTACAAATATGAGAACCTAACAGAATCTCGTGGCTCTTGACTCAATAGTGCACTTTGGTTTTCCTGAGCGGAGACTAGGGAGAGGGTTTCCTTCTTCAATACCAGTAATCTCTAGGAGAAAGCCGATAGTTTATGTAGGGTTCCCTGTGAGAATGAAACAAGCTTCTGTTGAGAGAAACTTGAGTGGCTAAGAAGGTTTAATGCATGCGTCACTGGGTCCATGACGACTTGAATCATTAATACCGGTGTCATCTAGTGACAGCCAGTAGCATATGAATTGAACCCGGTGTCTGCCCTAAGTTGAATAATTTGGAGGGTTATTTCTTTTCACCCTTATCTTTACTTTTCTTTTTAATTCTTCAACTCCTTCTTTCTCCGATTCTCATTTTCTCCTTTTTATAATCATACCTAAGGACTTCTAAATACTAACTATTGGTGGTGTCCTAGGGGAGATCCCTCCGGCTCTGGCGGATCATAGGACGGTTATTCCTAACCTTAGTCACCTTATAACTCCATGACTAACCTACGTTGCCATAAAACCATTTCTTTGAAAATCTCTCAAAGTGTTTGCGAATGAAAACATGTTTGTACCACTGTGAGAGTTTTTATATTTTGTAGAATTACTCCCCCTCCACATGTGCTTAAGTGTTTAGACAGAAATATGCACAGTGAGGGTAGAGCGCACACTTTTGAATTGATTGAATCAAGATAGACAATTCCTTGCGAGACACGATTACGTTGCATAGTTAAAGAGATACATTGTCAATTTTTAGGTGACAACTAGCTCTAATAACTATCTTGAAGATGTGGACAACCCCGAAAGGTTGTCAAACCCGTCAAAGTTCATGTCTATCAAGAGTTTCTCGACAAGGTACGATCTACTCGGATAAGTTTTGGAAGACAAATCTTTTCGATGTATGACAGTTCAGATCTCGTTAATTCATGGGTTAAGTCTTTGCACATGGAGATTCAATCATATTTACACCATATTTGTATCACACATTGTCACAATTTTCAATTTCCGGTCATTTTTTCAAATTTACTATTCATCTCGGGAATTTACTATTTATCGGTTACTATTGATCATTTTACTATTCATCGTTTTTAAAGTCGAGTTGATATTTTGAGAAGTTATTTCAAAATTTTACTATTCAAAACACTATTCATCCCCAGAGAAAAATTTATATTTACGACCATTATCTGCATATTAGTTCATGCATGGGTTCGCATATTTCAATAACATATACTTTTCTTATTAAATAAACGCTATCGTACGATCATTTATTTTGGATAATTGATCCGACACTTCCAAAAATTGCCCTAATATATTTTTATACTCATTTTAAGACCATAAAAATTATATTATTAGTTTACCCGATGTTTTCAATTTATTTTGTATATAAGTTGTTATGTATATATATTTACGACGGTTTTCGTAAATACAACTCGATAATTGTTATTTCACTCAGTTCTTGTAAGAAATGTATTTTTATAATTTTTATGACTTCAATATATTTTATTTTGTTCTATAAAAATCGATTTCTAGCCAACGCTACACTAAATAATTACTTTTATTTATCAAATGTACACTACAATAATCATACAACACATTTACTTAATAAAAAAAATCACACCACTCTTCCTTTTATCTCTACTTGTCGACCAAAAACCTATGACACAACAATTTTTAAACAAATATCTTTAACTAAATGGGACACCTACACCTTAATGACTAGCCATTTTAGTATATAAGAGTATAATTAAAGTAAAACACATAGAAACACTTTCTAAAGGTGTAAAGCAAAACAAATATTCTTTCCTTTCTCTTTGAGGAGTCGGCCAAGCAAGAAACACAAGAGAAACTCAAGATTTTTCAAGAACAAGTGCATACATAATCTCTAGTATACTTTCTTTTAAGGGTTTTGTAATAAAAACCTAGAGTATTTAGGAAAACCTTGTTCTGTAAACCTCATCATCATACTAGTAAGCATTTCATGATCATTTTTACTCTTTCATAATATTCATGAGTTATTTTTATCATGCTTGAAAGAAAACATGCAAGTTTCATGTGTATCTATACCACTTTTATTGTTTTTGGTACTTATTATTAGTATATATCATCCTATAATTGATCCCTTGAAATATATCATTTTTGATGATGTTTAGGAACCCATGACACCCTAAGAAGGTGTATGGTAGGTTTAGAATAGATTTGGTGTTGATTTGAAGTGATTGAAACAAGTATTACGCAAGAAAAATCACTTTCGACAACTATAAAACAGGGCCTGATCATTTTTGCAAAATCTGGAAATTTCGACAGTTTATAAAATATTTTGGGCTAGATATTCAGAAAATATACTTTAAAACGAAACCGTGGTCGCTTGAACGGGTTAAAACGGATTTATAACAAAGAAGTTATGCTATTTTCAAGTTTAACGACGAAAACTATATTTTCCGGAAAAACAGCATGCTGTCCAGATTTTTAAGGGTAAAAAATGAGTCTTAAGCGTTATCTAAATGAGTCGATTTATCAAAAATATATTAGTATACTTTAACACGAAACTAAGGACATATAAAACGGACTTATAACGACTAAATTACACGCGTTTAAATAAGGTTGTCGTAAATACTTTCACAAGTACAACACATGTATATATTTTCTAGTAGCCAAACTAGTTGTCGCTAGTGACCATATTGAGAGTCGTTTTTCACATCGATAGAATACTTTTTAGAAAACGATGTCTTCTAGTAAAAGTAAGTTCACCTAGCCCATTTTTCAAAATGTTCAACCGTTCGTCAAACGGAGTTGTAACGAATAAAATGCGGTCACTCAAACTTTGCCGAAAACTACCTTTAAACAATATTTTTGGTACAAGTAGCCGACTTGTCCTATGTTTTTCTCCATGATCGAGACCTCTATGATAAAAAGCTAAAAGCTAAAACTTTGAGATTATGATACAAGCTTTCCAAAACCATTGAGTTTGTTTCCTAACACTCGATATTCACTATTTTACGACTAGCTTTTCAAGGCCATATAGTCACTTTCATGAATTGTCAAATTGTATTGTTTTGCGACGAAAAACTATAATTTCTTAATAAATCACTAAATGATTATCGTAGGATATCATTTCGACGTAAGTACTTGTAAAGTATTTTATAACATGACGAGATGTCATAAACGTGTATTTCGACGATGAACTTCATTTTCAAAAATGTGCAAGTGGTATGGATATCATATGAGTTTGCATGCACGACATTGTTTCATGACTTATAATAGAGTATATCATTCATATTAGGTTGCGGATAGAGATTGAACCTCATTTCAGTGTATCTACTTTTGTCATCATAATCATTGCATCAGGTGAGTTCGTAGCCCCACTTTTACTCGTTTAATTGTTTTATAAACTATTCGGGGGAGATACATGCTCAACTACTTGCTTTTACTTTACACTTATGTGAACTCAAACAACTGTTGTTTCACTACTTATGCTAGTAAGTAGATTGTGCCCGAACTAAATTGATCACTATGTTATGAACACTATTATTTGAACCACTTTTCTTGATTTTGAGCCTTTCGACATATATATTTGAACTCTTTTAACTTGATAGGAACAAATTGGCATAGATTTGAACACTTTAACTTGATTTAATTCTTTTCACATATAATTAATCTCCTTTAACTTGATTTAACTCTTTTGACATAAAATTAATCTCTTTTAACTTGATTTAATTCTTTTGACATATAACTAATCTATTTTAACTTGATTTAAAACATTTTGACATATAATTAATCTTTTTTTAACTTGATTTAAAACATTTTGACATATAATTAATCTCTTTTAACTTTATATTGAACCCTTTGACTATTTTGAACTTGTTTGACTTTATATTGAACCCTTTGACTACTTTGAACTTTTTGATATGTTTTGAGCTCTTTGACTGTTTTTAACTTTTGAACTCGACTTAAACTCTTGAACTTAATTAAGAACTTTTGAATGGAACTCTTGAACTTAATTATGAACTTTTGAATGGAACACTTGAACTTAATTACGAACTTTTGAATGGAACCCTTGAACTTAAATACGAACTTATGACTTGTTTGAACTTATTGAACCGTACGTGCTATGACCTTGACCTAAAGTCTCCCATGATCGAAGCATCACTATAAAGTCTCCCCTGTTCGGAGCATCACTATAAAGTCTCTCTTGTTCGGAGCAACTTAAAGCCTCCCCGGTCCGGAGCAGAATGTCTCCCTAAGGGAACGGAGCATTTTCAATCTAAGTCTCCCCTGTTCGGAGCAGTGCAAATTCTCCCTTGTTCGGAGTGTTCTTAATTGTATATTAATAGTTGTATGATGTACTGTTCGTACATTCGCATTGTTAGTCTCCTATTAGTAGGTAGTATGGATAGCGCTATTAGAGGTCAGCCAACCTCTCGTCCACTATGTTACGGGACGCATAGTATTTATTTTAGGGGCTTTGCCTGGCATACATTATTATATACGTGGTGCGATACTATGAACTATTATGATAACGTGCACTTGACTATTAGACATACTACTTTTGGCAGTGGGTTGTGAACACACAGGTTGCAAGTTTTGTATGGGCGGAACTTGGAACTGAGTGGATTTACAATGCCTTTGCTTTGTGAACTCATTTGACAACGTGTGCTTAAATATAAACTAGACATATTTTGGCAGTGGGTTGTGAACACACAGGTTGCAAGTTTTGTATGGGCGAAACATGGAACTGAGTGGATTTACAATGCCTTTGCTTTGTGGACTATTCTAAATGACCAAAAACTTTGCCTTTGCTGCATGAGCGTTCTTTAAAAAGCTTTACCTGTTAGACAAACTCTATGAACTCACTCAACCATTGTGTTGACACTTTAGCATGTTTTATCTCAGGTATCTAAGGCATTCACTTTATGGCATGCATGTGGACTTATCATAGAGTCGCGGTGTCGACGCGTCTCATATATATTTTATGCACTTAATTATCGTTTGATTGTAACAAACTCATTTTGGTATATTGGAAATATTGTGGGACCTGTGTTTTGTAAACTCTGATTATTTTACTTAATCAAACGATACTTTCAAAACGACACTTTAGGTCGTTCGATATAACTGCAACTTTGATGTTATGACAGTCATCCCCCAGGAATTCCATTCCGCTGCAAAACATGTAATTTGAGGGTTGTGACACACATTTTTTCTCCCCCTCAAAAATGGCATATAAATGTTATTTTTGATGAAATTTTGATATCTAATATGACCATTTTGAGTTTTGTGGGAAGATTTCCACGAAGAACAATTTGTGAACAAAGATTTTAGCAAATACTCCCCCTCAACAAGTAATATTAACTTTTGAGGTTTTGAAAAAATATAAGGGGAAGTACTTGTTCTTTTGAGCAAAACTTTTTAAAATGAAAGTTTTGATAAGTTTTACTCAAAAGTAACAAGCTTTCGCTCCTTTTATAGGATTGTGGAACTGATGCGTACCACAGGGTCCTTTCATTACAAGTACGGGTTGTACACTGTTATGTGTGCACAAGCCATTTAGGGAAATGATGTAATAAGTATGAAACAAATTAACCTCTCGCCAATTGACGATGTTTCAAAATCGGCTTCCCCCCAAACTGACAACTGTTTTTAGCAGATTCGAAACTTTGATGTAGTGAACATTTCCTCTAACTTTTGAAATTTTCAGTACGTAGCAGAATTTTTAGATGAGCAGTAAACCACACCAAGAGAATCTGTTTTGTTACGTAATCACAGTTGTACACAATGCGGAAAATCCATTCGAGAGAACATGCAAGATCTTCTCACGTATGTAGATGCTTCACACCAGACAAACCACGAAAGATGAAGTGGAACTACTTCCCCCTGATTGTTGAGGTCTATCGGAACAATAATTGTTGGGATACAGAAGATTAAATTACTGAAGATTAACAAAGTACTGCAGAAAGATAAAGTACTGCAAGAAGTCAAAGTACTGCAAGAAGTCAAAGTACTGCTTATCATCAAAGTACTGCAAAGATTATAAGTCGGTTGTATTAGATTAAAGATAGAAAGTTATGTTTATCTAGAACTTTCTATGTATTGTTTACTTGACGTACAAGGATAAGAATTGTAAATCGTTTAGGGTTATCCTTGAGCCTATAAAAGGACCCCTAGATTGATATTAGAAGTACGTGATTTTATTAGAGTTTTAGAGAAGTTCGATATTATTAGAGTTGTTAAAGAGTCTGCATAATAAGCAGAGTTAGAGTTATTAATAAAATCGTTTAAAGTTAAAATTATTCTTCTTAGCTTTGTTAAGTAAATTCCGCATACTTAATAGAGTTTGCTCAGTGTTTCATTGTTAATAACTTAGGATTTATCCGAGGTAGTTAAACCTTAACAAGCTATTTAAGTTAGTTTGGTTAGAGTACATCGATCCAACAAGTGGTATCAGAGCTTGTGTGGAAACTCTGTCTAAGAAGAAACCCTAAAACCTAAAGATGTCGACTGATTTTGTTCCACCACCTTCCATCACCTCAATGAGGATTCCTGTCATCAAAAAGGGCGAATATGACCTATGGTGTATGAAGATGAGGCAGTACATTGCCATTACAGACCATGCTCTATGGAATGTAATTGTCAATGGTAATGAAGAAGTTCCAGAAACTATTGATGTTCCTGGACAACCCAAAGCACCTAAGGCAGTCTTACCAGCAACAACATTAAGGAATCAAGAGAAGGCACTCAATATTCTCTTGTCTGCCATTCCAGATGGTCATCTTCTCAAGTTCCATGATGCTAAAGATGCTAAGCAGCTCTGGGCTGCACTCAAGACAAGATTTGGAGGGAATGAAGCTTCTGAGAAGATGCACAGAAATCTGTTGAAGCAACAGTTTGAAAATTTCACAGTTGGTGAAAGAGAGAGTCTTGATGCTGCATATGATAGATTTCAAAATCTCCTTAACATGTTGGAATTATACAAAGCACAAGTTTCAGTTGAAGATGCTAATCTCAAGTTCTTAAGGAGTCTGCCATCATCATGGCATGTGATAGCTACAATGATCAGAGGACAACCAGGTTTGGATGTTATGGACTTTGATGATCTCTACAATCATCTAAAGGTGTATGAGCATGAGATGAATGGTCAAACCAGTTCCAAATCTCACAGTATTGCTTTTCTATCATCTGAAAAGAGGGGCAATACTTCTACCAAAAGTACTGCTTCTCCTACTCAAAGTACTGTAACTCAAAGTACTGCTGTTTACACTCCCCCCACCTATGATCAACAAGCCCCACCAACTACTACCATGCACTCAGATGAAGTTGTGTGCTCTTTCTTTGCACAGCAAGCTTCTTTACCTGTAATTTATGAAGAAGATCTCTCCTAGATTGAAGAGGATGCTTTAGAAGAAATTGATATCATGTGGCAAGTTGCTTTGATCACTGCAAGGATCAAGAAGTACATGAAGAAAACAGGAAAGAGCATTGACTTCAAACCAAAACAGGGAATCACTTTAGACAAATCCAAAATTGAATGCTTCAATTGTCAAAAGACTGGACACTTTGCAAGGGAGTGCAGGTTTGCTAAGTATCAAGCAAACAGGATGACTGAGAAACCAAAGCTGGAGCTAAAAGAAATCCCTATTACTGAAACAAAGGCTTTGGTTGCTCAAGAGAATTTATCAGAGGTTGACTGGAGTGAAGAGTTTGATGATGAACCAGTGACCTACTGTATGGTAGCCGTGGAAGAATCAGTTGAAGATTCAGTAGAAGAATTGTACTGGAGCACTGTCTTTGATGAGGAAGCTGATCATGCTGCTTTGGAATCTGGAGATGGTTTTGGAGGATTTGATTGGAGCTTGGAAAGTGAAGATGATCCTGTTCTGCTTGCAATGGTGGCTACTTCATCAAGTTCAACCCCTATCTCTGAGGTATGCTCGAATTGTCATGATTTTTATCAAAAATTACTTGGCAGTTATGTGATTGAAAGAGATAATTGTGTTAGGGCTAGGTCTGAGGTAGCTGGTTATCAAATAACCTTAGAATCAATGGAAGCCAAAATATTAACACATGAAAATAATGAAATGGCTTGGGCTGAAAAGTATGAACAACAGGATTACCAGTTAAAACTAAGTGAATGGAAACTAAATTGTAAAATTGCTGAAATAGAGAAATTAACTAAGGAAAGAGATGATTTGTTAGCAAAGTTTGATGCCTCGAAAGAATCTGGTCTGTTACATGTTACTTATGTTCAAAAATAGAGAAGAGCATATATTAGAACTGGCTTAGGTTTTGGTATGGACTTTGATAACATAGAAGAGAATCAATCTGGTGATGACCTAGAGGATATAACCACTAGTGATGATGAACTCATTAATTATGTAGACACATCTAGTAATGAGGATTCAATTTGTGAACCACCTCCAGAATATAAGAAAGACAAGGGTTATCATGCTGTCCCACATCCCATTGGTAGTCATCAACCCATAAGACCTGATGTTTCACGTTTTGGTGTAGACAGTCTAGAGTTTAGGAAAAAGCTTATTGGTCAATCTAGGTCTGAAATCCCAAAAGAAATTGTTGAAAACAATGTTCAAAGTCAAGCAGTACCTTCAACTCAAAGTACTGCTCCACAAGCAGTACCTTCAGGAAAACCTTTTCAAAACAGTACTGCTAAACCTTTTTGGGATAACTTTGGTCAAAACAGGTTCAATCATTCACCTAGAAGGCAAAATAGTTTTGGTCATAGACATAGAAGAAGTCACTTTGGAAGTATGGGTCAAAAACTGTGTTTTGTGTGCTTTAGTCCTAATCATTTAATCAAGGATTGTGAACATCACTCAGAATACCTTAGAAAATTTCCAAAGAGCAAGTCTGCCAACCAGAAACCTAGAGAGAACAAACCAGTCTGGAATAATTCAAATAGGGTTAATCACAGCAATTTTTCACCAGACCATAGGTACCCTCACCAGAGAAGACCTTTTTCTAAATCACCAGTACCTTCAAAAGCAGTACCTTCTTAAAGTACTGCTCAATTCAAACAAGGTACTGCTAACACTACTTGGAACAGGAACCCTAGGAGATCTCATTATTATCAACCTAGAAGGTATTATATTACACATAGGGAATCTAGATCACAGGAACCAAGTGTTAAAACCGAATGGGTTAAGAGAGAAAGTACTGCAGAGGGACAAACAATACTTTCAACAAAAAGTGAATCAGATGTTTTTATAATACAAGAAAAGGAGAATGAATTTGCAAAAGAGAGTTCTGTTGAAAATCCAGAAAGTTTCGAAAATCCACATGCTAAAAATCAAAAGATAATTCTGGATCATGTTTTAAAAAATAGTGGGAATTACATACTCAAAGAATTTGAGTTTGTAACTTCACAAGGGGAACACAAGTCAGTAATGGCTTGGGTTTCTAAAAGAAACTAACTCTATAAATATTTGTGCAGGGCAACCTAGAAGAGGAGCTTAAAGATCATCTTATTGTGGATAGTGGTTGCTCTGGAAGCATGACAGGAGACAAGAAGATTCTGTCAGATTTTCGATCTATTAGTGGAGGACGAGTTGCATTTGGGAATGATCCCAATGGAGGAAGAATTACTGGAAAAGGAACCATCAAAGCAGGGCGTATAGATTTTGAGAATGTTAGATATGTGAAGGAGCTCAAGTTCAACTTATTGTCAGTTTCTCAAATCTGTGATAAGAAGCATCCTGTGTTATTCACTGACACAGAATGTCTCATCCTTTCCCCTGAGTTCAAGTCTGTTGATGATGGCTTGGTAGTTCTTAGAGTACCAAGAACCAATGATGTGTATAGTCTAGATATGAAAAGTCTTCATTCTTATGGGAGAGCCACATGTTTGGTGGCAAAAGCAACATTTGAAGAAGCACATCAATGGCATAGAAGATTGGGCCATGTGAATTTCAAGAATTTCAACAAACTGGTCAAAGGAAATTTAGTTAGAGGTTTACCTTCAAAGACTTACAAGAATGATCACTCCTGTTTGGCATGTAAGATGGGTAAACAACATAAAGCTTCCTGCAAGAAGCTTGAGTAAAGGACTGTTAGAGAACCATTGGAGCTGTTACATATGGATCTATTTGGTCCTATATCTGTTACAAGTTTGAACAAAAAGAAGTACTGCTTAGTTGTCACAGATGATTGCAGTAGATTCAGTTGGGTATTTTTCTTGGGATTTAAAGATGATACATTTGATGCTATTCAGACTCTCATAATAGCACTTGAAAACCAATTGAGACTCAAGGTTAGAGGTATTAGATGTGACAATAGAACTGAATTCAAGAACAAGCTTATGAATGAATTTTGTGCAAACAAAGGAATCAAGAGGGAGTTCAGTATTGCCAGAACACCACAGCAGAATGGTGTTGCAGAGAGAAAGAATAGGACTTTGATTGAAGCAGCCAGAACCATGCTAGCAGATTCACAACTACCTATTCAATTCTGGGCTGAAGTTGTAAGTACTGCTTGCTATGTACTTAACAGAGTATCAGTTACTAAGCCACAGATGAAGACACCTTATGAGTTGCTGATGGGCAACAAACCCAACATTCGATTTATGAAGCCTTTTGGATGCCCTCTTACTATTTTGAATACAATTGATAATCTGGGTAAGTTTGATGGCAAGTCAGAAGAAGGTTATTTACTGGGATATTGTACCAACAGTAAAGGCTTTAGAGTGTACAACAGAGTCACTAAGAAGGTTCAAGATTGTCTTCATGTTGAGTTTTTAGAAGATCAAGACAATCAGAAGGGTAAAGGTCCTGATTGGATGTTTGATCTTGAAGTTTTAACTCCTTCTATGAACTATGTACCTGTTAGAGAAGAAAATCAACCTGTACACAATGAAGAAGATTTACAGTATGTTGTTCATGAAGTTCATATTAGTCCTGATGCTGTTCCTGATGAAGAACCAATTTCTGTGGAACCAATGAAAAGTACTGATAAGCCAAAATCCTCATTGTCTGCTGAGGATCAATCTATTCAAGAAGAACTTAATCAGATGCTTCTTCAAGATGTTTTAGCACATTCTTATACTGATGAACAAAGAAGAGCTTATGAAGAAGCAAAGACAAAGAACAAAACTACAGAATACTCTTACAGTACTTTGGACAGTACTTTTGACCAAAGTACTGCTGCACCAGTTTCCAGCACTTTGGATCATTTGGATGACCCTACCATGCCTGGATTAGAAGATACTGATGATGAGTTTGAAGTGGAAGGTATTTTCTCAGATTCTAATGAAGATGCTGATTTCACTAATTTGGATGATACCTATGGAGTTCCACAGTCTCCAAACTTAAGAATTCATAAGAATCATCTTACTGATCAAATCATTGGTCCTTCTACTTCTGGAGTAATGACAAGACACAAAGCTAAGAGTTTTACTAAACCTCATAATGCTTTACTTAGCTTTGTCTATAAACAGAACAGGCTGAATCATAAGGACCATCAAACATGCCTGTTTACTTGCTTTATCTCTCAAGAGGAACCTAAGAATATTCCTCAAGCATTGACTAAAGAAAGTTGGGTTGAAGCTATGCAAGAAGAACTGCTCCAATTCAAACTTCAAGAAGTTTGGGTATTATGTGATCTTCCTGATGGAAAGAAGGTTATTGGTACAAGATGGGTGTTCAGAGTCAAGAGAGATGAAAGAGGGAATGTTATTAAAAACAAAGCAAGATTAGTTGCACAAGGCTACAGACAAGAAGAAGGAGTTGATTATGATGAAGTGTTTGCTCCTGTAGCAAGGATAGAAGCAATTCGAATCTTTCTTGCTTTTGCTTCTTATATGGGATTTCAGGTTTATCAAATGGATGTTAAGAGTGCCTTTTTATATGGCAAGATTACAGAGGAAGTATATGTCAAACAACCTCCTGGTTTTGAGGACCCTAAACATCCAAACAAAGTTTACAAAGTTGTCAAAGCTCTTTATGGCTTACATCAGGCACATAGAGCTTGGTATGAAAGGCTTTCTACCTTTTTATTGCAACATGGTTATAGGAGAGGAGCTATTGATAAGACTTTGTTTATTAAGAGAGACAAGAAGGATATCATGTTAGTACAAGTTTATGTTGATGATATCATATTTGGAGCTACGAAACAGTCGATGGTTAAGGAGTTTGAGCAGCTGATGCAGAAAGAATTTCAAATGAGTTCAATGGGTGAGTTAACTTTCTTTTTAGGACTTCAAGTTAAGCAGTTAAAGGAAGGAATTTTCATAAGTCAAGACAAGTATGTATCTGACATACTTAAGAAGTTCAATTTTGATGACATGAAGCCTATTACTACACCTATTAAATCTATCAACTCATTGGGCAAGGATGAAGATGGACAACCAGTTGAACTCAAGTTATACAGATCAATGATTGACTGTCTTATGTATCTTACTGCATCAAGACCTGATATTATGTTTGTTGTTTGTCTCTGTGCAAGATATCAAGTCTCACCAAAGGTTTCTCATATGAATGCAGTGAAGAGAATTTTTAGTTATTTGAAACAACAACCTAAGTTGGGGTTGTGGTATCCAAAGGATTAACCTTTTTACTTGGAAGCTTTTTCAGATAGTGATTAGGCAGGTGATAACTATGACAGAAGATCAACCACAGGTGGATGCCAATATATTGGAAGAAGATTAGTCTCATGGCAATGCAAGAAACAGACTATTGCAGCAACATCCTCTACTGAAGCAGAATATGTGGCTGCTGCAAGCTGTTGTGGTCAAGTGTTGTGGATGCAAAATCAACTCTTGGATTATGGTTTCAATTTCAAGAATACTCCTATCAATATTGATAATGAGAGTACAATTTGCATTGTGAAGAATCCAGTTTATCATTCCAAGACAAAGCATATTCAGATTCGGCATCACTTTATCAGAGATTGTTATGAGCATAGGCTCATTAATGTTGTCAAGGTGCATACAGATGATAATGTAGCTGATCTACTCACCAAAGGATTTGATGTTTCAAGATTCAATCACTTGGTGGTGAGTATTGGCATGATCAATTACTAAGCTACATTTAAGGGGAGGACTATTTGGTGTAACTATAGTCCTATGCATTGTTTGAGGGGAGGATGTTTCTGTTTTATAAGTGTTTGATATTATAAGGAAGAGAATGGGAAAGTACTGATTTTTGATTTTATGAAAGTAATGCTTGAAAAGTACTGCAAAGGAAAGTACTGCACACGTGGAAAGTGTTGTTTGTCTTATCAAAGTACTGTTCCAACGGTCATATTGAGGGGAGAATTACCCTAACGGTAACTTAGTTATTACGGGCCGTGATTTTTCAAATCTCACCTATAAATAACTACTCTCCGAATTTCCTTCTCATTTTGATAACTCCTAATCTTTTCCATATTTCTCTCACTTTCACATATATTATTTGTTCTATTTCTTACTGTGATCATATAACCATTAATGGCGGGTCGTAATACTGTTTCCAAACACAACATGGTGGCGAATTTAGACAAGACTGAAGCGAATGTAATTTTTCATGATATTATCGATTTTCTTACTGGATCGCCTATTAGTTATGCGCTTTTAGTAGAACCCGATGTTATTGAGCCCTGGATTCAACAATTTTGGGAAACTGCTAGGGTTCATATGGAGAATGATGAAGAATATATTCATGCTATGGTTGCTGGGAAAAATGTCAAGATTACTGAAGCCTCTATTCGAGAAGACTTAGTGTTTGAAGATGCTGATGGGGCTGTTCGCTTTGATAAGCAACTAATTTGGGATACTTTTGGGCACATTGGTTATGAAGGGTCCTTAACTGAACAAACATTCTGGAAACCCTTATTTTGTCCTCACTGGAAGTTTTTGGTGCATGTGTTGCTTCATTGTATTAGTGCTAAAAGTACATCATGGGAGCAATTTGGATCTAATATAGCATCTGCTATAGTAGGATTGGCTACTGATCGTGTTTTCATTTTTTCAAGGCTAATTCTAGATGGAATGCTTTCACATATCACTCATGGGTCAAAATGGTTGATGTATCCAAGATTTGTTCAAGTATTCCTCAATAAACAACTTTCAGATGTACCTAAACCTACAAGTCTTTTACCTGTTGTGGTACAACAAGCCAAGATTTTCACTTTCATGGCTAGGAAGAGTGATTTATTCACTGGAAGGGACACTTCCTTAACTACTTCTATGATGGAAGTTGTTCAAGCTGTCCGAGCTGATGATGAAGAAGATGAAGATAGAGAAGGTACTGCTTCTGAAGGTACTGCTACATCTCAAGGTACTGCTTCAGAAGGTATTGCTTCTCAGAGTACTGCATCACAAGGTACTGCTTCGCAAAGTACTGAAGTTCAAGCTGATGTTGCAATTTCACCTTCTCCATCTCCTCAACAATCTGTTCCTGATTCACAACCAGAGGAACATTCACCAATTCAAGGAGATGATCCACATACTATACCTCGTGAAGGTTTGATATTGGATAATTATGTTCTCACACGGGAGTTGGTCAAATTAAAGAAAACTACTGAGACTCAAGCTAAACAGATTAAGAAATTGAAGCTCAAGTTTCGAAGACTCAAGAATTTTGTTTGGCCATTGGTTCAACATCATCGTCTTTGGGTCAAATCTAAAAAGAAGGAGCAAAGGCAGTTTAAGAAGACTAAGCGCCAAAAAGTTCAAAAACAATCTTCATTCCAAATGGGGAGGAATTTAGAAGAAAATAATTTGAAAGAAGATGTTCATAAGGAGAATGAACCTCAAGATACTGAAGAACATGAAAGGACTGAAGTTCAAGGAACAAATATTCAGCCTGAAGATACTGAGGAACAAGTTATTGATGTTCAAGTTCAAAGTACTGATGATCAAGGTACTGCTGATCAAAGTACTGCTTTTACTGGAACTTACAGACAAGAATTGGTTACACCAAGGGTGTTAGACTTTGAAGAGGAAGCTGGTCCTTCAACTACTATATTAGAAGAAGAAGCTGGTCCTTCAACAACTGTCATACCAGAGGAAGCTAATACACCTCAAAGAATACACACTGCAAGTGATGATGATACAATTGCTGAGATTTTGCAAGATTTATCAAAACCAAGAGGTGTTACTATTCCAGGAGTACAAGAAGAGGAACAACCAAGAGTTTCTCAACCTGTTATTGATCCAAAAGATAAAGGAAAGGGCAAGTTAATAGAGACAAAGAAGAAAAAGAAACCTACTTTAGCTCAGATAAGAGCTGCTCAAGTTGCTATGAATGAGGAAGCAGCTAGAAAGTTTCAAGAGGAATTGAATGCTAAAGATAGAGAAGCTAAGGAAATTGAAGAAGCTCATAATAGAGAAGCAGCTAAGAAATTGCAAGAGGAATTGAATGCTGAAGCTAATGAACCATTAGAGTCACCTATTCCTGTTAGATTTCTACCAAGAAGACCAAATCGAGCTAAAGACAGAAATGCAATGATGGCTTATTTAAAAAGTCAAGGGTATAAAGGATTGCAGAGGTTTAATTATTTTGAGATGAAAGAATTATATGATGCAGTTAGGGAAGCTTATAAGAAAAGTGTTGAAAGTATCAAAGATTATAAAGATGATGCTGCTTGGAAAGAAAAAGATAGAAAAAGGAGCTTAAAAAGAAAAAAAAAACTGAAGTTGAAGATACACAGTCATCAAAGAAAGAGAAAGTTGAGTTACGATCTGATACTAGTGATAAACTAAAGAATTACTTAAGAATAGTGGATTTTGAGTATTCTACAGACGATGCTGAGATGAAAATGAACAGATCTCAAATTATTGCTTTTGAAGTTGTAGAATCCAAAGATGGAAGTTATCTGATGTTTCATAGAGCTGATGAAAGTTTCAGAGTGTTCAATAGGCTATGGGATTTATTGCACATCATAGATAGAGTGGATTTATTTTATTTATATCATGTGGTGCGAGATTACTTTGAACAAAATCCATCAGAAGGAGTTGGTTTAGTACTGCTTGGAGATCTCACAACTGTATGGGAAACTGAAGAACAAAGCACTGCTGAAATTTGGAAGAATCAAGAGAATTGGGAGATTGTTAGCTGGAGATTCTTTGAAGAATCTGGAGTACATGTTCTAGAGCTAGAAGATGGAATTATGATTCATATGTTAGCTGATAGAAGATATCCTCTTACACCAGAACTTATGAGGAGGATGCTGGAGCATGGAATGGAAGTAGAAGAAGATAATGAAATAGCATGTCTGCTCATCTAGCTATTTATCAGATGGACTACAATTGCTGATGATGATGAATAACTGGTATGAATCTTATTTGATTAAATTTTTGATATATCAGTACTTTATTCAAAGTACTGCTGATCAAACAGTACTTTCATCAAAGTACTGCTTGAAGTTTTTAAACCAGTTGCTGATTTAAAAAAAAAACTTTTGTTAAGTAATAAATGTTTTGAAACAAAGGTTCAAAGAAATAAATAGTTTTTGAGATGGTAATATCAATAGGTTATCAATCCACCATGGTTACAAAAGGATTGGCTAATCCATGAGCAAACGGCTCTGGTAAAGATATTTCAAATCCGTTTTTAGTTGACAACTTGCTAATAAGTTGGATGGTAATCAACTCACCATATCAGTAATGTGAAGAGTTGGCTAGCCCACAAGAAAATGGCTTGTGGTAAAGGCTGTGGAAAAACCATTATATGGTAATTAGTTCACCATGATAAAAGAACTAACTAGTCCAAAAGGGTACAGCTTTTGGTAAAGACAACTCAAATCTGTTGATAGCTGATGATTTGCTAAAAATCATATGGTTATCAGTGTACCATGATCTTACACATCAAAACATTTGGCTACTCCAGAGTTAATGGCTTTGGTAAAGAGAACTCAAATCCATTAAATTTTCAATGATTCACCTCTCACAGGAGTTTACACACCTGGAAGTGATGAGAATAGACTGAAACTTAATTGAATTAAATGTACAAATTGTCTTATGTTGCTGAAAAGATGGAGCTTGCTGAATGTTGCAGAAAAGATATAATATTGTTGTTTGATGCTGAAAAGAATTACACAGATAAAGACTACTTTGATGATGATATAAGCAGAGAATCTACAAAGATAAAATCTGAAGATAAAGTAACAATTCCTCTTTAAAGATAAATATGTTAAAGCTAAATCTACAAAGGAACTTGAAATCAAGCAAGTAGAATTCAAGTTAGGGGAGGATTGTTGGGATACAAAAGATTAAAGTACTGAAGATTAACAAAGTACTGTAGAAAGATAAAGTACTACAAGAAGTCAAAGTACTGCAAGAAGTCAAAGTACTGCTTATCATCAAAGTACTGCAAAGATTATAAGTCGGTTGTATTAGATTAAAGATAGAAAGTTATGTTTATCTAGAACTTTCTATGTATTGTTTACTTGACGTACAAGGATAAGAATTGTAAATCGTTTAGGGTTATCCTTGAGCCTATAAAAGGACCCCTAGATTGATATTAGAAGTACGTGATGTTATTAGAGTTTTAGAGAAGTTCGATATTATTAGAGTTGTTAAAGAGTCTGCATAATAAGCAGAGTTAGAGTTATTAATAAAATCGTTTAAAGTTAAAGTTATTCTTCTTAGCCTTGTTAAGTAAATTCCGCATACTTAATAGAGTTTGCTCAGTGTTTCATTGTTAATAACTTAGGATTTATCCGAGGTTTTAAACCTTAACAAGCTATTTAAGTTAGTTTGGTTAGAGTACATCGATCCAACAATAATCAACTGTGAATAAGCAATTACTCGATAACAGAACCGAGTGTGAGGCATCATAACATCATAATTAGGTAACTTCACATACGATAACCCTGTGAAAGTGAGACGATAACACTAAATTGAGACGTTTGAGCCACAGATCGTCTCATTTCTTCCCCCTGATTATAAGGAAATCAAGGAAGCGATGAACAAATACACTCTCTCCCCCTCGATGTTTTCAATGAATCAAAATCATACACCACGTATGTTGATGATGAATTAGAGACAGCGAAACCATGTATGTCCAATGAATCAAACAAGTGTGAATTACCATAAATATCTCATGAGAATCAACATCGGATAAGACTTCTCAGTTCATTATGTTGAACATCGGCTATGTGAGCCATTGTTCTCCCCAATAGTTTTGTCATAATCGGCTGGAAAGATGTCGGTCATTGTGAGCTCATTAGGGGCATTGATACTTTCTTGATTGACAGCCATTTTGTGATCTGAAAGTTATTAGACAAAAGAACAAACATATGGAAATACTTTTTGTTAGACTTAGTTTGATTTATTGTCCAATTCCTTGTTTGACGTTATCATGTTTATGATTGTTACAAGTCCTTAGTTACTTTAGTCCAATTGTTTGTAGTTGATGTGATAAGATATGTGAACATGTTAATATTGAAGATTTAAAGTCCAATTTTCACTTAAACACACAACATATTAACATTTGTAAGCTTATGCGTAACAATAGACATATTCGTAACAATTAACACGTATGCTTAGGCGTAACAGTCCAAAGACAAAGAGAACGGTAGGTTATGCGTAATCATGAGGCCTTATGCGTAAAGAAGGTGCTTAAGCGTAAGCGTGAGCTAAAGCGTAAGACAAAATATTAGGCGTAAGAATTTCTTACGCGTAAAATAAGTTCAAAAGCTTTAAGCTTACGCGTACGATTAAGCTGAATGTTACTCGTAAGGTCTACTCATAAGAGTAAAGCTTATGCGTAACAAACCTTGTTTGCGCATATCTTTCCAAGATACGCGTAATCCACTGTAGACTTCTTATGCTAAAGAGCTTATGCGTGAGATTACTCTTAGGCGTAATTCTTTACGCATAAAAGTATTCCTTATGCGTAGCAATTTTAGAATACCTTTGTCTGAATTTTACGAGTAAGCAAACTGAAATTCATGAACATGAAAAACTTGATAACAGGTAATTCCAAGCACTAACATGATCACAAAACAAGCACTTAAACCAAATCAATTAAACTTAGAATAGCATAAGTGAATAGTGTTTTTAAGCTCTAAACCCTATTTCTACGCTCAACAGATTCAACCAAAATAATCAATCAAGAATTGTTTTTGGACTATCTTAGATGTCATATGAATGATATAGAACAAGTTTTAACACAAATCATTCACATAATCAAAAGATTGAGTGGTACGAACCCAAGAACCCTAAAACATGAATTCTAACAATTTTATTGTTTATGGGTAAATTAAAGGCTCCTAATGTGAATATAAGCATATTCTAACACTATCTAAGCATAGCAGAACACAAGGATAAGAAAAAACCCCCAATTATGAAATGGGTTCAAAACATGTTTTAGAAAGGTTTTAACACAACCCATTACAACACGAGCACACTTAGGCGAAATCCCCAATTCATACACATACATGTAACTTTCAAAATCAAATTTTGCAAGATTTAACGGTTGGATTGAAAAGATTTTCAAAAAAACCATAGTTTAAAAATCATGATCAAAACATACTTGAGTTTGATGAACGGATTTGCAGAATTAAAGAGGGTCGTTGGATCTTGATAGGAATGAGGTTGGAGAGGAGTTTTGTTTAAAATTACTTTTCACAGATTACACATTCAGCCCCTCAACCTCAAACATTTTCAAGCAAGAACCATTAACTCCCATTTTGGTTAGACAAAACATTTATTAGGCAAGAAACATAACGATACTTCCCCTCGACTTTTGAAATGATGAAATTTTTTAAACATTTTAGTCCGAGGAGAGTTTTTAATAAGAAACGTATCCACCTTTTCAGAAGAAACAACATATTAATGGTAACATGCAAGTACAAGGTTTTATGAAACAGGAAAATATTTACATTCTCCCCCTCAACAGTTGTTCGGGAAAAAATAATGAAAGGTTTGATGGAACAACGTGTTGACGGAAGATTTGTACTTGCAATGTTTGATAGAAATTAAGATAGAAGAATATTTTTGAATTTTATCAAATTTTATATTTTTCTATTTTTGTTTTTGAAAAGATTATTTACAAAAGAGGTTTTGGTGTTTGACTGGTTTTAAGATTGTGTTAAAAGTTCGTCCAGTTCCTCTGGAGTCAAACACCTCATGCCAATCCGGTAGATCAAATCATTAAACCTAGCAGGAGCCAAGGCTTTGGTGAGAAGATCCGCCAGTTGGTGTTCAGTACCCACAAAATATAATTCAACAGTACCCTTTTCCACATGCTCCTTTATGAAATGATATCGAAGATCGATGTGCTTGGATTTTGAATGTTGAACTGAGTTGCACGATATCGCAATTGCACTTCTGTTGTCGCAGTACATCGAAATTCTGTCAAATATGTAACCATAATCTTTGAGTTGTGTTCTCATCCAGATGACTTGAGCACAACACGCAGACATGGCTACATATTCAGCTTCAGTCGATGACAGCAACGTGCAATCTTGTTTCTTCGACTGCCAGGACACCAATTTGTCACCAAGGAATTGTAGAGCTCCTGAAGTACTTTTTCGTGAATCTAGGCAACCTGCGTGATCAACGTCTGAAAAAGCTATTAGTTCAAAACCAGGATCCTTCGTATACCAGATCCCCAAATTAATGGTTCCTTTGATGTATCGGAGGATTCTTTTAGCCTCTGAGAGGTGAGTTTCAGTTGGTCTTGACTGATAACGGGAGCAAAGATATACAACAAATACAATATCAGGTCTACTGGCTGTTAGATACATGAGAGACCCAATAATACTTCGGTATTTGGTAGGGTAAACCAATTTCCCATGCAAATCAGCGTCCAATTTCTTGGTATGTGCCATTGGTGTGGCATAGGTATCACAGCTTTGCATTCCATGTTTGTTTAAAATTTCAAGAGCATATTTGGACTGACTTAGGAAAATACCACGGGGTGCTTGATGAACTTGCAGTCCTAGAAAGAACGTAAGTTCACCCATCATGGACATTTCAAAATGTTTTTTCATAAGTTTTGAAAATGCGTTTGAGTACTTTTTGTGGGTAGACCCAAAAATGATGTCATCCACATAAATTTGAACGATTAAAATGTGTGCCCCGTGATATTGAATGAAAAGTGTTGGGTTGACCGATCCTTTAATGAAGTTATTAGCAATGAGAAAGGATGATAACTTGTAATACCACACCCGAGGGGCTTGTTTGAGACCGTAGAGAGCTTTTTTCAGTTTGTAGACATGGTTACGAAACTCTGGATCAAAGAATCGTTCCGGATAGCTAACATATACTGTTTCCTTCAGTTGACCATTCAGAAAAGCAGTTTTGACATCCATCTGATAAACAGTGATGTTCATGTGAGCCGCAAACGCCAAAAAAATCCGTACAGCCTCAAGACGAGCAACTGGAGCGAACGATTCTTCGTTGTCAATCCCTTCTTCTTGTCTGTAACCCTTAGCCACCAGACGTGACTTATTTCTCATAACCGTACCTTCAGCATCCAATTTGTTTTTCCAAATCCATTTAAGACCAATAACATAGACCCCTGTTGGTTTTTCAGCCAATTCCCATACTTCAAGACGTTTAAACTGATTAAGTTCTTATTGCATGGATTCAATCCAGTTGTCATAAGTCATTACTTCTTTAATGTTTTTGGGTTCAGATTGGCAAACGGTAAGTGCATAAATGCAATGTTCACCGTCAGTCTGAAGGCGTTGTCGAGTTACGACTGGTTGATTCGGGTTTCCAATGATGTTTACGAGAGGATGGTCTTTAGTCCAATGATGTGTGGAGGGTTGATGTTGATATACATTGTGCAGATTAGGAGGATTCAAATGGCTTGTAGATGATTCCGCAACATCAGAAGTGGCAGCTTCATTAGCAAAAGGATTGAAGAACACATTTGGATCATAATCTGCAAGTATAGGTACTTCTTGATTCATAAGATCATCAGCTGGTTCAGCGTCATTGGATGCGGTTTGTTTGACTGTTGTTGTAGAGTCAATTGGAGGTGCTTCTTCAACAGTTGTTGTTGTTGCAGGTGTATCAGGGATTGGATTAGTATCAGGTTAAGCAGCGGAAACATTTGATACATCTGAAGCACGTTGATCAATATCATCACTAAACAGAGGAGCAAATAGCTGTTCCATTTGTTGACGACTAAGCTGTAAGCTTGGTTCAGCTGATGATGGGGTTTGGGGGAAGTTCAGACGGTTATGTCCGGGTTCCAAGCTGTATTGCTCAGAAGCCATTTCTATAAGCTCATCGAAATTGGCATGAATCGTTTCCATAATCTCCCTTGTACGACGATTCCAGATTCGGTATCCCTTGGAGTTAATACTCCAATGTCAGCTTTGGCCTTGAGCTTTCCAAAGTCATCACGATCATTATTCGGGTAACAAAGAGCACCAAATACATGAAAGTGTTTGAGATTCGGTTTGCGGTTATGGATAAGCTCATAAGGGGTTTTGTTGTGGCGTTTGGTTATCATAGAACGGTTTTAAGTATAGCATGCAGTTGACACGGCTTCTGCCCATAAGTATTCTGGAAGTTTAGCATTAATTAACATCGTTCTGCCAATAAGATAGCATAAGTATATGTGATTCCAACACATATAAATGTGGATCTAAAATAAGTATACAGAAAAAATATTATACGGATATAAAAAAATGTGACCCTAGTATAAAATTGGGCCTCAAACCATATTTCACATGCCCATTACCAGCATATACACACTAATCAGAATCATCATAACCTTATAAGAAGCATCCGGAAAATTAATATATGCATGAGCACCATAACAAATAACATGTGTTGTACATTTGGGCCTGGACATCAGCCCATATTGGCATTGCCCATCAGAAGGCCTGATTAACCATTCAAATTATAGACCTAAAAAATGGAAACAACTTTCATATATAATCAACATACATACATTATTTTTACATACACAATCTAAAAAAATAAAAATAAAAATTGCACCTACAGATAAATGGCAGAAAACATTAAGTTCAAAATCAAGATGCTCGATGAAGTCAGTCATGAAACTGACCGAGAACTAGAGATATCAATTTCTATAAACATGATCGTGGAAGAAATGAGAAAAACATCAAAAGGAAGAGAGGATCTCATTCAAGTTCCCCCGAAGGTAGAAAACTTAGATATGTGTAAGAAGACAGAGACTTCCTCATCGATATTCGTAATGAAGAATTGGAAATACTAAATGTTAGGAACACGATATAATTATGAAGTGTCGGTCATTATACTTGTAATAGGTCGTTAGTTAATATGGTTTATATTTATTTGTTATTAAATATCTGAATTTTGTAGTAAGCCCATAGGCCGTGATGAAAGGTTTTTCTAGAACGTAGGGCAACGCCCATACCTATGTAAACACTATAAATACCACTATCTTCAATGGAGGGGGTGTTGGTTCTTTGAAAAATAAACTTCATTATCATTTTATAAGTTCCTTCCACACTCTCTCTTACTTTCTCTCTCTAAGATCTAGGCTTGTTATTAATAAAATGGTGACCTAACAAGTGGTATCAATCACCTAAGATAGATTAGGTTGTGATATCATCAAGTTTATAATCGATTTTGGTTTTTAACGTTTTCTGCGAGTAAGGTTAGCTTTAAAGTTTCATAAAAACGCTTTAAAACTGAAAAAGATTGTTACTTTATGATAGTTTAGGTCGTATTAGGTTAGATCTGGTAGAAATCTTGAATTAAAAACTCATTTTGTGGTGAATTTTAGCGATTTTAAGAGTTAAGATACGGAGTTCTGCGAGTAAGGATTTGAATTTCTTCGACTTAGCATACATTTTTCTGAGTTAGCTTGCAGTTCTTCTACTTAGCACGACTGTTCTTTAAGTTAGGAAGCAGTTCTTCGACTTAGGTTCTTCGAGTAACTATTATTCTAAGTTATGTGTATACTTTCTGAGTTAGGAAATTAGAACTTCTCCTTTATAATCCTTTCAACTAAGAGGTTATATAAATATTGAAGTTTTATCTTTTTGAGTAAGCAAACCCTATGTGTAAGACATTTTTCAAGTAAGATACTCATACGAGTAAGCAAGTTCTGAAAATCTTTTTCGAGTTAGGAAATCAGAACTTTAAGATTATAATTCTTAAGAGTAAGGGCTATATACTTCTCTTGTCACAATTTCTAAGAGTTAGAATTATATCTTCGAGTAACAAATTCTTCGGACAAGGAACTTTCGAGTAAGGACAAAATTATAGAATCTTCAACTTAGGATTTTTTTACCAAAACATCTAATCTACCTAACCCAAAACAACACCAACCTTTATAATCTTTAAAGATCCATATCATTCATCAAAAACAAACATATCTCAACCACCATATCCTTATTACCCTCATGACCCTTATTATCCTCATCAACCACAACAATCCCCTCCTCAATATCCTCTACAACAACCTCTTCAGCAACCATTACCTATACAACAATTTCCTTAACAACAACACTGGTTTTCTCAAATGTGTGAAGCTATCACAAGTCAACAATCCATTCATGAAGCTGGTTCACATACTCATCCTCTAATGCTTACACCAGGAAACTATGTGCAATGGACAAGTAGATTTCTAAGGTACATGGAACTAAAGAAACCTCAAGGTAAGTATCTTAAGAAGGTAATTGATGTGTTTCGTTGTCTATAGGTCTATTTGTGAATTCAAGTTTTAAATTTATATTTAGCTGACTTAACCTATAACAAACACTAACGAGTGGTATACCCGCTTAGTGTAGCCTAGTTGGTAAGTAGAGTGTCGATCACTAAGAGTGGAATGTTAACACTTAGATATCTATCTGTATGTATACATTCTGGAAATATATCGATACAATGTATAGTTTACTCGATATGCCGTATCTGGGTAACTCCGCGTGGGGTCCAAGATTATTATTTTCTAGAATATTCGTACACCACCATATGATAAAGCGGATCTTCAGTCTTGATACGGGTATGTGTCTTGTATCTTGGAATTTCTTGGTGAAATCTTCAGGTTGATATCGCGTATGTCAAAGTATTCATACGGCGTATCTTGAGCAGATAAGTCAGATATTTATGTTGACCAAGGTTTCATATACAACGCATGGAAGAATTCCATGCGGCGTATTCTTCAAAGTCAGGCAATGGTCTTTACAATCGTCCAAGTCTTGATGTACGAGATATCTGTCTAGGATGATATGGCGTATCTTCCTTAAGTTTAGCATACTTTTTTAACTTGATCCGTTTTGCTCCAATTTACGTCCAAAATAGATAACTTTCACCAAATGCTTGTTTATAACTGAGATTTACAAAAGTAAGTGATTAAGTATCAATTCTCATTGATAAGGATTTAAAAGGTACACTTTTGAGGGGTCATTTAAGCCCTTAAATGATCACTTTTGTATCCGTTACTACTTAATTTCGCTCCTTTTCACTTTTTAGGTCTCTTGAAGGCAAATTGCTGGAATGACACTTATTCGGACAAAAAGGCACGAATATATGAAGAAAATGGCCAAAGTCAAGAATCGAGACACTCAAGCTGTTGGAATTGAAGGGGACGGCGTCACGACTTCATTACGACGCCGTCACGACACATCTTGAGATGACTCAGATAGCAAATTGCTAATTTACAAGTGACGGCATCAGGTTTAAAAGAGTAGGGCGTCGCAACTCAGAAGGCCTAGATTTGGATCCCGACGGCGTCACGATCATTTGGTGACGCCGTCACAGAGTTGACGTGGCCAAGACGAAAGGCTAATGACAGCGACCCGACGGCGTCAAAACTAAAGAGTGACGCCGTCGCATATTGTAACACTATATATAGAATCCGAATTTTTCAGTTTTAGGGAGGTAGTTTTGTGGAGTAAAAATCTAAACCGAACCAAGGCTGTCTTGGGTAGTATCTTAGGGTTCCATACCCTATTTTACAAAAAGATAAGTGTTTTACTTCATTGATTCAATCATGTCTTCAATTGTTTGTGTGTATGCTTGCATGTTCTCCATGTCCGGCTAATTTACTTGTGTGTTTGCTTAGATATATGAAACCTAGTTATTGAATATAGATAGGTTGTCTCTTATCTTTATTGTGATTGACCTAGTATTGCGATAGGTCATCCATTGTGTTATTAATGCTTGATTAGTCTGTGAAAACGTAGAGGGGGGGGGGTGAATACGTTTCCGTTTCAAACTTAAAACTTTTGTATCAAATATAGTATAAACCATTGCATTTGCTAATCTCGACGCGACGATGCATTTAACGCATTACGGCATGTAAGGCCAACCCCTTAATATCACATAAGATTCCGCAAGATTAATGGTTCATTATAAATCAAGTTTCACCATTATTAGTCTGGTTGCTTTTTCTTGATCAAGCGTGTCATAATATGGAAAGTGTTAAATATAGTTTATGACTATATGAAAGACCAAGTATGTATCACAAACATAGACATCAACCACAATGTAATGCAAGAATAAACGTAAAGCGATAAGTAAAAGGATAGACAAACCAACACGAGGATTTATAGTGGTTCGGCTACAAGGACACCTTCCTTGCCCTACTCCACTCCCCGAGTCACCTACTCGAGAGTTCTTAATCACTACACGACACCAACTCCTTATGGCGGAGAAGCCTTCACAACGTCGCCTACTCTTTTTCCGGTACTAGGCTAACAACCGGGTTCTTTCACACCAAGGTGAACCACAACGTTGCCTACCTTTTATCCGGTACTAGGCTAAGTACCGAGTTCCATTACAATGGAGGAACTACTACCCAACACTACACAGCACCTAATCATAAAGGAGACCAACTCCTTAATACAACATCATCAAGGATATCAATATCCTTTAACCCAATACTATACTATCTTGTACATCGAATCACACCATATTGAATGTACACCTTAGACAACTTTCACTAATGCCTTTGACTCGATCTCTAGGCACCATCCACTAATGCCTTGTGACTTGATTTCTAGGCACCCGTTATGTTTTGTAGCCGAACATAACAAACCTTGTGTTTTATGGCACAAACACATAAACCATCTAGTCTAGTCATAGATGTACGACACATCTATGATACCCGTTATGTTTTGTGGCCCAACATAACAAACCTTGTGTTTTATGGCACAAACACATAAACCATCTAGTCTAGTCATAGATAAAAGAATATGATACTAGACAATATCCAAGACAATGTGTCTAATGTATATGAAGTCCTAAACTAAACATCAAGAACACAAAGCATGATGTAGTTAGTCTTCTATGAATGAAGATGACAAGTTTCCCAAGCTTGTTGTAGAAGATCTTCATGTGCTTGTATGCTTGTGATGGGTGATCACTTCAGTAGGTAAGGATGCAAGATCTATAAGCTTGCTTTGGAGGATCACTTCGGGAGTATGCTTACAACAAATGAAAGTTAGAAGCATTATGATCATATGATATGAGGGTGGTTTACATGTTTCCTAATGATCTAAGTATCCTAGAAATGGTGGAGAAAAACTATGTGTGAAGGTGTGTTGAACAATGAAGAAATGACTCACTATTTATAGAAGAAAACTAGCCATTGTTCCCCAGATCCCACGGATCCCTCCCTTGAGGGATCCGTCCAGTGTATTACTGGGGATCCGTGGGACGATCCCTTTTACCCATGGGTTTTGGGTCATGGGTCATGGGTTATGGGTTATGGGTACCAAGTAGATTCAATGTATCTACAAGATGCAATGCATCTAGTCCATGGTTTTGACTGCCCACCAAGGGTACAATGTATCTAGACATTGGGTATGGGTCATAGGTTATGGGTACCGAGTAGATTCAATGTATCTACAAGATGCAATACATCTAGTCCATGGTTTTGAGTGCTCACCAAGGTACAATGTATCTAGACATTGGGTATGGGTTATTGACTTTGGGTTTTACCCAACTATATTCAATGTGTTTGGTCAATGGGTCAAATACTTAAGTTTCTACCCATTAACACATACTAGTTATGTATATATTTACCCAATATGTAAACACTAGTTGTTATACATAAACTATTTAACTAAACATGTTTTAATGGTTTGTTGGGGATTTGATCATAACGCAACATAACAAACATGTACGAACCTGTGTTGTAGCATACAAGGACTTGAGTCACCGAGAGGCGTTGAGAGTATGTTGAGGCAAAATATAATTACAAGTAACTTATACATTTTACATTATGTATTACACGTTACATGTTTGTCATCAACAAAACAAATGAGAATGTATAGATTAAATATCGTAATATTTGCACTAACAATCTCCCACTTTTTGATGATGACAAAATATATGTAAACGTAATAGATAGGTAAAATGTCAAAGTTACTTGTGTCCGTACTTCCTATACATTACCTTCTCCGTTTACACTCTTCTCCCCCTTTTGTCGAAACAAAAAGGGTGTGTCCTTTAAACTTAATTTCTCCCAAGAATGGCGAGTTTGCATCATCCCTAGTGAAGTTAAAAATAAAAACACCTTATTGCTCCAATTGGCACACCACGCCAATACTTTCAACACGAAACACTAATGAGGAAGCTTAGCAACTCATGACGTTGAGCTTGCATGTCTTCAAGAGGTGGTGATCTCGCCTTTAAGAGGAACCTAGAGAATCACACACAAAAAAAATAGAAAGATCCTTTGAATTATAACCATTGTTGCCAACGGATTAATGTATAAAATTTTTGAGGCTTAACCTACATCAAGGTTAGTGTAAAAAAAAAATGATGAGAAAGAAATCTCTCATTTGTTGAAACATAAAGGAATTTTGAAGAATGAATGTCTGCATGCTCCCCCTTGTTAAGGGCGTCAAGTATTTTAGGAAGGCTAAGACAAAAGTATTGCAAAATTTGCAATGTTTTTGCTTTGACGAAAAACTCCCTTTATTGAGAGCGTCAAGTTCTCCTAGTGTGTTTTGAAAATCAACAAAACAAAAAAGTTAGTGCAAAATTATATTCGTCCTTGGACGAGAAAGTCATATGATGCACTTTATAAATGCTCGACGGAAGCTCCCCTAGCTCGAGGGCATTAAGAAAAAAATAAGCCTCGTCCGAAGACAAGTGTGTCATATACAAACCCATGTATATGAGTGAACCTACAAAAAAATTATAAAATTTCATCCATAAATAGACGAGAATCCCATACACATCAAAGTGTATATATATGAACCTACAAAAAAAGGATTAGTGTCAAAAAGAGAATAATCCTACTACTTGCATCATCATGGTTGGTTTAGGGGTTGTAAGGTTTGTTCAAGGTAAGAAACAAATGTGCTTATGGATGAGACACATTTCATTATGAAATTCACTTGGCTTTTGACAACATAGATGTTTGTGGAGGATGGTTGAGCGACCATGAATTGTAGTGGTAGTGAGACACTTGTAGGATGTGGTTGACACAAGTAGCTTGTGGTTTGAGGTTGTGGTTGACACAAGTAGGATGTGGTAGAACATGAGACATACTTCATCACGTAGTTCATGAACTAGACCTTAGACACGGTGATAATGATAGAAATCATCATTATGACTTAGAGGTATGGAAGTTGTGGTAGAGGTGATGAGAGGTCAAGGACTACTAGGTAATAAAGAGACTCAATATTAGCAAGGGATGGTGATGAAAGGTATCAAGGTGAATCTTTGACTTGGTTGATGACTCAATAGAGATGGTAGACATGATGACTTTGTGAGTAGTGATAAAAGTGGAGTAAGATGGTTAGGATGATGCAAGATTAGGAATAAAAAAAATGTGCGAATGAGCACAACTTGAGTTGATGATGAAATTGACTATTTTCATCCTACAAGAATCCAAAGGAGTTAGTACAAAAGGAAAACATTTAAACGAATGGATAAATTGTTCACATAAAATCATGAAACGAAAATAAAGAACACGTAAAGAATCATATAAATGCAACTCATTTATAAACATATAAGAAAATGATAATCCTAAGTGTTGAAAAAGTGCTTGTGTGGAAAAAAGGAAATTTGAAATGATTATCTAAAGAGATAATATACATATTGTTCTACGGTTCCACCGGTTCCTTCACTAGAGGGATCCGGCTAGCTTAAGTCTAGGGATCTGGCTAACAGATGAGGTGAAAAAGAGGTGATTGGGTTCTATCAAGGTCTAGCACCTACATATCCTAAGTTACTCAGTCTCTTAAGTGTCTTACATGAAGATGGACTTAAATGATCAAGAGAAAATGATTGATGGTAACTAATGATTTTTACTGCAAGCACACATGTATACACGTTAAGCAAAGCAAGGAGAGCATGTAGAGATCACATATAGGTAATCAAATGAGATCGAGCTCACAAATAACACAAAGGTTTAGCAAACTTAACAAGCACTATTCAAGAAGCCCAAAACAGATTTACGGTCTAGATTAGTAAATCATTTACACTAACAATGACATGCAAGGTATGTGTCTAGAATGAAAAGAGCACATAATGGTGTTCAAGACAGAAGAGTTGTGATGTGCTAGTTTAGGACAATCTAGTCATTACGGATGGTGATTAGCATAAAATGAGCTTCATCCATGAAGTCATGTAGCTCTTCTCGATCAAAGCAAGATAATCGCTTGATGAGGCAAGTGGTTGTGATTAACTAAAAAATTAATTTTACAACTTGTTTGATTAGTAATCATAAGACAATGCAAAGTATTTCCATTGTAAACTTACTTTAGGAAAACATAGGAGTATAAATTTCTCAAGTGAGAGAATGAATATGAGACTATTACTAGCGGTGCTCAATTACGGCTAAACACGACCATTTTTACGGACGATTCCACATACCCAACTTCTCTCAAGGAAGCAATTCAACCGTTAGGTCAAATTGAGTTTCTAGTGCAATAAGTTCTCTAGTATTTATTCTCAAGTTAGGAAAATTTATATACCTACAATGGCCTATCGAAGAGTAACAATGATGATACTTTGCTTCATTTATATTAATATTATACTTGAAACAACTAAGGTGACGAAGGTGTCAAAAAATTAAAAGTTGTCCATATGGTGAACAAAAAAAATGGTTGGATGAGCTAGTTCAACATATGTTGTTGGAAAGCTCGAGTTTGGACTTTCGGATATGAACAATTATATTTGCGTTGCAAAATAACTTACTTGAGTATATCGGATGAAATAATCAAGTTGTCAATCCAATTATGAAGCGATCATGAAAAGGAAAACGGGAGAGTACATCATCAACACAAGTGTAGGTTATGATCCGATGTACATTCTTGTTGTTTTTAGAAAACGATACAAGAAAATATGAAATCAAGAAATCATATAGGCACATAAAACATTTATGTTGCAGACATGACAAACTCAATCAAAAAGCCATTTTAGTGTGTTATATGTTTTAAACATTTTTCAACTGATAAAACTAACATTTTCGACACAACTAGATGTTATCCCAAACACTCCTTCAAGTAGCACATTGATTAGCAGAAAATTACTAAATCGACAAGAAATAGAATGAATAGCAAGGTAAGGAAACCACATATGTTAATCAATCAAACAAGCACAAAAGCTATTTGAGATAAGCAAATAATCAAGTAATGCAAGGGAAACAATTTATCAATTAGCATAGCATACGAAAGTTCTTTTCATCGCTTTGTGTTAAACATGTATACCAAGCTTGATTAGTTTCCTTTATAAATATGATCAAAACCTTAATTTCAAAAGAGGACACATTGTTATTCAAAGACGAAAACATCCGTCTCCAATTAGATCAAAAGTTTGTGCAAAAGTTATGACCGAAAAATGACTTTCTATTATAAATCAATGATTCTGTAAATTTTTTTTTTGAATCAGTTTATGAAATCATTTTAAATGAAATTAGACTCAAATACCTTTAAAACGATAGGTGGCACGACTTCTAACGACTTATGTTTAATTAGTTATGAATTTTTGAAATTCAGACAAAAACTGTCTTCTGTACCACGGATCCCTTGCTTGAGGGATCCATCCAGTGTAAACTGAGGGATCCGCGGATCTGACATAGGAATACAAAAACGCATGTTTTGACCCGACGAAAAGGTTTAACCTTTGTAGACTTTTTAGTGAAGTTATATTACTCATTTTTACCTTTATTCAAGCTTGATTAACAAGATATCTAACAACAAAACTTCAAAGAGAAAAAAAATAAAATAAAAAAAACACTTTTCATATTATGCTTGACTTCACTAAAAATTTGATACAAGGACCTTACTCGTTTTGAAAACCATTTGTTTAAAAACTAGAGCCAACCCTCTCTGATACCAATTGTGAAAACGTAGAGGGGGGGGGGGTGCATTTAACGCACTACGGCATGTAAGGCCAACCCCTTAATATCACATAAGATTCCGCAAGATTAATGGTTCATTATAAATCAAGTTTCACCATTATTAGTCCGGTTGCTTTTTCTTGATCAAGCGTGTCATAATATGGAAAGTGTTAAATATAGTTTATGACTATATGAAAGACCAAGTATGTATCACAAACATAGACATCAACCACAATGTAATGCAAGAATAAACGTAAAGCGATAAGTAAAAGGATAGACAAACCAACACGAGGATTTATAGTGGTTCGGCTACAAGGACACCTTCCTTGCCCTACTCCACTCCCCGAGTCACCTACTCGAGAGTTCGTAATCACTATACGACACCAACTCCTTATGGCGGAGAAGCCTTCACAACGTCGCCTACTCTTTTTTTGATACTAGGCTAACCACCGGGTTCTTTCACACCAAGGTGAACCACACCTACCACAACGTCGCCTACCCTTTATCCGGTACTAGGCTAAGTACCGAGTTCCATTACAATGGAGGAAATACTACCCAACACTACACAACACCTAATCCCAAAGGTGACCAAATCTTTAATACAACATCATCAAGGATATCAATATCCTTTGACCCAATACTAATCTATCTTGTACATCGAATCACACCATATCAAATGTACACCTTTGGCACCTTTCACTAATGCCTTTGACTCGATCTCTAGGCACCATTCACTAATGCCTTGTGACTTGATTTCTAGGAACCCGTTATGTTTTGTGGCCCAACATAACAAACCTTGTGTTTTATGGCACAAACACATAAACCATCTGGTCTAGTCATAGATGTACGACACATCTATGATACCCGTTATGTTTTGTGGCCCAACATAACAAACCTTGTGTTTTATGGCAGAAACACATAAACCATATAGTCTAGTCATAGATACAAGAATATGATACTAGACAATATCCAAGACAATGTGTCTAATGGATATGAAGTCCTAAACTAAACATCAAGAACACAAAGCATGATGTAGTTAGTATTCTATGAATGAAGATGATAAGTTTCCCAAGCTTGTTGTAGAAGATCTTCATGTGCTTGTATTCTTGTGATGGGTGATCACTTCAGTAGGTAAGGATGCAAGATCTCTAAGCTTGCTTTGGAGGATCACTTCGTAAGTATGCTTTCAACAAATGAAGTTTAAAAGCATTATGATCATATGAGATGAGGGTGGTTTACATGTTTCCTAATGATCTAAATATCCTAGAAATGTTGGAGAGAAACTATGTGTGAAGGTGTGTTGAACAATGAAGAAATGACTCACTATTTATAGAAGAAAACTAGCCACTGTTCCCCGGATCCCACGGATCCCTCCCTTGAGGGATCCGTCCAGTGTATTACTGGGGATCCGTGGGACGCTCCCTTTTACCCATGGGTTTTGGGTCATGGGTTATGGGTTATGGGTACCAAGTAGATTCAATGTATCTACAAGATGTAATGCATCTAGTCCATGGTTTTGAGTGCCCGCCAAGGGTACAATGTATCTAGACATTGGGTATGGGTCATGGGTTATGGGTACCAAGTAGATTCAATGTATCTACAAGATGCAATGCATCTAGTCCACGGTTTTGAGTGCTCACAAAGGTACAATGTATCTAGACATTGGGTATGGGTTGACTTTGGGTTTTACCCAACTATATTCAATGTATTTGGTTAATGGGTCAAATACTTAAGTTTCTACCCATTTATATTACCCATTATAACACATACTAGTTATGTATATATTTACCCAATATGTAAACACTAGTTGTTATACATAAACTATTTAACTAAACATGTTTTAATGGTTTTTTGGGGGTTTGATCATAACGCAACATAACAAATATGTACGAACCTGTGTTGTAGCATACAAGGACTTGAGTCGTCGAGAGGTGTTGAGAGTATGTTGAGACAAAATATAATTACAAGTAACTTATACATTTTATGTTATGTATTACAAGTTACATGTTTATCATCAACAAAACAAATGAGAATGTATAGATTAAATATCGTAATATTTGCACTAACATAGTCTTTGTTGAACCCTAGCTTATAGTTACTAGTGGAATTGTAGGCTAAGCATCCAAAGAATACCTTAGTGTTAAGTTTATGAATCCTAGAGATTTCGTAGTCATTAACCTTATGTAGCTTCAAAGAGTTAGGGATAAACGCATACCCTACGACCTTAGGAAACACAACGCGTTAAGAATAAGGACGTGACAATTCAACCATCAATAGGAGATAACTAGGGAGTAATAACATCTAAGTAAACACATTTTTAATCATCATAAGAGCACACAACAATAGACATAGAATACACTCACCTTAGGTTAGATAATTAGATATGTAAGATATAACTTTTCACATACACATCAAACCATAACACAAAGTAGCATATAGATGGAATTCTAGAGAGAGAAAGTTAGAGGTTTAGGGAACTTAGTGAGAAAAAGTGAAAGATATTATTATGAGCTCCAACTCTCTACCTTGGGAGGTAGAGAGTATTTATAGTCTTACATAACTCGCCACACTTTGGGCTGTGGATCAGGCATACAGTGGGTAAAGACCCGTCCGTCCTCCACGGTGTTACTTAACTAAATTACTACTTAACTTAGAAGAACTACGACTACGAGCTTTTTAACGATTACATATACTTGAGGTGACCGACTCTTTAATACCGGGAATTTCTAATTCCTAACAATCTCCCCCTAAGGGAGGTCACCTCAATCATGTACCAAAATTACATTGAATACAAATAGATATTACATTTAACAATTGATCTTGCATTCTTGATGTAGTCCTTTGCTCCTAAGCTCGTAGTCATTGATTCTTCACATTGCATGTTTGGTTATTCCAAGTGGAGGTCTTTTACTGATCCACGTGATGATAATTTTGAGCCATCATTTGAGATCATCAGCTATCAACAATCTCTGAGACATCCATTGTGGTGTTGTGACTTTGGGACCGACATGCTCACATTCTGGATCATGATATCTTCTCATCAGAGTAGCGGAAGCATTTGTTGAATCACGATATTGGCAGCAGCGTAGCAGAAGCTTGGTGTGAAAATATCAGAGTCATTGATGCACTAATCATGATTTCTTTTGAGATGAATGTGTTAAGTGAGCATGCGGCTGTGGATTGACCGCTTCATTCTGATCAGCTGCAAACGTCGGGCGTACATGCATACAACAGTTAGCAACAAATCGCACGAAAGTGTCTTTGATCACTTTCGTTGAATTGAGGTACACGGCCCACGGTTCCCCGTTGATCAGTACAAGTACTGCCTGTGATCAGGTAGGATTCCTAAGAATCTCCTTGACAGGGTTTCGCAGCTGTTCTAGCTGTTCTCAAACCGGAACATCTCAAAGAAGACAACACGGAGTGAGTGAACCAGCGAATTTTAAGTCCACTGATTGATGAAAAGAGATTTGAAAAACAATCGTGTATTGCTCAATAGAAATTGTTTTTGCAATACAACGAGGATTTTATTGAGAATCAATTATCAATCATAAAAATACCTTTTGGTTTGAAAAATGAGTACACAGTCGATGTGCTAAAGAAAAGAGTTTTTAAGCACAAAGACCGGTTTTTCAAAGGTATCCGTCAATCCATAACCTGAACCAGGTTTGATTCAAGAGATTGAATCGCCCCATTGTTTCTGTTCAGTTGTCACATGGTTGATCTATATGATAGATCTCACATGCCACCTACCAGGAGCTTGTTTGATGTTATCTCCAGAAGGCTTTCCATCTTCATTCTGAATGTGTAAACACATCACTCAGATGTTCTGGCAATACCACAAGGATAATGCGTAGGACTCAAGATATAATCTCTCTTTCCACATTGTGTGAAACAGAGAGTCTTCATTGAAAGTGTCCTAATGAGATTTATTGATGATCTCGTGGCTCTAGACTCAATTTGTGCATATTTGGATCCTGTGCCGGAGACTAGGGAGAGGGTCTCCTTCTTCAATATCAACAATCTCTAAGAGAAAGTCGATAGATAATGTCGGTTCCCCGTGAGAATGAAACAAGTCCTTTTAAGAGGAACTTGAGTGGTTTGGAAAGTTGAAGTGCAGTGCGTCACTGGGTCCATGACGTCTTGTCTTCAATACCGATGTTACCATCAGTAGCATATGAAGTGAACCCGGTTTCTGCCCTAAGGTTGAATTAATGGAGGGCTATTTGTTTTCACCCTTTTCTCATTCAATTATTTTTAATTCTTCAACCCCTTCAGTGCTTACCGAGACTTCATAGCTAGAACCTTGTTGGGTTTATTCCAGTACTAGCTCAGTCTTAGTCCGCACTCTTCCCATATCTAATTTTTCTCCTTTTATCATCATACCTAAGGACTTCTACACTAACTAGTGGATTGTCCCTGGGTAGATCCCTCCGGTTCTGGCGGATCATGGGAACCAATACCTAACCTTATCATCCTTATATCACCGTACATAAAGTAAAGTTGGTCGGTCAATTTGGTGTTGTTCGTCTGCCATTGGATCCAATTGAAAACCATTTGAAAATCAATTCAGATACTTGTGATATATTATCAAAGCTTTTTGTACCTGAATTGTTTTTGATATTTTTAGAACGAGAACTCCCCCTCAACATGTGCATCAAGTATTTGAAAATGTTTTGCACACGGAGGCAAGAGAAAGAATTAACTTCTTTTGATTACCATTTTCTAAAAGATATCAACATCACTTCCCTCAACAGATCAAGTAGGTATAGCATTTCCGGGAAGGATGAGGTTTCCATGAATTTGCTCCCCCTCAATATGTGCCTCGAGGTTTGAAAAGAGTTTTTCACATACTAGAGGGAACCTGCACATTGGGATGACTGATCACGTTTCAAATCAAAGGTTTAAGATAGATCCTCCCCCTCAACATGTGCATGAAAATTTGAAATCGTTTGTCACATGTGGGAAGGACAGCATGTACATTCTTGTGAAACCATTTACCGAGTTATCAGTTTAAATCCAATTTAAATCACACATTCTCCCCCGATCACAATTATCAAAACATTTGGGATTTGTGATCTTGTATAGATTTAAATTGATTTTGAAAGCTTTTAAGGAGAATTGTGACTTGATTGTGAAAGCGTTTGAACTGATAAGGATCGGTTTTTAAGACTTTAAACTCCATTGATAAAACATGCATTTATATCTTTTGAAAACAATTTTAATGCCAAATAACTTTTTAATTTAATTGAAATCATTCTCCCCCTCAATCAATGACATAGGTTGTTGATTGAGAGATGGAGATTTTGACAAATAAGTCCAGATGATTATCAAAAATAGAGATCGATTTATTTTTCAAAGCATTTGGTTTTCAGCAGATAAATGTTTATAGAATCAGAGCATAGGATTTGAAAACATGGTAAAACATGGCTCTGTTCTTACTTTAAAACCGGGTTATTGCCTGAAGATGACAATAAACCATTTCTCTTTCTCCAAAAAATATTTTTTGATTTTTTGATTTTTTTTTTTAATTTCGAACAACATCTAAAGTCCCGTGTCATTCTTTGAATGACAGCACAAAGACCGTAGATATAATCGAACCGTGAAAAAAATGACAAAAATGACAATATTTTTTGAAGATTTTTCGAATTTTTCAGATTTTTATGGATTTTGAAAGTTTTATAATTTTCTATTTTGTTTTTCGAATAACTATTTACAAGAGATAGATGAAGAAAGACCTTTACTCCTCGTCTTCCTCCTGAAGATGTTTGAGAGTTTCTGGTTGAAGGCTTTTCAAACCAAGACGTGGAAGAATAAACTCAAAACGTTCTCTTGGAAGAGCTTTGGTGAAGATCTCCGCTAACTGATATTCAGACCTCACAAAATATAGTTCCACCACACCTTTTTCCACTTGTTCCCTGATGAAATGATGTCGAATGTCGATATGCTTTGCTCTTGAGTGTTGAACGTTGTTGCATGAGAGAGCAATAGCACTTTTATTATCACAGTACAGAGGGATTTTGTTGAATTCAAAGCCATAGTCAGATAATTGAGATCTCATCCATAAGATTTGAGCACAACAAGATGACATGGCTATGTATTCAGCCTCTGTAGAGGAAATAGAAGTACTCATTTGCTTCTTTGAAGACCAGCTCACAAGCTTATCACCCAAAAACTGAGCACCTCCAGACGTACTTCGACGTGTATCTTGACAACCTGCATGATCGGCATCTGCATAGGCCGTTAGTGACATACCGGTGTCCTTCGGGTACCATAGTCCCATATTGCTGGTTCCTTGGAGATACCGAAAGACCCGTTTAACTGCTTCAAGGTGCTTTTTAGTAGGCTTAGCCTGGTATCTAGCACACATGCACACAGAGAACAAGATGTCTGGTCTACTAGCAGTGAGATACATCAGGGATCCAATCATACTCCTATATTTCGTTTGGTCAATCATGATCCCTGAGAGGTCCTCATCTAGTTTGGTTCGGTCAATCATGGGGGTGTCAACAGGGTCACTTGAATCAAATCCAAATTTCTTTAAAATCTCTGTTGCATATTTAGATTGATTTATGAAAATGCCTCCGGGACTTTGAGAAATTTGTAATCCCAAGAAAAATGACATTTGTCCCATCATTGACATTTGAAACTTTGAACTCATTTCATTTGAAAAACGATCACATTCCATTGGGTCAGTCGAGGCAAAAATAATATCATCAACATAAATTTGAACATGAATCAAATGTTTGCCTGACTTCCTGGTGAACAATGTAGGATCAACTGCTCCTTTGATGAATCCGGTTGATAGAAGAAACTTTGATAGTGTATCATACCATGCCCTTGGAGCTTGCTTTAAACCGTAAAGAGCCTTCTTCAAACGATAAACGTGAGTAGGATGCTCTTGATTCACAAATCCTTCAGGTTGGCTGACGTAGACGACTTCTTTAAGATCTCCGTTTAGAAATGCCGTCTTTACATCCATCTGATATACCACCATGTTCTTACTAGCAGCATTAGCCAGAAAGATTCTGATTGCCTCGATTCGAGCAACTGGAGCAAAAGATTCTTCAAAGTCTATACCCTCCTCTTGACGATATCCTTTAGCAACTAATCGAGCCTTGTTCTTCAACACATCACCATGCTCATCAAGTTTTACTTTGAAGATCCATTTTAGAGCTATAATCATAGCACAGTCTGGAGCAGGTACTAACTCCCATACATCAAGACGATCAAACTCATGAATTTCATCTTGCATAGCATTGAACCAGCTATCTTCATTCATAGCAGTTTTAACATCTTTTGGTTCGATCTTAGATAGTACGGAGTTGAAGAAGCACCATAAGGCATCGGTTGCGAGTTGCTTCCGGGTTGATACAGGACGAGAGGGATTTCCAATGATGTTGTCTAATGGATGATCGTGAGTCCATTTTCTGAGGTGTTCATGTGGCATTTGTTGAGGAACTGAAGTAGCTGAGTCGATGTCTCCTGAAGAAGATGGTTCTGATGATGATTCAGGAGTAGCAAATATGTTTTCAAATGGAGCATCTTCAGGAGTCGCAAAGGGATTGACTTCATCATTGATGCCAGAAACATTTCCATGATGTACATTTGAAGAATGATGATTTGTTGATGAGACTGAAGGATCAGCAGCAGGTGCTTCTTGACTTACAGATATTGAAACTGATGGATTGACTTCATTCACTGGAATATGAGCATCCTCTGTTGTAGGGATCAGCACCTCATTAGTAGTAGACTCATACAGTTCATCAAACACGGGATCAAACAATTTCTTTACATCATCTTCAGATGGAGGTACATATGGAGTTTCTTGAGAGGAGTTTGGAACAAGGGATGAACCAATAGGACTGTTTTGAAGTGCGGGTCCTGAGCTGGAGTGTCCAGGAGCCATTTGACCGGTCAGCTCATCAAACGTAACGTGAATAGTTTCCATGATATTTCGGGTTCTTTTGTTGTAGATTCGGTATCCCTTTTTGTTTGATGCATATCCTACAAATACTCCAATGTCAGCTTTGGCCCTAAGTTTGCCTAAGTCTTGACCCTCATTAGTTGGATAGCACAATGCACCAAACACACGAAGGAAAGATAGATTGGGTTGTCTGTTGTGGACAAGTTCATATGGAGTTTTTCCATGAATAGTGTGAATCAGGGAACGATTTTGTGTGTAGCATGCAGTGGCAATTGCTTCAGCCCAGAGAAACATTGGAACCTTTGAGTAGATCAGCATTGTTCTAGCAGCTTCAACAAGAGTACGATTTCGTCTTTCGACTACACCGTTCTGTTGAGGGGTTCGTGGAACACTTCTTTGATGGCTGATTCCAACGCTTTCATAGAATTCACAAAGTTGTTTGTTGACAAACTCAGTTCCATTGTCTGTTCTGATAATTCTGACAGTTTTGTTTAGTCTAACCTGCAGCTGTTTGATGAGTTTGATGATGATATCAGGAGTTTCATCCTTTGTCCTTAAGAACTTGACCCATGTGAATCTAGAATAATCATCAACCACAACTAACACATATTTCTTCCCAAAGATATTCTGCACCCTCATTGGTCCACATAAATCCATATGAATCATATGAAGAACTTCTGTGACAGAGTTAGTAGGTTTGGGTTTATGGGCATACTTCTTGCTTTTTCCCAATTGACATGCTGAACAAAGATGATCCTTTTCATACTTTAGTCTAGGTAAACCTACAACTAAGTCCTTTCTGGAAAGATCGTTGATGGTGCCGAAGTTCAAGTGATTGAGACGACGATGCCATAACCATGACTTTGTTTTTGAAGCCTTTGATAACAAGAAGATTGGTGAAGCTCTCATCATGTCATCGATAGAGATGGTGTAAAGGTTTGAGCCACGAGTTCCTTTCAACAGTTCCTTACCATTAAGATTTCTAACGAAGCAGGTATGTTTTCTAAAGGCTACTTCTAGATCAGAATCACAGAATTGACCAACAGAGAACAGATTATGACCTAAACCTTCCACATAATACACTCTGGAGATGACACTATCACCAACAACATAATCTCCATAACCCATAATAGCACCGAAATGATCATTACCAAATCTAACAGTCCCGATGAATTTGCTCATGAAGTTCATGAGCCGTGACCGGTCTCCAGTCATATGCTTGGAACAGCCTGAGTCCAGGTACCACAGAACAATTTGAACGATCTGCAGTTGAACACAGACAAGAATGGATAACTGGATAATTGGGATCCCCATGCAAGAATGGGTTCCATTTGGTTAGTAGCAACAGTTGGACCACCCACATCAGAAATAGAAGCATTCATATCAGACAGTGAGGTAATGGAATCATTGTGAATAGATGCAATACTAGTGTCTGTATTAGCCCTATTTACAGTGTGACCACTTCTTAAGGGAATAGTTCTACCAGTAGGCATCCATTTTCTAGTGGGCATTATCTGATTGGTCTTATGACCAACAGGTATCCAATAAAAACCTATTCTGCTGAATGTTCTTCCTGTGGGTTTCCATTGTTTTCTAACTTTCTTTCGCTTTTGCCTTTTAGCCTTTTTAGCATGAATTTTAGCATTAACAATATTAACTGGACAATTAACATCATTAGGCAAAACATTGACATCACAACCATGATTAGAAACAGAATTCAAGCACACATCAGTACAAGTTTTGCAAATAGTATCAGAATTCGAATTAATTACAGTACGCTTATGGCTAATACTAGAATCAACACGATTCGTTTTATTCGATTCAAACTTAAGGTTCCTAGATTGTTCTTCTACTTTCTTCCAGTGCACATTCTTAGCTTGAGAGGTCCTATCATTCCTTGTATTGTCTTGAGACTTTGACCTGCTCCCTTTAATGTCACTGATTACTCCTGTAGAGGGAATGGGAACATTAGTTTGTTTTACTACTCTTTGCTCCACCTGTTTAGATGTGCTGGGATCTGAACTACATGCAGGTGCACTAAGGTTCACTTTCTTAACACTAGAGGTACTGAGATTAGTACTCCTAGAAGGCACATTTGAGTTCACTTTCCTAGCATTGACAGATCTAAAATCTGAACTACTCAATGGTACACTACTCCTCACATTCAAACCATTGGGAATCGAGTGCATGTCATGTTTAGCCTTAGGCATTGAGCATGGAATCAAGGGGTTAACTCTCTCACCTAATGTCTTTGGGCATATTGTGATCAAACATTCTAAGATTTCTTGAGATCGTTTGGCATATAAGCATGCATGTCCAATTGCATTATCATGAGGTTTCTCTAGCTTATCCTCTTCAACAATCTCACGCAGGCATTCTAAGCAATCCTTAAGGGATGAGAAATATGTTTGAATGGCAAGTTTGTTGTTCCTTAGGTGAGGGGGGACATATGTCACAGATAAAGCATATTTATTACCAGAGTGAACCTTTGATACAACATTTTCCTCATTGATCATTGGCATTTTCCCTTTTACCTGACTCTTCAGATTCTCAATTTCCTTTTGCAATGAAGTTATTTGTTCGTTGTTTTTGTTACGAGTGACTTTAATTGATTCAAACAACTCATTGAAATGACGTTTAACCTTTTCATTCTCTTCTAGAAAACTTTCGTTTTCCTTTTGTAAAGCATTTACTAGGTTTTGAAGATGAAACGTTTGAGAATTCTGAGAATCTAAAGAAGGAGGCATTTGGGAGCCTGTCATATTGTTCGTTTGACCCTTTAATTGAGAGATTTGGGCTTTCAACTTTCTGATCGTGTTACACTGAGCATGAATCTGTTCATCTCGTTTGTTAATTTGAAAAACTGCATCAAACTCTGGAGCATCTGAAGATGTCTTGATATTTGAAGTTTTGACATTTTCTTTGAGATGTTGATATTTTAGTTGTAGATTAAAATACTCAACTTCTAGTTAAGAAAAATGTTTAACCAAATTGTCATGATCATCCAGTTCAATTTTCTCATTTAGTTTAGAATTAGTTTTTTCAAGCTCAATGACACGATCATGGGAGACTTTCAGGGCCATAGATAGTTCATGAAATTTGGAAGCAGTAATAGAGCAATTTGAAGCAGTGAAAAAGACATCTTGAGCAACACATTCAGTAATAAGATTCTCATTTAATGTATGCAGGTTCTTTCTCTCAATCTCATTATATTTTAGTGCACGCTCATAGTCATTAATTTCAACTATTATTGCATCAAATTCCTTTTCCATTCCCTTAATATCCGTTTCTATCCCCTTTTTAAGACTCTCAAAGTGATCCTTTAGAAGTTTAAAGAAAGGCATGACCTCAGTTAAATAACATTCTTTCATTTGTTCAAAACCCCTTTCTCCTTCAGTTATACCAGTGGGTGTGATCCTTTTCTTGCAAGTTTTCTCAAAATCAACAAATAGTTGAAATATAACGTATTGGCTAATTAATGTCTTGATTTTAGTGGCAATTGTTCTAGGTACCAGATGCATTGGTGTATTAGGAGGATACACAGTCGCTCTAGGCATTTTCCGAAGGGGAGGGTTTGTTTCTACAATATTTTCAGCTTTCTGCTTATCTAAATCCATTTTCCAGAAGACTTGTTCGGGAGTCAACAATGTCTGAGTCTTAAACTTGTTCAAGGAAATCCAGTTTTCCTTCTTGTAGTCATGGGGAGTGATAATTACTTTCTTCTCTTTGCATTTAGGATCATTTAGTTTCTTATTCATCTTCTCCCTAGTGACTTCATCTAATATCTTATCTTCCTCAGTGCACTCAACGCAACTAGGTTTCTGCCTAGGCTTAAGGACTTCATTACCATCATAAAGCACCTTATGAGCATTTCTAGCCTTTTTGATTACCTCTGGATTTGGTTCCTCTACAAGGGGAATGCTATGCTTATCGCTTAAGACACGATGTTTCGTGATCATGTGAGCAGTCTGAATGGTGTTTCCTTGCATGTACAGCTTGTTTTCAAGTTTGTTTTTCAAAGTTTTCAGATTAGAAAAATCTCTCAAGAGTTTTGATTCCTTTGCATTAAATTCTTGCTTAAGCATTTTCACATTTTCTTGAAGTTCTTGTTTTTGCTTAGCGGTTTTAGAAAGTTTTTCTTGCAAGGAATTTAATTCTTGTTTCAATACTTCTTCTCTAAAATTACTTTTTCTAATTACTGTACGCACTTGGTCATCCATTTCCTGCTCACGAGTGGTCAACTCAAATTTTGCACGTTGTTCATAAATGGCAACACGTTCCTTATAGGCATTTAGTTCAGAAATTATGGAATCATCAGGAGCACATGCAGTGTATTCATCAAAGTCATAGTCATTGTTGACTGCAGAAGATGCATCACTTGGTACAACTTCACTTTCACTTTGTTTCACGTATTGATCGTATGGGACAATATTGATATTACCCATATTTTCAATATTTGATTCAATAGTTTCAGTTGGTTGTACTTTGTCATGCATCTGTTGCACATCAGCATCATCGTATAGCTTTAATACCTCGGAGATGAGTTTGTCCTTGGATGGGCCAGCTTGTGGTGAAGAAGAGATCTTGGGAGAAACCATTGGAGAGATGCTAGCCATAAAGATTGTGTGTGCAGTAGGTCCATCATCTACATCAGAGTCGTATGCATCACAGTCAGCGACTTGAAAGGCGTTCTGATGATTGTGACCTATCTCCTGAATAGGCTGCTCATCCACATCTGCATCATAGGTCTTGGCATTACCCTCAGCAAGAAACAGCAATTCCTCTTCATCCAACGCAGCACCATTGTCCTGAGCTTGTGCCAGTAACATCTTATCTCTGAAGTAATCAGCATTCTGTGGACTCTTTGGAGATGTGCAGTTCCTTGCAATGTGTCCCTCACCACCACAGTTATAGCATTTGATCGGCTTAGCTTGACCTTGGTTACCATTCCTTCCTCGATTCTGATTGCCCACATATCCTCTACCAGCACCACCCCTTCCCTGATCATACTGTCTTTCGTGAACTGGTTGCACCACAATCCTTCCATCTTTAACAGTGGCTTGATTATGTGGGTTAGATGCAGTTCTGAGGTTGTTGTTGGTTTGTGGGAGAGAATTCATGTTTTGACTAATGAGTAGAGCTAGTTGATCTATGATGTTACCCACGCGTGCATCAGCATCAGCTTGTTTGAACATAGGATCAGGAATGAGTTTGTGATTTCCATTACCCAAGGGTATGACTTGTGATGCTTTGGTTGTGATTCCAATGTTTGAGTAGAAGGCTGTTGAGTCATTAGACGAGCTTGTCTCTCCCTGGTTGGTTTTGAACTGATTGAGAATCAATTTTTCAAACATGGCATGTCTCTCATTCTGAAGGAGGAAGGCATAGAGTTGCTCATAGTTTGTATTCTTCAATCCTTTAGTGAGCTTCACAGCTGTGACAAACTTGTGCCATTCGGGATTCATGTTGTTCACAAACTTTGAGTTGAGCTGAATGTTAGGCATAGTCATTCTGATGTTCCTCATGTCATTCACTAACTTATGAAATCTCACATAGTACTCATAGACACTCTCATCTGGTTTCATCTTGAAGTGCTCAAATTCGTCATAGAGTTGGGATTCTCTGTCTTCCACAGTTAGTTCTGAACCTGAGAGAAGCATTTTAACATTATCCCAAACTGCCTTTGCTTCAGTGTTATGATTGATCAGCTTGTAGATGTCTTTAGGAAGACCTTGAAGAACAATGTTTGAAGCCCTGATATCTGCATCAAATCTCTTTTTCTCCTTATCATCAAGCTCATCATACATCTTAGGTCTGTCCATTCCGTAAATAGGAGTACCATCTTCATTAGTATCAAGTATGTCTCTAGTCGTTTCAACTCGATATGGTCCTTCATCAATGGATTTGAGAATATTGACACCATTTTCCTTTCCAAGGCAATACAATCTGATTCGTTGAGCCCAAGAATCGTAGTCAGTTCTGTCAAGCATGGGTGGACGAGTATCTGAACCAGCTGCTTGTACATCCTCGGCAACAGTGGAGATGACAGTAGGGACGTTGGTAGACATGTTAACAGATTATACGGGATTTTATAACTCAATGATTAAACCGGGAAATAGATTCTTTCACGGGATTTTACTAAATCAAGAGAAACCGTAAACAATCACTCAAGTCGCTAGATGATAAGACTCTAAGTCGCTAGGAACAAATGCACTAAGTCGCTAGAAACAAATGCACTAAGTCGCTACCAATTAATTCGCTAGACAGCCAAGTCGCTAGAATCCCAAGTCGCTAACAGAAAAGCAAGTCGCTAAGTAGTAACTCGCTACAGATCAAGTCGCTAACCAAATTTTGGCAGCAATTCGCTACACAAGTCGCTAGAAACACAAGTCGCTAAAGAGCAACTCGCTACTGACCAAGTCGCTACAACAAGTCGCTACCCGTAGTGGAGATTCCACTACTTGTACTTTAACTCGCTAGCTCTAACTCGCTAGCTTTAACACTGTAAGTCGCTACAAAACTGTGAAGCAAGTCGCTACCAAGAAACTATTCCGAGAGCTAAGTCGCTAGCTTGAAAAACCAAATAAACTTCACTTTTCAATCCAAAAACAACCCAACCAAGATGATTCAAGCTTACCAAATGAAAACCTAAACACTTTTGATGATTCTAAACATAAAAGTACCAACAAAATTCAAACTTTAACACAATAAATCAACCAAGTGATGCAAAAACCACTAAACTTTTTCAAACTCAAAAAACCACCTAAAAACCACTATAAATCCAAAGATGTGCAAGATATGATCTAACCATGGCTCTTGATACCAATTGTAAGATATAACTTTTCACATACACATCAAACCATAACACAAAGTAGCATATAGATGGAATTCTAGAGAGAGAAAGTTAGAGGTTTAGGGAACTTAGTGAGAGAAAGTGAAAGATATTATTATGAGCTCCAACTCTCTACCTTGGGAGGTAGAGAGTATTTATAGTCTTACATAACTCGCCACACTTTGGGCTGTGGATCAGGCATACAGTGGGTAAAGACCCGTCCGTCCTCCACGGTGTTACTTAACTAAATTACTACTTAACTTAGAAGAACTACGACTACGAGCTTTTTAACGATTACATATACTTGAGGTGACCGACTCTTTAATACCGGGAATTTCTAATTCCTAACAAGATAAGTAGAGTAATCGGTAGAAATACCAACCCCCCAAATCCAATACCCCGAGATTCATACCTTTCAATTTTCTAAAAAAAAACATAAAAAAAATAAAAAAATAATCTTCCTCAACCCCAACCTTAGCGTAGTAATTTCTCACTAGCATTCCTATTCCCTTAGAGAATGATATCAATTCCCGAGACTTACCCGAATACTACACTACAATGATTAGGTTCACTGCCTAGGGTGTTGAAAAACTTGCTTGATGAAAAGGAAGTTCCTTTGACCTCGAACGCGCGTTGTACGCGTATCACTCATATAAAATAATACAAAACAAGCAATATACATAGGATAAATGATGCTAATAAACTGTTGTTATTTGATATCATCAAATATCCTCCCACTTGAACTTTACTTTTCCTCAAGTAAACTCTAGATTAAACTTATAAAAATGTATCCTAAACAATTGTCAAGGATGTTTTTATAATTAAGAATTCATTCGTTTAATCTCAATTGCACAACCAAACACCTCACGAAGTAGGAAAATGAAATCACTCAAATCATTCAACTAATCTATGTGGTAACATTTAAGTAATTCGCTCAATTCCTCAGTCGTGATAAATATTCTATCATAACCTTGGCAATGATACACATCTCCCCCACTACAGCTAAGGAGTAACAAGCCTAAACCGGTAAATTAGGTTTGATAAGGTTATACATAGCTTTTGTTCAAACATCTCTTGCATAAACTCAATAGATCACTGGCGTGAATCCTTGAATCCTGATGCATGATTTCTGACCATGATTTAAATTTATAAAGTCTTGTCTACCTATTGCACTAACGAGCAGTGAACCCGGTGGTGCGTATTATAGAATGTGGTAAAGTCGAGGTCGTTCCTAAAAGCTATGTAGATTTAGAACCTATTTAAGTCTAGTGTCACGGTTTTTAAAAGAGAATAATAGTTTTGAAAGATTAATTAAACTAATAAACAAGAAATGAAATTGCGAAAATGAAATGAAGTCATAAATAGTAGGGAGGAAGTGTGATAGCCTAATTATTCATCCTATCATGTTGTATCTATGTTTTCTAATTAATAATTCCTAGCGCTTCAAGTGGGGTTTAAATTCGCCACACTCCTTTTGGTCAATTCGTCAGGCCTATTACACATAGATCCCTACCCGAAATCAAATGTATTACCCTTCGGATTGACGAGGTCCCCGGTAATATATGTTAAGTCATTAAGTGTCATGCATGCAAGATTCATAACAATGTGTGCCCGACCACTAGGATCTTAGACACACCTACCTAACTTCTTAAGTTCCTCCCTCTGGAAGATGATCCTTTGGTCAATTCGTACGAGACGGATTGATCGTCCTTTGGTGAATTATTATCAACCCTTGCAACCTACTTCCCTAGGGTCCTTCGGTCAATTCTCCTAAACAAGCAAGTACAACCGGGCTTAAAAACTACCAAAGCAAGGGTGGCTACCGACACACTATGCATGCATACACTAGAACCAATATTAGAAGTGCGAAAACATAAAAAAAACAATTAAAGAATAAACTAGGATAGCACCAAAAGTGCTTAGACGATCATATTAAAATGAACACTCAATTCAATGTTTGACATAGTACATAAAGACATGAATCAAAATGTAAATGAAATAAGAAAAGCTAAAGCTTATCGATGAAATATTATGACTTCTCCCTTGGAAATGGCTTCGTATGTTGTGTAACATCTGCCTTGTGGAACCCCTTCACGTTCTTTGACATTTGGTGTTGTGTGAAGGATGTAAAATACATAAACTAGGGCTTGTATTTATAGGCCCGATCTAGCTATGACATAACCTTATGAATGGGTTATGTCGTAACTAATATATCCTCCTTGATCCATGTTCATAGTTATGGTTATGACGTAATCTCATAGATGGTTACGCCGTAACCTCTTCAGCTTCATCGTAAGGAAACTTCCTTTTCGTCGAGCAAGTTTTTCAACCTCCTAGGCAGTGAACCTAATCGTTGTAGTGTAGTATTGGGTAAGCCTCGGGGATTGATATCGTTCTCTAAGAGAATAGGAATGCTAGCAATAAATGTATGACGAGAAGGTAGGGGTTGAGGATGATTCTTTTTCTTATCTTTTTATAGGTTTTTTAAAAAGCTAAGGTAAATATCTCGGGACAATTGGTTGGGGGGTGGTACTTCTACCGATTACTTATATTTATCTAATTATCTAATGTATCTAATTATCTAGTTACTACAGGTAGTCTTATGTCTAATTGAAGTGTGCTCGTATGATGACTAAAAATGTGTTTACCTACATACTATTACTCCCTAGTTATCTTTTATTGGTCGGTTGAATTGTCACACCTTATCTTAATGCGTTGTATTCCTAAGGTCGTAGGGTATGCGTAGTCCCTAGTTCTTAGAGGTTATCTCTCTTATACAACCTACGGAATCGGCAAGCCTTGTCTATTTCATCCATAGACCATATCCTCATAAAGCATACTCAAGCAATAAATACAACGAATGATGCCTAGTTGCACTCCTAAGCCAATTTACAATTAAGATAAGAAACAACCTAACAATAATCAATAACTAGGTTTCATAGATCTAAGCAAACGCGTAAGAAATTTAGCTAGACATGTGACACAATCAATCGAATAAGGGATAGACATAATGTTACTTTGGATTAAAATACTTATCTCGATGTGTAAAATAGGGTATGGGACCCTAATATACTGTCCAAATCGGACTACAAACGATTTAGGGTTTTTTCTCCAAAATTGTACCTCTCTAAATGCAGAAAAATCTAATTCATTTATAGATTTACACTTGCGACGGCGTCACCTTTTGCATGGGACGTGATCAGCTCGCCGTCATTTTGGTTTCATGTGGGCCAAGTCATCGATGGGACGGCGTCACCTTAGAGTTGTGACGCCGTCGATCTTCAGTTGGGACGTCGTCTTGATTCTAGATCTGGGCCGTCTGAGTTGGAAACTGTGAGTGACGCCCTCCTTTTTTATAGCGTGACACCGTCAGGTGATGTGAACAAAATTTCCACTGAGCCGTCTGGTGCTTGTTTTGATCAAGTCATCATAGAGGGACGGCGTCGCCCTTTGATTGGGACGCCGTCATGTAGTGTTGATCAGCTTTGAATGGCTTCTATCTTGACTTTGCCATTTTCTTTATGTATTTGCTCCTTTTCATCCAAATATGCTTCATTCCAGCAGTTTGCTTCCAAGAGACCTAAAAGTGAAAAGGAACGAAATTAAGCAGTAACGGATATAAAAGTGGTCGATTTAGGGCTTAATGACCCCCTAAAAGCGTACGTTTTAAATCCTTATCAAATATCCCTACACTTGGTATTCGGTTGTCCTCAAGCAAATGTGCTTTTGGCCAATCAATTTATAGGTTAGGGGGCATGAAGCATTGGTTTAAAATAATTCATAACAAGTAAAAGCACCGCAATAGTCATAACAAGCATGGAAATTATACACTAGCACCTCACAAGGGGTGTTTGGCTTCTCTCATCTCTCGGGTTTATATGAAATATAATAAATAGAAATGGAAGATAAACACTCATTACCTGGCATAGTACATAGATTACCATAAGCTTGAGATTAGATCAAACCTCCACCGCTTTGGCGTAAGCACCCAGGAACAACTATCTAAGAGGTCTTTACAAGGGTTGTAACGTTAGACTTACGGTGGAAACAAAGGGTTTTGATGGATAGGGGATATTTTAGTGGTGGCAAATCAAAAATCTTATGTTACAAGCATGAAAAGCGTGGCTTTGCTAAGCCAAGACTCGACTCACTAACTCTAGATAACTTGAAACAAAATAAACATAAATTTAAAGACATAAATATAAAGATAGATGTAGGATGGTAGCCCGTATGGTTTTTTTCCCTTTTTTTTAACACTCTTTTTTTTTTATTTTTTTTATACATTTTTACTCTACCATCCTCTACGATAACATCAAAATATAAGGGATTTATAGGAGCATCCCTACACTTGAGTTTTTATTTCTCTAACACTAATTGACCCGATTTGAAAAGATCAAAATACTTGGAGTATTTAATTACGTAGACAAAGGGAATTTGAATTTATCGTTCTTTCTCGTTACTACATAAAATATTACTTTTACCCATGAGTCCCAATCGTCCCAAAACTGTGTACAAAAGATATGACTCGACTTAGCAATCATGCAAGTAACTAGATATTTGAACTAAGGTTTTAGTCATGATAACAATAATGCACTAAAGGTGAGTGCATACAAGGTAGGCTAAGGCGATTTGGGTGTACATTTGGGGGTGGATTGTAAACAATGTTCTTCATTGATATTCCGGAGAACCGAAACATCACGAGAACCGCGAAAAGGATAGGCTCTGAGGGGTTAACTAGGGGTATCGTGTACTAAAGATGAGAACATCGCAAGGGTGTTGGGTAATTACTTGACCAATGTGGAAGAAGTAATTATAATACAGGTTTCAAACAAGGGTTATCCTAATGCCTCTTTTCATTTAGTTATTCCTAACTACACAAGTGTAGTCTCACTAGCGATCTCGGAATGCATCACAAAACAAGTTCTAGAATCTATTATACTACCGGTACACTCTCTAAGTGTTAAAGGTGAATGCTTTTATTCCTAAAGATCTATGGGCGAACCTTACATTTTTGGGGTGGAATTTAAGTGGTAAACGGTTTTTGTGCTAGTCATATAATTCCTATCCATGAGACGCTTTATTAAGACTAAAGTTTTGCTAGTACATGTTATAAAAAAATTTAAATTTGGTGCTAAAATTGCACTAAGAAATATTTCTCATAGTTTATTACACAAGTTACCAAGGACAAGACAAATAATCAAGTGAGTGAATAGTTTCTAAGTTCCCGTTTTATTCTCCCTCCCTACACTTAAACTGAACATTATCCCCAATGTTCCCCGAAAGTATCAAAGTTATGATAAAGGAAGGTAAGTAAGGAAAAGAAACTAGTACTCCCCTGATTAGCTCAGTAGGATCCGTGTGAAGTTGCGGTTAAATTCTTTTCCGAGAAGAATGTATGAGTGAGAAGCTCCATCCAATATTGTGTTTCTTCTTCTTGCTAAATATAACCTGCACACATAAGAAAACATACGAAACCTTCACGTAAAATCAGCGTTAAAACTATATATGACACAACTACACTAGAAAGCAAGTAAGATATAATGCTTTTGGAATGGATGTTTGCAGTTTTTCTCGAAAATTAAGACCTGGGAAATTCCAAAAATTTATAAGTAGCACAGAAAATGAAAAAATGATAAACTGTTCCTGCATAGCCTGACGTCGTCAGGTTGTCCTGACAGAAACTGGTCTTCTGTGTTTTTCTGGAAAAATACTGGAAAACTTACATCTTTAAAACCTGGAAAAATTCCTGCAAAACATTCATTATTACTCGATACAAGCATTTGACTCTAACAAACACACATATATATCAATTTTACAAATTGTAATTCTCATGTTCATGTTCGTCAAAAATGTATGTGATATTCCCTACACTTATGTTTTTGTAAAATACCTTTATATGTAATTAAGACGAGGCTAAAAACAAAATAAAGCATTTTCACAAAGTCTAACATGAGAATAAACAACAATGAAAAAGATATACGACACACAAAACAAGCAAACAATTAAGCATGTGTTGCCTCCCATGAAGCACTTTTCTTTATTTAGGAGTCTTGTAGCTAGACTCGAAGGCGTGCTCCTACGTGACTTCCTTACCGTCATCTTCTTCATTCAGTAAGCATTCATCATAGGGTCGTATACGTTGTATGCTTACCGTGAACTCCCTCCCATCTTCGTCTAATATGATAATGGTTTCACTACTTATATTTGTCTCCTTCACCGTATAAGGACCAAACCATTTTGGCCTATTCTTGCCTCGTAATGCTTTTAATTTTGATCTATACAAAAGCACCTTGTCTCCTTCCAAAAATTCTTTTTTAGGGACTGTTTCCGTGGTGCAGTTGTACCCTATGTTTTTATCATGTTTCCACAATTTCGAGTCCATCCCCTCACTCACGAAATCTCTAATCCTTTTTTCCCATTCAACAATTTTCTTCTTAACAGCATTATTGGAGACCCGCGAATTCTTATTCTTTATCTTCTCCTTAATCTTCAAAGGATATCTCGGAGCAATAGGTATCCTAACTTTTTCTTTGCCACTTTTGAGTATCATGACACCCTCACCGCATTTGATGGTTGCCTTGGCGGTGGCCAGGAAAGGTGTTCTAAGGATTAATGGCATGTGTTTATCTTCCTCAATGTCTACAATTGCAAAGTCCACCGGATAGATAACACTTGCAACCTCAATTAAAACATCCTCCGCTATTCCTAAGGGATAAACATATGAATGATTCGCCAATGAAAGTCTAAGATTTGTCTTTGTTGGATCTTCCTTCGTCAACTTACTATAGACTGATAGTGACATTATGTTTACATCGGATCCCTGATCAACTAAGGCTTTTATATTCTCTAAGTCACCAATGTTACATAGTATTGTGAAATTCCCAGAAATCTCTTGTTTCTTAGTTATTGATTTACTTAGAATTGCCTCGTACAAAGGTCCCATAGGCTTGGTGTCATATTCTTCCTCTTTTATCTCACCTAAGAGGGCTTTCCTAAGAGCATCATTATACCTAAATTTGTTCACCTGGTTAAAAGTTGTTTTTTATTGATCTCATTCATAAGGTATTTTTTAGTGATTTTGGGTTTATCATCAGTCTGAACCTCATCCTTGCCCTTACTATTCTTGCTACTCTTGGCAGTCTGAATGTCCTTTTTCTCAACTACCCTACCCTTATCGAAAACAATGGAAATGGCGTTAATAAACAAAGTGGGGGTAGCACGGTCATCGTTTCTCACTAACACCTTAACCTTCATCTTAGTGTACTCTTTCACCAAGTTCATCATCTCCTCCATTTTTGCCTGCATTTCTTCCCTTTTCCTATAAACATCTTCTTCAAATTTGGCTAATCTTTTCGAATGGGCTGCCATGTATTCTCTCATTTGTATTTTGAAGCTTGGTGAGAGTGGGATTGGAGAGGTAGAACGGAAGCGTCATACAGAATTGGGATTTTGTTCATGGCTAGGTGATTCAGAGAGAGGTGTTGGGCGGTTGGCAGAGTCAGTGAAATTAACCGTTGCTCGATGGATTGGTCCAGGTGCTTTCTTTTGCCTCTCAATTAGATAGTCGATCCTTTTCTCAAGAGCACTAACTTGCTATTCGGTGATGTTGGAAGGCTCATGAGGTATTGATATGGCATTTACCGTTCTTTTGGGGGTTTCATGAGATTCACTCCAATCTTCGTAGCTTTGACCTGCAAGCTCTTCTATGATATCCCATGATTCTTTCGCGTTGAGATTGCTGAGCCTTCCACCGGCCGCTCGGTCAATGGATCGATTGGTGAAGAAGTTGTCATGATCGTAAAAAAATTGAACTTGAAGCCAAAGATCGATGCCGTGATGCGGGACTTTATGACGTAAGTCCTTGAATCGAGTCCATGCCTCGTAGAGAGTTTCGCCTTGACATTGTTGGAACATCAAGATGTCGTTTCTTAGTTTGGTAGTTCTCCCCGGTGGGAAAAATTGGGCTAGAAAACGAGTGGTAAGATCATCCCAACTTGAGATGGATCCGGCGGGAAGTCGCTCAAGCCAATTACTAGCTTGGCCCGTAGAGAGATGATAAGGTTTTAAAAGGTACCATTTTGAGGGGTCGTTTAAGTCCTTATTTGATCACTTTTGTATCTGTTATTGCTTAATATCGTTCCTTTTCACTTTTTAGGTCTCTTGAAGGCAAAATGCTGGAATGGCACTTATTTGGACGAAAAGGCGCGAATATATGAAGAAAATGGCCAAAGTCAAAATCGAGACACTCACAGCTGCTGAAATTAGAAGGCGACGGCGTCAGGTGCTAATTGCGACGCCGTCCGAAGATTTTTTGTGACGGTTCAGAACCCAAAACTCGTATTTTCAAGTGACGACGTCCAGTTGTAAAAGAGTAGGCCGTCGCTACTCAGACGGCCTAGATGCAATCCAGACGACGTCAGAAGCTGAAGAGGACGGCGTCACGGACATAAGGTGACGCCGTCGCAAGGTTAATGTGGCAAAGACGAAACCCTAATGACGGCGACACGACGGCATCACGAAACATAAGGTGACGCCGTCGCATATGTAATCTTATATATAGAATCCGAATTTTTCAGTTTTAGAGAGAGTCTTTTGGAGTGAAAACCTAAAACCGAACCTAAGGTGTCTTGTACAGTATTTTAGGGTTTTAAACCCTATCTTACATCAAGATAAGTATTTACTTCATTAATTCAATTATGTCTTTGATTATTTGTGTGTATGCTTGCATGTTCTCCATGTCCGGCTAATTTATTTGTGTGTTTGCTTAGGAAGTATGAAACTTAATTATTGAATATTGATTGGTTGTTTCTTATCTTAGTTGATTATGATCTAGTAATGCGATAGGTCATTCGTTGTGCACTTAATGCTTGATTCATCTTTGTGAACCTTATAATATAATTACCTGAGTAGTTGTAAGCTAAACTATCCAAAGAGTGCCTTAGAGTAAGAGTTTATCATCCCTAGTGGGTTTGTAGACGAGACCCTTTGGTAAGTTCAAAGAGTTAGGGAGAAATGCATACCCTACAACTTTAGACACACAACGCAACTAAGAATAAGGACGTGACAACTCAACCATCAATAGGAGATAATTAAGGAGTAGTACAACCTAAGTAAACACATCTTTAAACTATCATACGAGCACACATTAATTAGACATAGACTCCCACAACCTTAGTTTAGATAATTAGATAATAGTAGAGTAATCGGTAGAAATACCAACCCCCCCAAATCCAATACCCGAGATTCGTACCTTTCCATTTCATAAAATATAAAAATACAAAAAATAATCTTCCTCAACCTTAACCTTAGCGTAGTAACTCCTTACTAGCATTCCTATTCCCCTAGAGAACGATATCAATACTCGTGGCTTACCCTAATTACTACACTACAACGATTAGGTTCACTGCCTAGGGTGTTATAAAACTTGCTCGAAGAAAAGGAAGTTTCCTTGACCCCGAACGACGCGTGTAGCGTTATCAAGTTTTTGGCGCCGCTGCCGGGGAATAGAATAGCTAGTTAGTAGTCCACCTCGTTTAGGTTCTTTGCTTGATTCCTATCAAGTAAATTTTTTCTCATTTTTAGCTTTCTCTTAGTCTATCCCCCTTCTTCGTGACCTTTGTTCGTAATCCCATCACTTTTCATCATGGAAGGTGATAACCCACTACCATTCATCAACCCACCACCAAATGACCCGCCAAGAGCCCGTACTCTTGGTGAATACTCGAGACCAAGCCACCTAGGCTATAGGAACACCATCGAGCTTCCCGACCAAGCTCAAACTACGGCCCTGCGATCCGACACCATTCGGTTGGTGCAAAACGGATGTGCATTCCATGGACTTCGTTCCGAAGATCCTAATCAGCATCTTAAGGATTTCCTTAAAATTTTCGATTCCATCGACCTTGATGCTACTACTCGGGAGACCACGCGTCTGCGTCTCTTCCAATTCTCTCTACGGGACCAAGCTAGTAATTGGCTTGAGCGACTTCCCGCCGGCTCCATCTCAAGTTGGGATGATCTTACCTCTCGCTTCCTTGCTCAATTTTTCCCACCGGGGAGAACCACTAAACTTAGGCGAGACATCTTGACGTTCCAGCAGCTCCAAGGTGAGTCTCTTTACAAAGCATGGACTCGATTTAAGGAACTACTCCGTAGACTTCCACACCCTGGCATTGATCTTTGGCTTCAAATCCAAATCTTCTATGATCATACCGATTTCATCACTCGATGATCCATTGATCGAGCCGCCGGTGGAAGAATCAGCGACTTTAATGCAGAGAAATCATGGGATATTATAGAGGAGCTTGCCGATCAAAGCTACGAAGATTGGAGTGAATCTCCCGGAACTCCGATTAACGTGGTTAATGCCATATCCACTCCTTCTGAATCCTCCGATACACTCGAAGAGCAATTGAGTGCCATCGAGAGAGGAATTGATTATCTTATGGAAAGGCAGAAAAGAGCACCTGTACAAATTCCTCGAGAGGTCGTCAATCCACCCACTCCACCAACCGCTCCACACCTCTTTCGGAATCCCCAAGTCGCGAGCAAAACCCAAGTTCCGAAAGGCGCTTCCGTTCTACTTCCCCAATACCACTTTCACCAAGCTTCAAGGATCAAATGAGGGAGTACATGGCAGCTCATACAGAGAGATTAGCCAGATTTGAAGAGGAGGTTTATAGGCAGATAGAGGAAATGCAAGCAAAAATGAAAGAAATGATGAATTTGGTAATTGAATTTACCAAAACAAAGGTTCCCGAAAAATTGCTCGTAAGAAGCAACGATTGCCCTCCCACTTCATTTGTAAACGCCGTTTCCATTATGCCTGAGAATGAAAGGGCTGAGATGTGGAAAACTGAGAAAAGCACGAAGGATGAGTCTGTGCCTAATGATGAACCTGAGACCATTGAGTACTACCTTAAGCACGAAATTAACAAGAAAACCATTGCAAACCAAGTAAACAACTTTAGGTACAATGAAGTTCTTAGGGAAGCTCTTGAAGGAAAAATGACGGAAGAAGAATACGACGCCTTACCTATGGAACCTCTGTATGAGTTGGTTATAAAAAAACCGTTAACAAGAAAACGAGATACCACAGGGAATTTCGTGATACCCGTTAGCATCGGTGACATGGATAATATAAATGCCTTGGCCGATCAAGGGACTGATGTGAACATAATGCCATTGTCAATCTATAATAAGTTAACTAAGGAGAAACCAGCCAAGACCGACCTTAGACTTTCCTTAGCTAATCATACTTATGTCCACCCCGTAGGAATCGCTGTTGATGTTCTAATTGAGGTGGCTAACATCGTTTATCCGGTGGATTTCGTGATCATTGATGTTGAGGAAGATAAAAACATACCCCTCATTCTTGGGACACCATTCATGTCCACCACCAAGGCAACCATCAAATGCGGAGAAGGCATCATGATACTCAAAAGCGGGAAGGGGTACGCTAGGATACCCATCATCCCAAGATACCCTCTTAAGATCATGGAAATGATTACGGGTGGAAATCGAAAAGCCCCGGGCAACAATGTTAAGAAGAAGATGAATGACTGGGAAAAAGGGCTTAGAGACTTTATGGTTCAAGGATTGTATGCGACATTGTGGAAACCCGATAAAAAGTTAGGAAGCAATCCCACCTCAATACCTAAGGTACAAAAGGACCCTAAGGAATTTCTAAAGGGAGAAAAAGTGCTCTTGTATAGATCTCGGATAAGGGCATTACGAGGAAGAAACAAACCAAGATGGTTTGGGCCTTTCACAGTTAAGGAGACCAATTTAAAAGATAAAACCGTCGCCATAATTGACAGCGTTGGCAAGGAATCCACGGTGAGCATACAACGTCCACACCCTTTCGATGGAGGGAAAACAAAGGGTGAAGAGGGCGGTAATGAGAAAACGTAGGAGCACGACTATGAGTCTAGCTACAAGACTCTTAAATAAAGAAAAGCGCTTCGTGGGAGGCAACCCATGCTTAATTGTTTGCTTGTTAGTGTCATATATCTTTTATTAATTGTTTATCCTCATGTTTAAATTTGTAAAAATGCTTTATTTTGTCTTTAACCTCGTCTTAATTACATATAAAGGTATTTTACATAAGGGATAAGTGTAGGGAGGATTACACACGTTTTCAAAAGAAACGTAAACATGAGAATAACAATTAACTAAAAGATATTTATGTTTGTTTGTTCGAGTCAAATGCTTGTATCGAGTCATAATGGATGTTTTGCAGAAATTTTTCCAGATTCTAAAGATGTAAATTTTCCAGAATTTTTTCCAGAAAATCGCAGACCAGTTTTTGTCAGGATAACCTGACGGCGTCAGGATTGCAACCTGACGGCGTCAGGAAGGAGTAAAAACATCAGATTACTTTTTTTATCTCGTTTTCTGAGCTACTTATAAATTTTTGGAATTTTCCAGGTCTTAATTTTCTTAGAAATTCTGTAAACATCCATTCCACAAGCATTATATCCTAGTTTAAATCGAGTCTTATATATACTATTACCGCCGATTTTACGCGAAGGTTTCGTTTGTTTTCTTCAAGTGTGCAGGTTTAGTTTGTCAAGAAGAAGTTACATAAGATTGGAAGGAGCTTTTCACGCAATAATTCTTCTTGAAAAGGATTTAACCACCACTTTACACGGATCCTACCAAGCTAATCAGGGGAGTATTAGTTTCTTTCGTTTTTAATTACCTTCTTTTATCATAACTATGATACTTTCGGGGAACATTGGGGACAATGTTCAGTTTAAGTGTGGGGAGGGAAAATAAAACGGGAACTTTGAAACTATGCTTATCCTTGACTATTTGCTTTGTCCAATTGTGATTGTGTAATAAACCATGAGGAAATGTCGGTTAGGGTAATTTTGGCACCAAATTTAAAATTTTTTATGACATATGGGAGTGGGCCATTAGTCTTAACAAAAGCGTCTCATGGATAGGAAGTTGCATGACTAGCACAAAAACCCTTTACCACCCAAATTCCACCAAAATGTGAGGATCGCCCTTAGATTAGTAGGAATTAAAGCATTCATCTTTAATGCTTAGAGTGTGAACCGGTAGTATATTAGATTCTAGAACTTGTTTTGTGATGCATTCCGAGATCGCAAGTGAGGCTACACTTGTGTAGTTAGGAATAACTAAATGATAAGAGGCATTAGGATAACCCTTGTTTGATACCCGTAATATAATTACTTCTTCCACATCGGTTGAGTAATTCCCCCACACCCTTTGCGTTGTACTCATCTTTAGTACACGATACCCCTAGTTAACCCCTCAGAGCCTATCCTTTTCGCGGTTCTCGTGATGTTTCGGTTTTTCCAGAATATCAATGAAGAGCATTGTTTACACCCCACCCCCAAATATACACCCAAATCGCCTTAGCCTACCCCTTATGCACTCACTTTTAGTGCAAATGTTTGTTATCACCCCAAACCCTTAGTTCAATTATCTAGTTGCTTGCATAAGTTGCTAAGTCGAGTCATATCCTTTGTATACAGTTTTGGGATGATTGGGATTCATGGAAAAGTTAAAGTTTATGAAATGACGGGAAGGGAACGTTAAATTCAAATTCCCTTTGTTTGCGTAATAATGTACCCCAAGTGTTTTGATCTTTTCAATTCGGGTCAAATTAGTGTTAGAATAATAAAAACTCAAGTGTAGGGATATGCCTATAAATCCCTAGTATTTTGATGTTATCGTAGAGGATGATAGAGTAAAAGTGTATGAAAAAAAAAAAAAAATCGAAAAAAAAAATAGAAAAAGAGAAAAAGAAAAAAAAATATTAAGTGTAAAAAAAAAAAAAAAAAAAAAAAAAAAAAAAAAAAAAAAACGGGCTACCATCCTACATCTATCTTTGAATTTATGTTTATTTATTTCAGTTATCTAGAGTTTAGAGTGTCGAGTCTTGGCTTAGCAACGCCATTCTTCATATGCATTTAACATAGAGATTTTTGACTTACCACCACTAAATAGCCTATCCCACCAAACCCTTGTTTCCCTACCGTAAGCCTAACATTACAACCCTTTAAAAGATCTCTTTGATAGTCTTTCCTAGGTGCTTACGCCAAAGCGATGGAGGTTTGATCTATTCTCAAGCCTATGGTAATCTATGTACTAGGACCGGTTAATGAGTGTTTATCTTCCATTTCCTATTTGTTATATTTCATATATACACCCGAGAGAGATGTGAGTATCCAAACACCCCATGTGAGGTGCTAGTATGTAATTTCCGTGCTTGTTATGACTTTTGCGGGGCTTATATGTGTTGTGGACCGTTTTGAATTAATGCTTCATGACCCCTAACTTATAAATTAATTGGTTAAAAGCACATTTGCTTGAGGACAAGCAAATAACAAGTGTAGGGATATTTGATAAGGTTTTAAAAGGTACCATTTTGAGGGGTCGTTTAAGTCCTTATTTGATCACTTTTGTATCCGTTATTGCTTAATATCGTTCCTTTTCACTTTTTAGGTCTCTTGAAGGCAAAATGCTGGAATGGCACTTATTTGGACGAAAAGGCGCGAATATATGAAGAAAATGGCCAAAGTCAAAATCGAGACACTCACAGCTGCTGAAATTAGAAGGCGACGACGTCAGGTGCTAATTGCGACGCCGTCCAAAGATTTTTTGTGACGGTTCAGAACCCAAAACTCGTATTTTCAAGTGACGACGTCCAGTTGTAAAAGAGTAGGCCGTCGCTACTCAGACGGCCTAGATGCAATCCAGACGACGTCAGAAGCTGAAGAGGACGGCTTCACGGACATAAGGTGACGCCGTCGCAAGGTTAACGTGGCCAAGACGAAACCCTAATGACGGCGACACGACGGCGTCACGAAACATAAGGTGACGCCGTCGCATATGTAATCTTATATATAGAATCCGAATTTTTCAGTTTTAGAGAGAGTCTTTTGGAGTGAAAACCTAAAACCGAACCTAAGGTGTCTTATACAGTATTTTAGGGTTTTAAACCCTATCTTACATCAAGATAAGTATTTACTTCATTAATTCAATTGTGTCTTTGATTATTTGTGTGTATGCTTGCATGTTCTCCATGTCCGGCTAATTTATTTGTGTGTTTGCTTAGGAAGTATGAAACTTAATTATTGAATATTGATTGGTTGTTTCTTATCATAGTTGATTAATGATCTAGTAATGCGATAGGTCATTCGTTGTGCACTTAATGCTTGATTCATCTTTGTGAACCTTATAATATAATTACCTGAGTAGTTGTAAGCTAAACTATCCAAAGAGTGCCTTAGAGTAAGAGTTTATCATCCCTAGTGGGTTTGTAGACGAGACCCTTTGGTAAGTTCAAAGAGTTAGGGAGAAACGCATACCCTACAACTTTAGACACACAACGCAACTAAGAATAAGGACGTGACAACTCAACCATCAATAGGAGATAATTAAGGAGTAGTACAACCTAAGTAAACACATCTTTAAACTATCATACGAGCACACATTAATTAGACATAGACTCCCACAACCTTAGTTTAGATAATTAGATAATAGTAGAGTAATCGGTAGAAATACCAACCCCCCCCAAATCCAATACCCGAGATTCGTACCTTTCCATTTCATAAAATATAAAAATACAAAAAATAATCTTCCTCAACCTTAACCTTAGCGTAGTAACTCCTTACTAGCATTCCTATTCCCCTAGAGAACGATATCAATACCCGTGGCTTACCCTAATTACTACACTACAACGATTAGGTTCACTGCCTAGGGTGTTATAAAACTTGCTCGAAGAAAAGGAAGTTTCCTTGACCCCGAACGACGCGTGTAGCGTTATCAAGAGAATTGGAAGAGATGCAAACACGTGGTCTCCCGTGTGGTAGCATCAAGGTCGATGGAGTCAACAATTTTTAGGAAGTCCTTAAGATGCTAATTAGGATCTTCGGAATGAAGTCCATGGAATGCACATCCGTTTTGCACCAACCGGATGGTATCGGATCGCAGGGCCGTAGTTTGAGCTTGATCAGGGAGCTCAATGGTGTTCCTATATCATTTGTGGCTCGGTCTATAGTATTCACCAAGAGTACGGCCTCTTGGCGGGTCAATTGGTGGTGGGTCAATGGGAAGTGGTTGATTTGGTGGTGGGTTATCACCTTCCATGATGAAAAGTGATGAGGCTACGAACAAAGTCACGAAGAAGGGGGATAGACTACTAGGAAGCTAATGAAAATGAGAAAAAATCTCACTTGATAGGAATCAAGCAAGGGAACCTAAATGAGATAAAGATCTAAATAGTTATTCTATTCCCCGGCGGCGGCGCCAAAAACTTGATGCGCGTACGAAGCGCGTTCGGGGACAGAGGAAACTTCCTTTTCGTCGAGTAAGTTTTTCAACCTCCTAGGCAGTGAACCTAATCGTTGTAGTGTAGTATTGGGTAAGCCTAGGGGATTGATATCGTTCTCTAGGGGAATAGGAAGGCTAGCAAGAAATCTATGATGAGAAGGTGGGGGTTTAGGATGATTCTTTTTTTTTTATCTTTTTATTGGTTTTTTAGAAAGATAAGGTAAATATCTTGGGGCGATTGGTTGGGGGTGGTACTTCTACCGATTACTTCTATTTATCTAATGATCTAATTTATCTAATTATCTAGTTACTACGGGTAGTCTTATGTCTAATTGAAGTGTGCTCGTATGATGATTAAAAATATGTTAACCTAGATACTATTACTTCATAGTTATCTTTTATTAATCGGTTGAATTTATGAAAACATAGAGGGTGGGGGGGGGGTGAATACGTTTCCGTTTCAAACTTAAAACTTTTGTATCAAATATAGTATAAACCATTGCATTTGCTAATCTTGATGCGAGGATGCATTTAACGCATTACGGCATGTAAGGCCAACCCCTTAATATCACATAAGATTCCACAAGATTAATGGTTCATTATAAATCAAGTTTCACCATTATTAGTCCGGTTGCTTTTTCTTGATCAAGCGTGTCATAATATGTAAACTGTTAAATATAGTTTGTGACTATATGAAAGACCAAGTATGTATCCCAAACATAAACATCAACCACATAGAAAATAAGCAATGTAATGCAAGAATAAAAGTAAAGCGATAAGTAAAAGGATAGACAAACCAACACGATGATTTATAGTGGTTCGGCTACAAGGACACCTTCCTTGCCCTACTCCACTCCCCGAGTCACCTACTCGAGAGTTCGTAAACACTACACGACACCAACTCCTTATGGCAGATAAGCCTTCACAACGTCGCCTAATCTTTTTCCGGTACTAGGCTAACCACCGGGTTCTTTCACACCAAGGTGAACCATACCTACCACAACGTCGCCTACCCTTTATCCGGTACTAGGCTAAGTACCTAGTTCTATTACAATGGAGGAACTACTACCCAACACTACACAACACCTAACCCCGATGGAGACCAACTCCTAATTACAACACCATCAAGGATATCAATATCCTTTGACCCAATACTAATCTATCTTGTACATCGAATAACACCATATCGAATGTACACCTTAGGCACCTTTCACTAATGCCTTTGACTCGATCTCTAGGCACCCTTCACTAATGCCTTGTGACTTGACTTCTAGGCACCCGTTATGTTTTGTGGCCCAACATAACAAACCTTGTGTTTTATGGCACAAACACATAAACCATCTAGTCTAGTCATAGATATAAGAATATGATACTAGACAACATCCAAGACAATGTGTCTAATGGATATGAAATCCTAAACTAAACATCAAGAACACAAAGCATGATGTAGTTAGTCTTCTATGAATGAAGATGACAAGTTTCCCAAGCTTGTTGTAGTAGATCTTTATGTGCTTGTATCTTGTGATGGGTGATCACTTCAGTAGGTAAGGAAGCAAGATCTCTAAGCTTGCTTTGGAGGATCACTTCGGGATTATGCTTACAACAAATGAGAGTTAGAAGCATTATGATCATATGAGATGAGGTTGGTTTACATGTTTCCTAATGATCTAAATATCCTAGAAATGGTGGAGAGAAACTATGTGTGAAGGTGTGTGAAACAATGAAGAAATGGCTCACTATTTATAGAAGAAAACTAGCCACTGTTCCCCGGATCCCACGGATCCCTCCCTTGAGGGATCCGTCCAGTGTGTTACTGGGGATCTGTGCGACGCTACCTTTTACCCATGGGTTTTGGGTCATGGGTCATGGGTTATGGGTACCAAGTAGATTCAATGTATCTACAAGATGCAATGCATCTAGTCAAATGGGTTATGGGTTGATCCATGGGTATTAGATTAGATACAATGTATCTTTTATTGGTCGGTTGAATTATCACACCTTATCTTAACGCGTTGTATTCCTAAGGTCGTAGGGTATGCGTAGTCCCTAGTTCTTTGAGGTTATCTCTCTTATACAACCTACGGAATCGGCAAGCCTTGTCTATTTCATCCATAGACCATATCCTCATAAAGCATACTCAAGCAATAAATACAACGAATGATGCTTAGTTGCTCTCCTAAGCCAATTTATAATTAAGATAAGAAACAACTTAACAATAATCAATAACTAGGTTACATACATCTAAGCAACCACACAAGAAATTTAGCTAGACATGGTAAACAAGCTAGAATACACACAATCAGTTGAATAAGGGATAGACATAATGTTACTTTGGATTAAAATACTTATCTCGATGTGTTAAATAGGGTATGGGACCCTAAGATACTGTCTAAATCGGACTACAAACGATTTAGGGTTTTTTCTCCAAAAGTCTACCTCTCTAAATGCAGAAAAATCAAATCCTATATATAGATTTACACTTGCGACGGCGTCACCTTTTGCATGGGACGCCGTCAGCTCACCGTTATTAGGGTTTCATCTGGGCCAAGTCAGTTGTGACGCCGTCGGTCTTCAGTTGGGACGTCGTCTTGATTCTAGATCTGGGCCGTCTGAGTTGGGAATTGTGTGTGACGCCCTCCTTTTTTATAGCATGACGCCGTCAGGTTATGTGAACAAAATTTCCACTGAGCCGTCTGGTGCATGTTTTGATCAAGTCATCATAGAGGGTCGGCGTCGCCCTTTGATTGGGACGCCGTCAGGTACTGTTGATCAGCTTTGAGTGGCTTCGATCTTCACTTTGCCATTTTCTTCGTGTATTTGCTCCTTTTCGTCCAAATATGCTTCATTCCAGCATTTTGCTTCCAAGAGACCTAAAAGTGAAAAAGAACAAAATTAAGTAGTAACGGATATAAAAGTGGTCGATTTAGCGCTTAAATGACCCCCTAAAAGCGTACGTTTTAAATCCTTATCAATAATCTAATTAGATATAATCCTAACACTCGTAAACATGATTACGCCGTAACTAGAGTTGTGGGTTATGACGTAACTCTTGGAGGCATGAACTTCATCTTGACCTAGATGGTTACAGCGTAACTGGAGTTGATAGTTACGCCGTAATTAGTGTTGACTTGGTCTTCATATTTGAATTCATAGCTATGGCGTAAATGAGAGTGTCAGTTACACCGTAGCTTAATCCATGTGAGCATACTAAGGTATATGATGAGTTCCTATTCACTCATCATTTTATACCCGTAAAACCCGTAAAAACGACTAAAAACAACCAATTATATCAAATTATATTGAAAATATCCTTGGATTGTGTTTTATGTCTTATAGGTACAAAAGAATTGAAAACAGAGCGAAAACGAACATTTTTGGATCGACTCGTCAACGTTCGTGCATTTAATCAAGTCAAGACGAAGTCAAAGTCAACCACATGGCTTAGATTTGGAATAAGCATGGAAAAACGAACCCGAAACAAAAATTATCCAAAACCTAAACCTATATTATCCTAAACCTAAAACATAAATTAACCTAAACCTAAACCTAATTATACCTAAACCTAAATTAAAACTAATCCTAAAACCTACACCCGAATCCACTTAAGAATAATACATTATCCAACCCAACTCTTTTCTACCCAAGCCCAATCCACACTATTACTACCCTTATAACCCATTAACCCAAAACCTTAAACCTTTTACCCATTTTTTCTAACCCAGGTCAAAACCCTTTAAACCGGGTCAACCCCACTCAAACCCAGTGATACTTTAAGCTTAGAAAAAGCGCGCCAACACTGTTTGGGTTTCTTCTTTCCCTTGTCCCTCTCAAACATAGAACCAGACAAAACAACATCACATTCTCATTCCACCCTGGCAATCCCATCACAACCCATTGGCTTTTGAAAGAAGAAAAGAAATCAAAGGCTGTGATTGCACAACTTGGGCTCCAAGAATGATCCAAAGGCTCAAGATGAAGCTGACAAAGAACACTCTCATTCTCTCTCACAGAAGAAGCACAAAAGGAATAAGAGAAACACTAGACTTGGTCACTATAAATAGGAATGTTTTGTAAGCCTCCAAGGCAGTTAGTTTAGTAGTTTTAAAAAAAAAATTAATTTCAAGTTTCAAGTTTTATTTACAGCTTATTTAGTTTACTTTGGGCTTTAAATTCAAGTATTGTACCCCTTTTTACGAATGAATTAAAGTTTAAGGTTTTTAGTTGAAATTTTGTCTTTTTAAATTTATGTTAATCTATTGTTAAAAATGTTTGATAAGCTCCTATAAGCTTATTATAAGCTGCTTTACTTGAGCCTTTCAAGTTTTTCCATAACTTGTAAAGGTTCAAGCACCTTTTTTTTCTTTTCTAAATTCACTCAAAAGTAACAAAGAAGCTTATGGATTGATCTGCGCAAAACAGTCAAGCTAAATCACTCAAGCCGGCCATTTGTGAATGGCAGACCGTAATCAGCTTAAAACTGCTTAAGCACAAATGCAATGAAGTCCAGGAGAGTATAGTGTTTCCCCAGGTCGTTAAGTCCCAACGAGCCGTGCGAGAATAGTCAGACGTTTAGTGATCGAGAAGATTTGAATGGATATAGAGATTTGTTATGATTATAACTACAGAAATAGCCAACAAATTACAACGGCTTAAATGCAAATTAAAGAAGATTAAAAAGATAAAATCTATTAAATAAACGCTATCACTATATTTAAAATGATGTTTTTATTCTTTTTGTTTTAATAAAACTTAATTAAAAACTACGTGACGTACAAACAAAAACGTGAAACATACACAATATTAACCCTAAAAATATGAAAATGATATTTTTATAAACCTAATGATAAAATAAAATTTATAGAAAAAGAAAATTAATTTTACAACTAATTATCTAATTATTATTAATTAAAAACTATTTTTAACTATTAAGTAATTACCTAAAATACAAGAAAATGTGAAATAAAGCTAGAAAAATAAAATTAAGACTTAGAAAAATCTAAAATATCAAAAGAGAATTTTCAAAACTATTTTTGTATTTTTATGATTATTTTTCTATTTTTTATGAATTAAAAACTATTAAAAACTAATTTAATTGCTAAAAATTACAAAATAAACTATGAAAAATATGGAAAATTGCTTTTTTTACTTTTTATATTTATCTAAACCTAAGAAAATTGAAAAATTATTTTTTTGAAGCTTTTCTGAATTTTTTGTATTAAATGCTATTTAAAAGTGCTTAAAAACTAATTTAAATTAAGAAAAATAGCAAAACAACTTAGAAAAATCTGAAAATTTCAGGAAAAGTCTAAAACAATATTAGGAATATAAGAAAAATGGAAAAATAGGTGCTTATGTGGATGAATTTGAAACTGCTATGGAAGTGCTTATTGAAATAAGCACTTGATTAAGCAAATGCACTCCAAAGGCTACCAAACTGATACACAAGCTATGATAAGCTAAAATAACTAAAATGAAACAAGTTACAACAAGCTAAACCTACTGGATTACAAGTCTAACAGATTTGATGTTTGAACTTTTGACTTAAAAACAGTGAAGCGGTACCAACTTAAGACACAAGTACAAGCTTAAAAATAAGCTCAAAATGAAAACTGAAAATTGGAACTTGGAAAAGACCTGGGTGAAACCAAATTTACCAAAAACTAGACCTGGGTGAGCTCAGATGAGCTCTGTGCAACTGATGCAAGAACTGAGAAAATCTCAGTATGATCTGAGTTCAGTGAGCAGGGGACTTAACACCCAAAAGAGAAGCTTTTTTGAAGCTTACAAAAAATTCATAAAATTCAACAAAAATGCCAATAAGCAAGAAGACCAGATGAAGTTTTATAACCAACAATTTTACTGATTTTGACTTAGGAATGAATCCTAGAAAAATCTTTCTATTTGGCTCAAAACATGATTTTCTGTTTTTGACTTTTAAAGCAAATGTGCAAGTTTGACTTTGGTGAACTTTGGATCCAATTTTATCACTAATCTAGGTGTTGTAAGGTGTAATGGACATGATTCAAGCTTTGTTTGAGACTTTTAAACACAAATCACAAGATTGGTAATCCAAAATCACAACAATTGAAGCAGTTAGACAGATTTTAAGAAAGATTTGACTTTAGGCTATGCAGGTCCAATATTTTGACTCTATTGAACACAAATACACTTAATACACATAAACCAATAGAACTTAACTACTGAGTACATCATTATGACAAAATGATCAGCAAATCCAAACACCCCTTTGTAAACTGTTTTGAACTCAAAACTAACCTAGACACTGAACAACTTTATATTAATGATCAAACTAACTTAATATCACTTAAATACTTCTATTATAACAGATTTTAACTACTTGAGACCATTAAAACAAATTATGCTATTGAACTTGAATTTTACTTACATTTGTCCATAGCCACAGTGGCTTGCACAAACACCCAATGAACCACTACCTATCCAAAACCAACCCAAGGTCTCTGAATCAACCCATAGCTATCACTGCATGCCCATTTCCCTTTCCATTTCCATTTTAGCCCCCTGTTTGACTTTTGTTGACCAGCATCCAAACTTGATTGAAACCTGAACTTAAGCTTATACAAAGCTATAAGAAGCCCATATAAGCTATCTAGAGCAGAGAATAGAGCTATTTGAAGCTTTTGTCTCAGAATTTAAAATGGAAAAATTCAACAGTAATGCACAAATGTGAAATTTGATAAAAACTTGGAATCACTGATTATAACTTGATAATACTGCAATTTTAACTTGAGTTTAACATTTTGGAACAAGAAATTACAACTTTTAATTTAAACTAACACATTGAAAAGAAAAACGACAATAAGAAATTTTAAAACTAAAATCTACTACTTCATCTCTTTCCTTTCTTCCTCTTTTATGCTCAAAATTACTTCCACGTGGCTTTCTGAGAGAATCCCACCTCTTATCCTGACCAATGGGAGTGTTTTGTGTGTTATCACTTTTTGGCGGGAAATGAAGATTTGACTTGAGGGTCTGATATAGCACTAGGGGGGGTGGCATTAAATGTGGAGGTAAGGTGATGATGAGGGGGAGGGATAAGGTGAAAAAGGTGAGGTGATGGTGTTGGGAGAAGCAGTTGCAGAGCAACTTGGTGGGGGAGAAGGATAAGGGTACAGTGGATGGTGGGAAGGAGATTCGTTTGACTTAGTTTGACTGGAGGTTCAAAAAGAGGTATTGGCAGGGGTCAAATGGGAAAAGGCAGGGGTCCAAAGTGTTAGTGACAAGGGTTTAAGGTGCAAAGGGTTTTTAATTATCAAGGACTTAACTTGCCATTTCTGAAATTACAAGGACTAGAACTGCCAATTCATCAAAGATGTTTCAGGGGCTGAAATTGACAAGTGTTAATATTACAAGGACCAAAGTTGCCATTTTCAGATTTTCCAGGGACCATTTCTGCCAATTCTTAAACTTGAAGGACCAATTAGTAATTTTCTCAAAACTTTTTATATTTTTCACCAAAGGACTAATTTTGACAAGTTATGATATTAAAAGGACCTTTGGTGATTTTTCTTTTGAAATTTTGACTCAGGGACTGTTTTTGACAATTTTAGAAACTTGGGGGACTGAAACTGCCAACTATGCAAACTTTGCTCATTTTTCATCTGATTTTAAACATTTTGCATCTGAAACATATAAAATGTAATTTTGGAATATTTTCAGTATTTTGATGCATTTCTGAGCATTTTTAGACGTTTTGCAGTTCAGATTTGACTCAAAATGATGAGTATTTACACACTCATCAATCCCCCACACTAAACTATTGCTAGTCCCTAGCAATCTTTTGAGAAAAAACTTAATGGATTTGAAACTCTTTACCAAAAGCCATTACTTCTGGAGTAGCCAAATGTTTCAGTTCAAGTAAGAACCATGGTACACCGATAACCATGTGATTTTGAGCAAACCACCAGCTTTCAACGGATTTGATTTGTCTTTACCAGAAGCCGTACCCTTCTGGACTAGCCAACTCTTAGATAAATTATCAATATTATCTTTGGTGAGTTGATTACCAATTATGGTTTTTCCACTGCCTTTACCACAAGCCATAAACTTGCGGGCTAGCCAACTCTTCACTTTTAAGGATATGGTGAGCTGAATACCATATAATTTTGGGCAAATTGTAAGCCGTCAACGGATTTGATATATCTTTACCAAGAGCCATTTGCTCCTGGATTAGCCAATCCTTTTGTTTATTAGACAAGGCGGACTGATGACCAATTGAGTAAGTGTAAAACACTTACTCCAAAAAAAATTTTGGCCAAAAATGGGGGAATTAGGCGGTATAATTAAATGATAAAATTCGTGAGAATTCCCCCCCCACACTAGAATTGAATATTGCCCTCAATATTCAAAGTACCGGCGGTTATGCCGAAACAAAGAACGTAAAAGGGAAATACTACGGCCATTATTTAGAAAGGATTTTTTTTTTTTTTTTTTTTTTTATTTATTTATTATTTTTTTTTTGAGATTATATACACAACATGTGGGGCAACTCCCCCACACTAGGGTGGTACACACGGGTGAAAACCCATGTTTTAGCTACTGTTTTTGATTACCGAGTCGCTAGCTTGACTCGACCCCGAATTCATTTGTTCATGGGGAAAGTAACGTGGAAAACCAATCTCGATCGGACTTTCGTTCACAGTGTTAACAAACATATGAACATCAGAAAGTTCCACACCGACGAGATATAACCGCGGTATTTAATAGTAGAAACTATAAGGGATGATACCGGGGTCAAAGATGGTGTCCTCATTCCCGAAAGAGAAAAGGGAAAGAGCAACCACACCATCTGTGAAGAATGGAATAAAGACGTACATGAGAATGCAAGTCCATTCCTCATCAGAAAGAAGCAAATCACCATTTTTGACATTTTTAAGCTTAAACTTGAAGCTTATATGGTGATTGTCAGTAAGATGTCCGGGAGGGAGGGTGGGAAATGGTTCTTCAATCAACAGACTTTCCAGAAAAAGGATGTCTCCCTCCGGATCCAAGTAAGTGTTATCAATTCCTGTAGGAATTGACTCATCACTAAGAAATGCATCGACTTCATTCCAAAAGTTGTCATCTTCCTCATCAGGAGTGAGAGAAGGAATGGAAGAGTCGGGAATAAGACTAGAAGATGATGGATCATTTTTGAGCAATTCATCAATGGGAAGAATGTCTCCCATTGGATCACAAACATCATCATCCAACTCAGATGAAACAGAAGAGAGTTTCGTTTCATCCACAGAGTTAACAAACTCGATGCGACAAACTGATTCCGGAGGTGGGATAAGTGGTGTGCTCTTAGAGCTAGCAGTTTCCACCACTTCCGATGAAGTCTCCGAATCTAGATCATCATCATCATCAAGAATACTCTTGACTTCCCTGGTACAACTTTCAAACCATTTGTTTGAACCAGGGGTGATTTTCAAAGCTTTGAGCTCAGCACGTTTTTGAAAACTCCTCTTAACCGTGAAATTTGAGAGTGTTGCATTGAATCTTTCAGATTTGTGATCAATTGTGGCAACACTCTGTTTGTACAGAGGTTTGGAGTTCTGGTTGATATTTAACGTGAGCTCTTCATTGTCAACCCGTATGGTCAACTCTTCAGCAAACACATCAATCAGAGCACGACTTGTTCTCAAGAAAGCTCTCCCTAAGATGAGGGGAACTCTAGGATCTGCATCGAAGTCTACTACAACAAAGTCAGTAGGAAAGTGAAACTTTCCCACTTTCATCACGACATCCTCGGCTATCCCAAGTGGACGAGTTATGGTACGGTCCGCTAGCTCGAGTGTCATACAAGTGGATGAAAGTTTAGGAAGAGACAGTTTCTTCCATACTGAGAGTGGCATGAGGTTAATGCTAGCGCCAAGATCGGCCAAGGCGGAGCATTGAACCATCCCCAAGAAATCACACGGGATTAGAAATCTGCCCGGGTCTTCAAGCTTTTTGGGAAGCTTCTTGAGAAGGACCGCTGAGCATTGCTCATTAAGAGGGGTTTTAGCCATCTCTGACAGCTTATCTTTGTTGGCGAGTAAGCCTTTAAGCGTGGATGCAAATTTAGGCATAAGAACGAGAGCATCAACGAAGCTTATATCAAAGTGAAGCTCATTGAAGATTTGGAAAAATTTTTCCATTTGCTCTTTGTTTTTGTCTTTGAGCTTCTCATCATTCATTCTTGATGGGTAAGGAAGCTGACTAGACTTTTGAGCCGGGATGGAAGTGTTTTCTGGCTCAGAATGTGTCTTCGGAACTTCGGGTTCTGGACTTAAAACTTGGACTACCGAAGGTTGGACGTGTGCGGTACTTCGTGGGCTTGAATAATGCACCTTGTCTGTTGTCTCCTTGGTAACTTGACTAAATGCCACAGGAGGAGGGGGCATAGGAGTCGAAGGTCCATTGTGCGTCTTACCACTACGAGTGGTGACGGCTTTCAACTCGGCATTTGGATTGGTAATTGTATTGCTTGGGAGTCCTCCAGAAGATGATGAAGCTTGGTTCATATTCATGTTCATGAAACTGCTCATCATATTCTTCAACTCATTTGTCTGCCGAGACATTGTGGTATCAATTTCCTTCTTTAGCTCAACCCTCATGTTATTGATCTGAGTTTGCATTGAACGTATGCTTGACTCAGTAACTTTCATGAAGTCATTTGGTGGGGGAGCATGAGAAGGTTGTTGATAATTTTGCTGATTTGGAGCTTGATATTGTGGGTTGTAATTGTTCCTGTTTTGATTATTGAAATTTTGTCCTTGATTCGGAACAAAGCGATTTTGATTGCCATGGTTTTGCACAGGAGGAAAACCAGGTGGTGTCATACCGCTAGGTGCACGGTAGTGAGGATCAGCCTGTGGTCGGTATTGATTGTGGTTTACCGAAGCTACGGGAGCTTGGTAAAAGGAAGCATCGGTTGCTTGACAATCATAATACGCGTGTGGACCACTACAAGTTTCACACACCTTGTTTACGGCTTTGACTGGTTCCGGTTTATGAATCTCGCTTTTGATTTCCTTAACATCCTTAATCATACAACGGATGGCATCCGTTAGAGCAGCTATCGGAGCTGCTAACTCTGAAGAGTTACTGGATGAAGATGCAGGAGTGTTAGGAGTATTGACTTTGTTGCGAGAAATAGGAACTTTTGATTTTTGCTCGCAAATCTCAATCACATCTTTAGGCTTACGATTCAAGATATTGCCACCGGCGGCTGCATTCAAAGAATCTTGATCGTTACCGTTCAACCCATTATAAAAGATATTGACTTGTTGAAGCTCCGTGAATTCATGATGGGGGCATTTCCTGAGGAGATCCTTGAATCTCTCCCATGCCTCTCCAAAGTTTTCATCGAAATTTTGACGAAATCCAGAAATTTCATTTTTAAGATTAGTCGTCTTTGATGGAGGAAAGAAATGATTGACAAACTTTTGAACAAGTTCCTCCCAAGTTTCGATGGAACGAGGGGGTTCTTTTTCCAGCCAAATCCGGGCTGTCCCCTCAAGTGAGAATGGAAATAGCATCAACTTGATGACTTTTTGTGACACATCCTTGTAATTGATAGTTGAAGTCAACTTGTTAAACCAACGGATGTGTGCATACGGGTCTTCTCGATCAAACCCGTGGAATTGATTTGTAGACACAAGTTGGATCAAATGTGTCTTCAATTCAAAGTGATCAGAGTTGATTACTGGTAGAATGATGGCATCTCCATAACCCTCGGTGGGTGCTTGGAGCATTTCCGCCATAGTTCGTTCGTCTGCCATTTTGTTTGAAATAGTACGAATCTCGGGTTCGACTATTTGGGCAGCACGTCTACGAGAACGTCGTCTAGGAATTTCTGCTAGATCACGAAAAGGACTCAATGATCTAGAAGAACGAGTGCGCATGCACTAGAGTTAACTCTAAGAGATCTCAGAGTTAAGGAAGGGAATTATGAAATTGGTGAAAATTGGGTAAGAAGAATCTTTTTGGGTTTTCTGGTTCTGACAAGTATATATAACAACAAATCCAATTAAAACAAGATCGAGGCAAAACAACAGTGAACTTAAACCAATAATCACAAGATGAGTGGCTTCTTTGAAAAAGGTACACCACTATCAAGGACACAAAGGCAAGCTTTAAATCTTTGGTTCGGGAACTTATTATGGTCGCACCCCCAGTTAGGTAGTGCACTGCCTTGGTTTGCGGTGGTAAGATTTTATGTTGTTATTATTAAACTCAGAAAACGACAAATCTTTTTGTATTTTTATATTTGATACATATATAGAAACAAAAGGAAAATATTTTTGTGTTTTATACGTTTTTAGCTGTTTTTGGGTTTTTTGGATTTTTTTATAGAAATATATATATATATATATATATATATATATATATATATATATATATATATAGATGGTATGAACAAGGAGTGATTATTCAAATCACTAATCTGCTAAAAGTAAGACTATTAGCACTGCTCCCCGGCAGTGGCGCCAAAATTTGATCTGCGCAAAACAGTCAAGCTAAATCACTCAAGCCGGCCATTTGTGAATGGCAGACCGTAATCAGCTTAAAACTGCTTAAGCACAAATGCAATGAAGTCCAGGAGAGTATAGTGTTTCCCCAGGTCGTTAAGTCCCAACGAGCCGTGCGAGAATAGTCAGACGTTTAGTGATCGAGAAGATTTGAATGGATACAGAGATTTGTTATGATTATAACTACAGAAATAGCCAACAAATTACAACGGCTTAAATGCAAATTAAAGAAGATTAAAAAGATAAAATCTATTAAATAAACGCTATCACTATATTTAAAATGATGTTTTTGTTCTTTTTGTTTTAATAAAACTTAATTAAAAACTACGTGACGTACAAACAAAAACGTGAAACTTACACAATATTAACCCTAAAAATATGAAAATGATATTTTTATAAACCTAATGATAAAAGAAAATTTATAGAAAAAGAAAATTAATTTTACAACTAATTATCTAATTATTATTAATTAAAAACTATTTTTAACTATTAAGTAATTACCTAAAATACAAGAAAATGTGAAATAAAGCTAGAAAAATAAAATTAAGACTTAGAAAAATCTAAAATATCAAAAGAGAATTTTCAAAACTATTTTTGTATTTTTATGATTATTTTTCTATTTTTTATGAATTAAAAACTATTAAAAACTAATTTAATTGCTAAAAATTACAAAATAAACTATGAAAAATATGGAAAATTACTCTTTTTACTTTTTATATTTATCTAAACCTAAGAAAATTGAAAAATTATTTTTTTGAAGCTTTTATGAATTTTTTGTATTAAATGCTATTTAAAAGTGCTTAAAAACTAATTTAAATTAAGAAAAATAGCAAAACAACTTAGAAAAATCTGAAAATTTCAGGAAAAGTCTAAAACAATATTAGGAATATAAGAAAAATGTAAAAATAGGTGCTTATGTGGATGAATTTGAAACTGCTATGGAAGTGCTTATTGAAATAAGCACTTGATTAAGCAAATGCACTCCAAAGGCTACCAAACCGATACACAAGCTATGATAAGCTAAAATAACTAAAATGAAACAAGTTACAACAAGCTAAACCTACTGGATTACAAGTCTAATAGATTTGATGTTTGAACTTTTGACTTAAAAACAGTGAAGGGGTACCAACTTAAGACACAAGTACAAGCTTAAAAATAAGCTCAAAATGAAAAATGAAAATTGGAACTTGGAAAAGACCTGGGTGAAACCAAATTCACCAAAAACTAGACCTGGGTGAGCTCAGATGAGCTCTGTGCAACTGATGCAAGAACTGAGAAAATCTCAGTAGGATCTGAGTTCAGTGAGCAGGGGACTTAACACCCAAAAGAGAAGCTTTTTTGAAGCTTATAAAAAATTCATAAAATTCTACAAAAATGCCAATAAGCAAGAAGACCAGATGAAGTTTTATAACCAACAAGTTTTACTGATTTTGACTTAGGAATGAATCCTAGAAAAATCTTTCTATTTGGCTCAAAACATGCTTTTCTATTTTTGACTTTTAAAGCAAATGTGCAAGTTTGACTTTGGTGAACTTTGGATCCAATTTTATCACTAATCTAGGTGTTGTAAGGTGTAATGGACATGATTCAAGCTTTGTTTGAGACTTTTAAACACAAATCACAAGATTGGTAATCCAAAATCACAACAGTTGAAGCAGTTAGACAGATTTTAAGAAAGATTTGACTTTAGGCTATGCAGGTCCAATATTTTGACTCTATTGAACTCAAATACACTTAATACACATAAACCAATAGAACTTAACTACTGAGTACATCATTATGACAGAATGATCAGCAAATCCAAACACCCCTTTGTAAACTGTTTTGAACTCAAAACTAACCTAGACACTGAACAACTTTATATTAATGATCAAACTAACTTAATATCACTTAAATACTTCTATTAGAACAGATTTTAACTACTTGAGACCATTAAAACAAATTATGCTATTGAACTTGAATTTTACTTACATTTGTCCATAGCCACAGTGGCTTGCACAAACACCCAATGAACCACTACCTATCCAAAACCAACCCAAGGTCTCTGAATCAACCCATAGCTATCACTGCATGCCCATTTCCCTTTCCATTTCCATTTTAGCCCCCTGTTTGACTTTTGTTGACCAGCATCCAAACTTGATTGAAACCTGAACTTAAGCTTATACAAAGCTATAAGAAGCCCATATAAGCTATCTAGAGCAGAGAATAGAGCTATTTGAAGCTTTTGTCTCAAAATTTAAAATGGAAAAATTCAACAGTAATGCACAAATGTGAAATTTGATAAAAACTTGGAATCACTGATTATAACTTGATAATACTGCAATTTTAACTTGAGTTTAACATTTTGGAACAAGAAATTACAACTTTTAATTTAAACTAACACATTGAAAAGAAAAACGACAATAAGAAATTTTAAAACTAAAATCTACTACTTCATCTCTTTCCTTTCTTCCTCTTTTATGCTCAAAATTACTTCCACGTGGCTTTCTGAGAGAATCCCACCTCTTATCCTGACCAATGGGAGTGTTTTGAGTGTTATCACTTTTTGGCGGGAAATGGAGATTTGACTTGAGGGTCTGATATAGCACTAGGGGGGGGGGTGGCATTAAATGTGGAGGTAAGGTGATGATGAGGGGGAGGGATAAGGTGAAAAAGGTGAGGTGATGGTGTTGGGAGAAGCAGTTGCAGAGCAACTTGGTGGGGGAGAAGGATAAGGGTACAGTGGATGGTGGGAAGGAGATTCGTTTGACTTAGTTTGACTGGAGGTTCAAAAAGAGGTATTGGCAGGGGTCAAATGGGAAAAGGCAGGGGTCCAAAGTGTTAGTGACAAGGGTTTAAGGTGCAAAGGGTTTTTAATTATCAAGGACTTAACTTGCCATTTCTGAAATTACAAGGACTAGAACTGCCAATTCATCAAAGATGTTTCAGGGGCTGAAATTGACAAGTGTTAATATTACAAGGACCAAAGTTGCCATTTTTAGATTTTCCAGGGACCATTTCTGCCAATTCTTAAACTTGAAGGACCAATTAGTAATTTTCTCAAAACTTTTTATATTTTTCACCAAATGACTAATTTTGACAAGTTATGATATTAAAAGGACCTTTGGTGATTTTTCTTTTGAAATTTTGACTCAGGGACTATTTTTGACAATTTTAGGAACTTGGGGGACTGAAACTGCCAACTATGCAAACTTTGCTCATTTTTCATCTGATTTTAAACATTTTGAATCTGAAACATATAAAATGTAATTTTGGAATATTTTCAGTATTTTGATGCATTTCTGAGCATTTTTAGACGTTTTGCAGTTTACTTAGGTTGTAGGGTATGCATTTCTCCCTAACTCTTTGAACTTACCAAAGGGTCTCGTCTACAAACCCACTAGGGATGATAAACTCTTACTCTAAGGCACTCTTTGGATGGTTTAGCTTACAACTACTCAGGTAATTATATTCTAAGGTTCACAAAGATGAATCAAGCATTAAGTACACAACGAATGACATTACTAGATCATTAATCAACTAATATAAGAAAAAACCAATCAATATTCAATAATTAAGTTTCATACTTCCTAAGCAAACACACAAATAAATTAGCCGGACATGAAGAACATGCAAGCATACACACAAATAATCAAAGACATAATTGAATTAATGAAGTAAATACTTATCTTGATGTAAGATAGGGTTGAAAACCCTAAAATACTGTACAAGACACCTTAGGTTCGGTTTTAGGTTTTCACTCCAAAAGACTCTCCTTAAAACTGAAAAATTCGGATTCTATATATAAGATTACATATGCGACGGCGTCACCTTATGTTTTGTGACGTCGTCGTGTCGCCGTCATTAGGGTTTCGTCTTGGCCACGTTAACCTTGCGACGGCGTCACCTTATGTCCGTGACGCCGTCCTCTTCAGCTTCTGACGTCGTCTGGATTGCATCTAGGCCGTCTGAGTAGCGACGGCCTACTCTTTTACAATTGGACGTCGTCACTTGAAAATACGAGTTTTGGGTTCTGAACCGTCACAAAAATCTTCGGACGGCGTCGCAATTAGCACCTGACACCGTCGCCTTCTAATTTCAGCAGCTGTGAGTGTCTCGATTCTGACTTTGGCCATTTTCTTCATATATTCGCGCCTTTTCGTCCAAATAAGTGCCATTCCAGCATTTTGCCTTCAAGAGACCTAAAAAGTGAAAAGGAACGATATTAAGCAATAACGGATACAAAAGTGATCAAATAAGGACTTAAACGACCCCTCAAAATGGTACCTTTTAAAACCTTATCAAATATCCCTACACTTGTTATTTGCTTGTCCTCAAGCAAATGTGCTTTTAACGGATTAATTTATAAGTTAGGGGTCATGAAGCATTAATTCAAAACGGTCCACAACACATATAAGCCCAGCAAAAGTCATAACAAGCACGGAAATTACATACTAGCACCTCACATGGGGTGTTTGGATACTCACATCTCTCTCGGGTGTATATATGAAATATAACAAATAGGAAATGGAAGATAAACACTCATTAACCGGTCCTAGTACATAGATTACCATAGGCTTGAGAATAGATCAAACCTCCATCGCTTTGGCGTAAGCACCTAGGAAAGACTATCAAAGAGGTCTTTTAAAGGGTTGTAATGTTAGGCTTACGGTAGGGAAACGAGGGGTTTGGTGGGATAGGCTATTTAGTGGTGGTAAGTCAAAAATCTCTATGTTAAATGCATACGAAGAATGGCGTTGCTAAGCCAAGACTCGACACTCTAAACTCTAGATAACTGAAATAAATAAACATAAATTCAAAGATAGATGTAGGATGGTAGCCCGTATGTTGTTTTTTTTTACACTCAATATTTTTTTTTCTCTTTTTCTGTTTTTTTTCGATTTTTTTTTTTTTTTTTTTTTTTTTTTTTTTTTTTTTTTTTTTACACTTTTACTCTACCATCCTCTACAATAACATCAAAATACTAGGGATTTATAGGCATATCCCTACACTTGAGTTTTTATTATTCTAACACTAATTTGACCCGAATTGAAAAGATCAAAACACTTGGGGTACATTATTATGCAAACAAAGGGAATTTGAATTTAACGTTCCCTTCCCGTCATTTTATAAACTTTAACTTTTCCATGAATCCCAATCGTCCCAAAACTGTATACAAAGGATATGACTCGACTTAGCAACTTATGCAAGCAACTAGATAATTGAACTAAGGGTTTATGTTGATAACAAACATTTGCACTAAAAGTGAGTGCATAAGGGGTAGGCTAAGGCGATTTGGGTGTATATTTGGGGGTGGGGTGTAAACAATGTTCTTCATTGATATTCCGGAAAAACCGAAACATCACGAGAACCGCGAAAAGGATAGGCTCTGAGGGGTTAACTAGGGGTATCGTGTACTAAAGATGAGTACAACGCAAAAGGTGTGGGGGAATTACTCAACCGATGTGGAAGAAGTAATTATATTACGGGTATCAAACAAGGGTTATCCTAATGCCTCTTATCATTTAGTTATTCCTAACTACACAAGTGTAGCCTCACTTGCGATCTCGGAATGCATTACAAAACAAGTTCTAGAATATAATATACTACCGGTTCACACTCTAAGCATTAAAGATGAATGCTTTAATTCCTACTAATCTAAGGGCGATCCTCACATTTTGGTGGAATTTGGGTGGTAAAGGGTTTTTGTGCTAGTCATGCAACTTCCTATCCATGAGACGCTTTTGTTAAGACTAATGGCCCACTCCTATATGTCATAAAAAAATTTAAATTTGGTGCCAAAATTACCCTTACCGACATTTCCTCATGGTTTATTACACAATCACAATTGGACAAAGCAAATAGTCAAGGATAAGCATAGTTTCAAAGTTCCCGTTTTATTTTCCCTCCCTACACTTAAACTGAACATTGTCCCCAATGTTTCCCGAAAGTATCATAGTTATGATAAAAGAAGGTAATTAAAAACGAAAGAAACTAATACTCCCCTGATTAGCTCGGTAGGATCCGTGTAAAGTGGTGGTTAAATCCTTTTCAAGAAGAATTATTGCGTGAACAGCTCCTTCCAATCTAATGTAACTTCTTCTTGACAAACTAAACCTGCACACTTGAAGAAAACAAACGAAACCTTCGCGTAAAATCGGCGGTAATAGTATATATAAGACTCGATTTAAACTAGGATATAATGCTTGTGGAATGGATGTTTACAGAATTTCTAAGATAATTAAGACCTGGAAAATTCCAAAAATTTATAAGTTGCTCAGAAAATGAGAAAAAAAGTAATCTGATGTTTTTACTCCTTCCTGACGCCGTCAGGTTGCAATCCTGACGCCGTCAGGTTATCCTGACAAAAATTGGTCTGCGATTTTCTGAAAAAAATTCTGGAAAATTTACATCTTTAGAATCTGGGAAAATTTCTGCAAAACATCCATTATGACTCGATACAAGCATTTGAATCGAACAAACAAACATAAATATCTTTTAGTTAATTGTTATTCTCACGTTTACGTTTCTTTTGAAAACGTGTGTAATCCTCCCTACACTTATCCTTTATGTAAAATACCTTTATATGCAATTAAGACGAGGTTAAAAACAAAATAAAGCATCTTTACAAATTTAAACATGAGGATAAACAATTAATAAAAGATATATGACACTAACAAGCAAACAATTAAGCATGGGTTGCCTCCCACGAAGCGCTTTTCTTTATTTAAGAGTCTTGTAGCTAGACTCATAGTCGTGCTCCTACGTTTTCTCACGCATCCTCAATGAGAATTCTATCATGTTGACAAAATCTTCATCGAATCTATTCCTAGGCCCTAGAGTCAAGCAATCCTTATAATAATGCCTCCTTCTTTCCCACATGAATTTATAACCTTTTTCAACATCTTCCTTGCTTTTGTCCTCAAAAGCTTTGATGTTGTCTCGATCATAAATGGACAAGTGGCCATACTCAGTTGTTTTCTAAGGCATCCTATAGGCGATCTCATCGGTTCCTTCCTTGAACCTAACCGTTCCATCATGCATGTTATGGCTCATTCTAGATGTTTCAACAAACGGTTTCCCTAGCACTACTTGGGATAGGCTATAGTCAATGACGCATCCTACATCTTCTAGGACCATAAAATCAACTAGGTAGGTGAAATTTCCTATAAAGACATGCACGTCCTTGACTCTTCCCACAAAGTTGCAAACTCCTCCCGGATACTTAGGGTCTCTCCTAATATTAAGTCGCTCATTCATAATGTCATTGTAGACAGCAGATGACATTACATTGATGGGGGATTCCGTATCTATGTAAGCGTGGTCGACACTCCTATATCCGATCATACAAGGGATTTTTAGGTTCCAGGGATTTCCCCTCCTAATCTTTGGGCATATCCTAATGATAGGTGATCGTGGATTATCGATTATGTATTGATGGTATGCAATCTCTTCCTTAGTGGGGTAAAGATTGAAGTAAGTACTATTTTCCACATCCACGTTGTTGTTTATCATGCCATTTTCCGAATTACTGCTAATCATAGAGCCAACTATAGCAGCGCTGACTACTTTCTCAACAGCTTCCCTAATTGTGCTATCGAATATTTTCTGCAAATCCTGAAGGTCGGTGTTTCTACTCACATAGCGGCTTCGACGGTTGTGTTGGTTATTGGGTTGGGTTTTGAGTGACATTGAATTTTTTTGTGTTGGGTTATCAAGTGGTGGTTGGTTATCACCTTCCATGATGAAAAGTGATGGGATTATGAACAAAGGTCACGAAGAAGGGGGATAGACTAAGAGAAAGCTAAAAAAAATGAGAAAAATTTACTTGATAGGAATCAAGCAAAAAACCTAAACGAGGTGGACTACTAACTAGCTATTCTATTCCCCGGCAGCGGCGCCAAAAACTTGATAACGCTACACGCGTCGTTCAGGGTCAAGGAAACTTCCTTTTCTTCGAGCAAGTTTTATAACACCCTAGGCAGTGAACCTAATCGTTGTAGTGTAGTAATTAGGGTAAGCCACGGGTATTGATATCGTTCTCTAGGGGAATAGGAATGCTAGTAAGGAGTTACTACGCTAAGGTTAAGGTTGAGGAAGATTATTTTTTGTATTTTTATATTTTATGAAATGGAAAGGTACGAATCTCGGGTATTGGATTTGGGGGGTTGGTATTTCTACCGATTACTCTACTATTATCTAATTATCTAAACTAAGGTTGTGGGAGTCTATGTCTAATTAATGTGTGCTCGTATGATAGTTTAAAGATGTGTTTACTTAGGTTGTACTACTCCTTAATTATCTCCTATTGATGGTTGAGTTGTCACGTCCTTATTCTTAGTTGCGTTGTGTGTCTAAAGTTGTAGGGTATGCGTTTCTCCCTAACTCTTTGAACTTACCAAAGGGTCTCGTCTACAAACCCACTAGGGATGATAAACTCTTACTCTAAGGCACTCTTTGGATGGTTTAGCTTACAACTACTCAGGTAATTATATTCTAAGGTTCACAAAGATGGATCAAGCATTAAGTACACAACGAATGACATTACTAGATCATTAATCAACTAAGATAAGAAACAACCAATCAATATTCAATAATTAAGTTTCATACTTCCTAAGCAAACACACAAATAAATTAGCCGGACATGGAGAACATGCAAGCATACACACAAATAATCAAAGACATAATTGAAGTAATGAAGTAAATACTTATCTTGATGTAAGATAGGGTTTAAAACCCTAAAATACTGTACAAGACACCTTAGGTTCGGTTTTAGGTTTTCACTCCAAAAGACTCTCCTTAAAACTGAAAAATTCGGATTTTATATATAAAATTACATATGCGACGGCGTCACCTTATGTTTCATGACGCCGTCGTGTCGCCGTCATTAGGGTTTCGTCTTGGCCACGTTAACCTTGCGACGGCGTCACCTTATGTCCGTGATGCCGTCCTCTTCAGCTTCTGACGTCGTCTGGATTGCATCTAGGCCGTCTGAGTAGCGACGGCCTACTCTTTTACAACTGGACGTCGTCACTTGAAAATACGAGTTTTGGGTTCTGAACCGTCACAAAAATCTTCGGACGACGTCGCAATTAGCACCTGACGCCGTCGCCTTCTAATTTCAGCAGCTGTGAGTGTCTCGATTCTGACTTTGGCCATTTTCTTCATATATTCGCGCCTTTTCGTCCAAATAAGTGCCATTCCAGCATTTTGCCTTCAAGAGACCTAAAAAGTGAAAAGGAACGATATTAAGCAATAACGAATACAAAAGTGATCAAATAAGGACTTAAACGACCCCTCAAAATGGTACCTTTTAAAACCTTACCAGTTTGAAAAACCAAAAAGTTCTTAAACTACTCTTCACACAATTAACACCACATTGTAGTTTTGATGTTTAGGACCAATCATGCCTAGCAATAGAAAACAAGACTACCAAGACACCGCTCACTACATTCCCATGTATCATTACAAGGAAGGCTTAAGCCCGGATGATCGAAAAGCCTTCAAGATGTTGGAAAAGAGACTATTCCATGAAGGACGAGTAGTTGAACCCTCATTCATCAACAACACCGACATTCCCCAAGTCTTTGGGGCAATCAACTTCAATTGTCTCTTGAACATTAATGAGAAAAATTTTCCGGTGTTTGTACTAGAGTTTTACAAGACCATGAGAATCATTCGAAATGAAGATGGAACCATTTCGATAGCCTTCATCATCAATGAGCACGAGTTCACCTTCACTCTTGTAGAGTTTGCAAGGATACTCCATATCCCATGTCAAGGAGTGTATATGTACTCTAATGAATGGTCGTTGGCGGAGCTTCATGACATGGTGGATCATCACGATGTATACTTCACAGCCATCCCGGAAGCAACTACGGTAAGGGATACCGCCTTCATGGAAAGAGCCTCCCCATCAAGAGTCACGAGAAACTCCAAGGTGATCTATAGAGATCCATTTCAAATGGACCTTTCGGAAATGTTCCCATTATAAAAGAAATGGGAACTTATGCTAAGGGAGAACGTACTTTGCTTGGGAGGAAATAAGGATCATCCCAATCCTTGCCTAAGCTTCATGATCTTTTGCCTTGTAACCGACACTCACTTCAACCTCGACTATTACATGGTAAAAAGAATCGCAAGTGTGAAAAGTATGGACAAGATGGTACTCCCTTATGCCCTGCTCTTGACTCGGCTAGCAACCTTCGTCTTTGATCTAGCTCCTTCTCCTTATTCCTATGACCACACTTTTTGCAACAAGGTTATGGTGCCTATATCCAATGGAAATACTACAAGGATCATGGTAGATGAAAAGAGCCCTCACCCACCAACGGACTCATCGGACGAAAGAGAAAGAGAAGGAGAAGGAAGCAACCCCCTTGGAAACGTCCGTCTCGACCCCTTAACATACATTAACCAACTATCGGATGTCCCAAGCCCTTCACAAGAATTCCAACAAACTAGGGGCATATTCAAGTGTTTTGCTAACTTCCTCATGAAGAAGAAGAAGTAGGGGTGGAGGGGTTAAGATTGAAGGCAATAGAGATGGAGATGAAGATAGAGGTGAAGTAGGAGGATGAATGGAAGTAAGGTAAGGTCGTAGACCTTAATTTGTGAACACTTTATGAACAATGGTCTATAAACAATCTAAACAATATTTCTGTAGTTTAGGACGTAGCTAGTAGTAGATGGCATGGTATAAACTAAAACACTCTAACTTAGGAACCCGAAAAAATGAGAATTTTATGACAACTTGATCACCATCAGGAAGTCGATGCCACTCATTTTGCTTACATTTTAGTTGCCCCTACTTACTATGCGTTATATTTGTTGTTTGCATATGTTTATTTAATGTAGAAATGATTAGGATGAGTATTTGCTAAAGAGTACAAAAATTGCACATTTGCTGAGAAGCTACTGGTCTGCAGTAGCCAGATCCGGGAAAATAGACAAGCAGCTACAGACCACTTAAGTCTTCCTCTAGACCACATCATACTAGCTAAACATGACTCTTTGAGACCACTTAAGTCTTCCTCAAGCTCAGTAGGTCTCACACTCACCCATAGCTAACTTAGGATCAAATTCAAAGTGCTTTTGATTTATCAATTCACCTAAACTCACTATATTTCCACTCCAATGCTCACACATTGTTCCTCACATCTCAAAACACTTAGCTTGATATTTCTCTCAATTTTAGCAAATTGATTCTAGTCATCCCTACCTTAAAATAGGCTTAAAACTAGTTTTTCATTTCTTTTTATTATTTAGGAATTTTTTAAATTTCTCTTAAGCCACCATCTGATCTCTAGGATCAATTGTCCTCATTTTTCATTCTCAAATCAATAAGTATCATCCTTAAAACACTTAGTTGCACTCTCAAAAAGTCCATTTTCCTACCAAAAACCATCATTAAGTATCCTCACTCCTTATGGTTGGACATTTAAGTCACATACCACTTAAGACATCTAAGGAAAGTCAAACCCTCAAGATTTATAGGTACTAGACCTTAAAAGAGCATAATCACTTCACCACTTTGCTGTCTGCCAGACGGATCCCTGGTTTATAACTAGACGGATCCCTAATGAGAGGGAACAGTGGGATATGTATCTACAGAACAACCTGTGATCAGCTTTTCTTCCAAATTCAAACCCTCTTTGGTAATCTAAACACTTTTGCTTACCATTTAATGACTCCCTAGAGTAGAACAACACCATAGTTGACCTTGGTGCATCCCAAATTTTCTTAGTTGTCAAGAATTTAATTCAATAACTCAACTTCATCCTTTATAAACCAAGCACTCTTAAGAGCTTAAGTCACTATTCACACCACAATCCAAAAATCAGTAGTTAAGACTTCTACTACTCCCTCTCTTTCACTATGACTAAAGCATCTAGCAAGAACTCTTCAACCAAAGGTTCATCCAAAAAGAATACTCATATGGTCCATGAGATATAATCCACTGAGTCATCACCCGTAAGAAGTCCAAATGCTAGAATTCCCCCTCAACAAACTCAATCAACAATAGCTAAAAGAACTGCTATTATTAGCATTCGTCCTTTTGAGTTGGAAAAAGCTTCATCAAGCACTAAAGCAAACACACCTAGCTCTAGTAAAACACCCAAGCCTTCATTTCTAGAACCTAGACTACATTCCTTTACTGAACCTCTTTCCCATCCAAATCTCTACTCATTAGAGCACTCACCACAAAGGACTTTCCACTCACCAACTTTCTCGTTAAATAGGGAACCACGTACATCACCAAATAGTCCATCTTTGGAGATAAAGAATCACCAAAAATCTAACCACATAGAGGACATTCCATTACCACCACCAACTCATGCATCATCACCCTCACTTTTAGTGGAACCACATCTTACGTTGCTCAACACACTTCCACCATCTTTTGTGGAACCTCCTCAAAACATCCCACCTTCTCCGGTTTCTAGTCATGACAATAATTGCTCTTATTGTCAAATCACCCAAGGACTTGTTCAAGAAGTACGAAATGAGTTGTATTTCATGTTTAATCATCTCCTTGAACGATTGGACTAAATCACAAGTCTACTCATCCTTAGATTCAAGCACATTGATACTTTTAAGGTTTTCATCACTTTTTAGAATTAGTAGAAAATTTATTACATGTTTGAATCATTCTCTTAGTTTTAGAGATATGTACATCATTTCTCGCATTTTTATTGAATGAAATTACATGTAATATGCCATATTGTCTTGAGAATATGTTTAGTGCCTTAATACATATCTCATTTTAATGTTAACATCACGTTTTACATCACCATTGCTGTCTTAAGCTTACAAACAGACGGATCCCTCAGTTTAGCTTAGACGGATCCCTCCAAAGGAGGAACCGTGGAATCCGTGCAACAAAAGACTTGTTTATTACTAACTTGAGTCTTATTTGCAGGAAATTATGCATTATATACTTGTTCTCTAACCCATGTTTGTAGATTTTCAATATACACATGAAGACTTTGACACCCTTAGCTAGGGGGAGTTTCTTTTCAAAGCAAAACATTGCAAAATCATTTGCAATACCTTCACATAGGATTACATTACTTGAAGTCCTCCTTGCAAAGGAGCACTCGTCAAGGGGGAGCATGTTCGTCAAAAAGGACGAAACCATTTGCAAACATAATTGCAATGCACTCGCTTAGTATTCCTACTTACTTGACGCCCTCACAAAGGGATGGACTCGTCAAGGGGGAGCTAAGACGAGAATACTTATCTTCCCTTACTCTCTATTTTTCATATTTTTTCTTTTTACATGTTTTTCTTAAAACAAGATGTTAGTTTCTTTTCGACGCTCTTTTTGTTTTGACAAAAAGGGGGAGAAGAGAGTAAAAACTCCAATTCAAACTTTTACGAATTTTAGTTTTTCCTCAAAATAATATTATGTTTTGTCATCAACAAAAAGGGGGAGATTGTTAATACAAAAAAGCCGTAAAAACGTTTATTTATATGTAACGATCTTCTAATGTTTTGTCGATAACAAACGTAAAATCATTTTAACGAAACAAATAAAATACATAAATGGTTTGAGCCAATAGTTTACTAACACAATTACGTTTTCATATAAAACACTAAACAAGTAATAATGCTTTCATGATTTAGTAATGCATATGTACAACAACTAGTGTTTACATAATGGGTAGATATATACATACTTAGTATGTATTATAATGGGTAATAGAATGGGTAGAAGTTTAATTATTGACCCATTGACTTAATACATTGAATATAGTTGGGTAAAACCCAAAGTCCATGACCCATACCCATGGAGCATAATCCATAACCCATGACCCATTGCATGACATCATGCATAAGTCATAATGGGTATTATCCATGACCCAGGGAGCTAACCCATGACCCATTGACTAGATGCATTGAATCTTCTAGATACATTGTATCTATTTGGATACCCATGGATCAAAGCCTACAACCCATGATCCATGATTCATGACCCACAACCCACTTTAGGGGGAGCGTCCTACGGATCCTTAGTAATACACTAGACGGATCCCTCAAGCAAGGGATCCGTGGAACAGTAGCATGTTTTTGTCTATAAATAGTGAGTCATTTCTTCATTGTAAGTTGCCACTTCTACACATACTTTCTCCTAGTATTGCAAACTCTCTAACCTCATATCCAAAGGATCTTTCTATGTATTTTGTGTTTGTTTTTGTGTGATTCTCTAGGTTCCTCTTAAAGGCGAGATCACCACCTCTTGAAGTCGAGCAAGCTCAATTCCATGAGTTGCCATGCTTCGTCATCATCAAGACTACTGAAGTTCTCTTGTTGATAGTTCTTTCTTCCTCTCTAGAAGTGTTGTGTCTAAGGCATTAGTGAAGGATGCCAAAAGGGTCAAGACGAAGGCATTAGTGATAGGTGCCGAACGTCTGTGTCAAAGGCATTAGTGAAGGATACCAAAAGGGTCAAGTCGAAGGCATTAGTGAAAGGTTCCAAAATATCATGTCAAGGGCATTAGTGAAAGATGCCAAGGGTGTACCATCGATATGGTGCATCGATGTACAAATAGAGATAGGTTGTGTCCAAGGATATTGATATCCTCGATGATGTTGTAATAAGGAGTGGGTCTCCTTTAGGATAGGTGTTATGTAGTGTTGGGTAGTAGTTCCTCCTTTGTAATGGAACTCGGTATCTAGCCTTGTACCGGATAAAGTGTAGGCGACGTTGTGATAGGTTTGGTTCTACCTCGTGGAAGAACTCGGTGTCTAGCCTTGTACCGGAAAAAGAGTAGGCGACTTTGTGAAGGCTTCTCCGCCATAAGGAGTTTGTGTCGTGTAGTGCTTACGAACTCTCGAGTAGGTGACTCGGGGAGTAGAGTAGGGCAAGGAAGATGTCCTTGTAGACGAACCACTATAAACACTCGTGTCATGGTTTTGTGTTTCTTACTCTTTACCTTTGCATTACATATTTACATACCTACCTATCAACATCCAACATACACATTTAAATAGATTGACATAATTCGATCTAAATATTTTAAAACGAAGTTTTAATCGGTAAAACTATTCAACCTCCCCTTCTAGTTTTCCACAATTGGCATCAGAGCTTCGTTACCAAGTTTCTTAATAGTATATTGTACGTTTATAAACTTGATACGATCCATGTATGATTGAAAACTACAAGGAAGGAAATTCCTTATAAATAGAAGGTCACATTTTAAAATCATCATATTTTATAATGTTGGATAATGATAGATCTTTCTAATAGTTTCATTGTTGAGATTCTCCATACTAGGATTTGGGCATCCTAATAAGATCATAAAGAATTTCTCTCTAACACTTCTTTTCTTAAAAAGAATATATGGCAAAGGTATGATCTTTAATAAATTACTTACAAATAAATTATTTTTGTATATTTTCTAGATGAATTTTTGTTTAAACATGATTAAGTTTAGTAGTATCATTACGCTCTCTTTAAAATCACTAAAGTGGTTATCAATATTGAACTCATCATCAAGAATGATATTCTTCGTTGATCTCTATAGACAAAACTACAAACTAGTGATAATGATATCTCGGCTATTCGAGAGCCTTGATCATCACTCCTCACATAAGGATTATTGACATTTCATCTATGTCAATAAGTATCCATGTGAGACTTCTCATATTATGATAAAATGAGATTTTATCATAATCTTTAAAACTTCCCAAAGAATTATAATTTATTCATAAAAAGGGAACCTCGTCAAATACGACTAGCAAAACACGTCAAAACCCCAAACCATAAGTTATAGAGCATAAACATGGGGAGTGAGGGATTAAAAAATAATTATTGTGAGGGGAGGGGGTGGCCAGCCAAGGGTAACAAGGAGGGCCAAACCCGTGTTTTTTGTAAACTTCTCCGATTTACCTCTCCCGAGCTCCTATATTTCCATATTAGTATCCAACGACTTTTATTTATAACTTTATTGTTTTTATTTATGTTTTTCCATGAATTTTGATTATCAATACGTCATATCTCGTGTTACGAGTGAAAAGTTACGTTTTCTCTCGTTATAGCATATTATTGTGCTGACTCAAGTAGTGCCTATCATTACGGGCTATAACTCTTACCATAACTCATTCGATAATAAAATGAATCATAAAAGCCAATAAACGATACCAAGACAAGTCATGACTAACCGGAATAGCTCCTAAAGGCAAACTACTCGGTTTAACTAGCGTAATGTAGTTACCTAAAAGGGCTCCCTAATTGCCAGTTGTCACATAGATGGTATTGATTGACATTTAATTTTTAATTGTTATTTTTCATTGAGAAATGATAAAATAATGAAATCTATTACATATAATAAAAGAAATGTGTTGCTAAACCTACACTAATTTCACTAAATAGTTACTAAGGGCCCGTTTGGTATGTAAATGGGGTTAGGATTTGGATTTAAATTTTTGTAACATATTGATTTTCATAAACAAACAAATACACAAGTAAATGAGGCGTATGGTTTGTAGTTTAGAGAGAGAAAGTGAAAGAGTTTTGGGAACTTAGTGAGACAAAGAAAAATGATATTATTAGAAGCTCCAACCTTTTTCCTTGCTAGGCAAAGGGTATTTATAGTAACAAATAAGACACGCCTCCTATGGGCTGTGGATCAGGCATACAGTGGGTAAAGACCCGTCCGTCCTCCACGATGTTACTTAACAAACTACGTACTAACCCTAAATAACTACGACTACGAGCGTTTTAACGAATACATATACTTGAGGTGAACGACTCTTTAATAACGGGATTTTCTAAATCCTAACAATCTCCCCCTAAGGGAGGTCACCTCAATTACATCAATTACAAACAGATATTACATTTTGGTGTTCTTGGATTCTTGATTAAGTTCTCTGCTCTGTAGTCCGTAGTCTTTGATTCTTCATTTTCAGCATGCTTTGTTCTTTGAAGTGGAGGTCTTTAACTGATCCACGTGATGATGAGTTTTGAGCCAGCTTTGAGATCATCAGCCACCATAAATCTCTGACTCTTCCTTTGTTGTGTTGCCATCATGTGACGATGTGACTTTTGGACCGACATGCTCACATTCTGGATCATGACATCTTCTTATCAGATTTGCGGAAGCTTATGTTGATTCAGGATATTTGTAGCAGCATAGCAGAAGCATGGAGTGAAAATATCAGAGTCACTTGATGAAGATATACACTTATCATGATTTCTTAGAGATGAACGTGAAGTGTGAGCATGCGGCTATGGATTGACACCTCAATTATGATCAGTTACAACCATCGGGTATTCCTGCAAACAACAGTTAGCAATAAAGAGCATGAAATTGTTTTTGATCACTTTCGTTGAATTGAGGTACACGGCCCACGGTTCCCCGTTGATCAGTACAAGTACTGCCTGTGATCAGGTAAAATTCCGAAGAAACTCCTTGACAGGGTTTCGCAGCTGCTCTAGCCGTTCTTAAACTGGAGTGTCCCAAAGAAGACAACGCGGAGTGAGTGAACCAGCAAATTGAGATTTACTGATTGAAGAAAAATTATTTGAAAAACAAACGTGTATTGCTTAATAGAAAGAATTTTTGCAATATAACGAAGGTTTTATAATAAAAATCAATTTTCAATTGTAAATACCCTTTTAACTTGGAAAACTTAATACACAGTCGATGTGCTAGAGAAACAATTTTGAGCACAACGACTGGTTTTTCAAAGGTATCCGTCAATCCATTTCCTGAACCAGGATTGATTCAATTGTGAATCGCCCTATCGTTTCTGTCCAGTTGTCACAAGCTTGATCTTTTGTAAAGATCTCACATGTTACCCACCAAGAGCTTGTTTGATGTTGACTCTAGAAGGATTTCCATCTTCATCGTGAATGTGTTAACACATCACTCATATTTTCTAGCAATACCACAAGGATAATACGTAGGACTCTTAAAATATATTCTCACATTCCACATTGTGTGAAACAGTGAGTCTTCATTAATTGTGTCCTAATGAGATTTATTGATGATCTCGTAGCTCTAGACTCAATCGTGCACATTTGGTTCCTATGCCGGAGACTAGGGAGAGGGTCTCCTTCTTCAATATCAACAATCTCTAAGAGAAAGTCGATAGATTATGTAGGTTCCCCGTGAGAATGAAACAAGTCCTTTTAACAGGAACTTGAGTAGCTTGGGAAGTTAGGTGCAGTGCGTCACTGGGTCCATGACGTCTTGTCTTCAATACCAGTGTTACCTTAGTAGACACCAGTAGCATATGTATTGAACCCGGTTTTTGCCCTAAGGTTGAATTGATGGAGGGCTATTTCTTTTCACCCTTTTTACATTCAATTCTTTTTCATTCTTCAACTCCTTCAGTGCTTATCGAGACTTCATAACTAGAACCTTGTTGGGTTTATTCCAGTATTAGCTCTGTCTCTGTCCGCACTCTTCCCGTATTCTCATTTTTCTCCTTTTTTTATCAGACCTAAGGACTTCTACACTATCTAGTGGATTGTCCCTGGGTAGATCCCTCCGGTTCTGGCGGGATCATGAGAACGAATACCTAACCTAACCATCCTTATATCTTTGTACATAAAATAAATTGGTCGGTCTTTTGGTATTGTTCATTCCGCCTCGAAACCAATTGAAAACCATTTGACAATTAATCAAGATACTTGTGATACAAAATCAAAGCATTTTGTACCTTAATTGTTTTTGATATTTTAGAAAAGCTCCCCCTCAACATGTGCTTCAGTTATTCGAAGTTGTTTTAGCACATGGAGGCAAGAGGACTTTGAAATATTAGATTAAGAATGAGAAATTCAATCTTTGATTAACAATTTTCTAAAGATATCATCATCACTTCCCTTATCCAATCAAGTATTTTAAGTGCTTTGTACAAAATATTTGGGAAGGATGAGGTTTTCATTTGATCGCTCCCCCTCAATATGTGCACTGATATTCAAAAGAGTTTTGCACATATTAGAGGGAACCTGCACATTGAGATAAGTCAATCAAGTTTCAATCCTTTTGGTTTAAGATAGATGCTCCCCCTTAACATGTGCATGGAAAACTTGAAATTGTTTGGAATATGTAGGGAGGAGATTTTGTTATAATATTTCTAAACCATACATCGAATTATCAGTTTAACTCCAATTTAAATCACAAATTCTCCCCCGATCACAATTTTCAAATCCTTTGAGATTTGTGATCTCTGTTGATTTAAATTGATTTTGACAGCTTTTTGAAGAGACTTGTGACCTTCTTTTAAAAGCATTTAATTAATAAGGATCAGAGTATGAGACTTTAAACTCCTTTGTTTAAAACATGCTTAATGATCTTATGAAAACACAACTTTGGTCTGGATCCAATTGTATAAAACATTGTTCTTTATGATTGTCCGAAATTAGACCTTGAATGTTTACGTGCCAATTGTTTTGAAAAATAACCATTTTGATATGTTTGAAATCACTCTCCCCCTCAATAAATGACATATGTTGTTGATTGAGTGATGGAGATTTTGACAAATGTGAAGTCCGGACGATTTTCAAAAGACCGAGTTATTTTCAAAGTAATTTTGTTTTCATAAGATGATAAATATTTTTCAGAAGAATCTTTAGAAGGAAAAACATTTGGATTGACACATTTGTTCTGAGAATCAGAGCGTGAGGTTTAAAATTGGATGAATCATAGCTCTGTTCATTCATTAAAAACGGGTTACTGCCTGAAATGACAATAAACCATCATTTTTCTCCATCTCATTTTTTTTAAAACAAAAAGTTTATGTACAATCGAACTTCATCTAAAGACCCGTGCCATTCTTTGAGTGACAAATCAAAGTCCGTAGATGTTATCGAAGAACTGAAAGTTGATGTGAAAAATAATATTTTTGGGCTTTTTCAAAGATTTTCTGATTTTTATGGATTTTGAAATTTTATATTTTTCTATTTTCTTTTGAAAACATTTATAATTTTTTATTTTGCTTTTTGATAAGATATGTACAAGAAATAGATGAAGAAAAGCCTTTACTCCTCTTCTTCCTCTTGAATACATTTGAGTGTTTCCGGTTGTAGACTCTTTAGTCCAAGTCGTGGAAGAATAAACTCAAAACGTTCTCTAGGAAGAGCTTTAGTGAAGATTCCTGCCAGCTGATATTCAGTTCTCACAAAATATAGTTCCACCACACCTTTCTCCACTTGTTCCCTGATAAAATGATGTCGAATGTCTATATGCTTTGCTCTTGAATGTTGAACATTGTTGCAGCAGAGAGCAATGGCACTTTTGTTATCACAATACAGAGGGATTTTGTTGAATTCATAGCCATAGTCAGATAATTGTGATCTCATCCATAGGATTTGAGCACAAAAAGATGACATGGCTATGTATTCCGCCTCTGTAGATGATATAGCCGTACTCATTTGTTTCTTTGAATACCAGCTTACTAATTTATCTCCCAAGAATTAAGCACCACCTGACATGCCGCGACGTGTATCTTGACACCCTGCATGATCTGCGTCAGCATATGCTGTTAGTGACATATTGTGGCCCTTCGGATACCAAAGACCCATATTAATGGTTCCTTGGAGATACCGAAAGACCCGTTTAACCGCTTTAAGGTGCTTTTTGGTAGGCTTAGTGATAACGCTCAAATTGTTCATGTTTTTAGTAGCATTATATGTGCTTTTATGTATGTTATTTGGCTATAATCATATGCTTTTGATGCTTAATCGTATAAAAGTGCATTTTCTAGTTCATTTGTAGCCAAGTACAGGAAAGTGGAGATAAAGATGGAAAAAGAAGTAAAATACGAAGATTTCTCCATGTACGAAGAATTCCCGACAAAAGAAAGACTTGTGGAGTATATTAGAAAAGATAAAGTCATCAAGTTAGTGGTCTAAAGACTCAAAAATAAAGTTCAAGAAGGAAAACGAGAAAGAAATGAAGAAATGAAGATCAAACGAAGAAATATTGGAAGACTCGTTGTTCCCGACACACCTTAACCATTTTGGCCAATACTTTTGCATACGGACTCCGTTTGACCCCCGGTTCACGGCCACGGAAAGCTAAGAGAAAGATCTACAACTTTTGAGACTGTAAATTTCTGTCAAAAGGCTCCAACCATTCAGTCGGGGCCCGCAACCGGAACGGTTGGAGAGTAGTCAAGAAGACCAACCGAAACGGTTGGAGCCCAACCGAATCGGTTGGGAAGCCCTGGACAGCCATTTCTTCATTACTAAGACTCCAAACTTGTTCCAAACGATTCTAGGTCCTTCCTACATGTATTCTTGGTCCTTCTAAGCTCCTTAGAGGCCAAGTTCAGCAATTAATACCCCTAGCCTTGGAAGTAGTATAAATAGAGGCCTTCGCAACCTCATTTCATGCACCACAACTTGAGAGAACTTCTCTCACACCTCTCCTACCACCACCACTCCTATCTAGGTGTGAAATTCAAGCCTCCACCCTTAAGGACGAATTTTCACCTAGTTAGGCATCCCTTCTCCATCCCTCTCATCCCTTTCACCCACCACTCCATCTCTAGGTGTGAAATTCGAGCCTCCCTTAAGGACGAATTTCCACCTATTACAACATCCCTCTCTCAACTTACCTTCCCCAAAGGTATGAAATTCAAGCCTCCACCCTTAAGAACAAATTTCCACCAACTTATCTTCCCCAAAAGACCACAAACCTCTGCCAAATTCATGTAGAGTGCTCAACGGTTGTTGAAGGCGTTTGGACATTATTTTCCGGCTTGGTAGAACTATTGTAGTTGATTGGAGGCTTGAACGTTGCTATAATCCTTCATCTTTGCCTATTGTAATTCATACTTTGGGTAAACCTTGTTACTTTTATATTTAAAGATGTTTGTTATTGATATGATTATTGACATTTTGTGTTTGATCGGAATAACGATGAATGTCTTGATACTTGCTTGTTCTTATATTACTTTTCTTGTTGGTTTGATCCGTGACAATCATAACCATCTACTTGTTACTTGTTACTTGTTACTTGCTTAAACAAACAAACGACACTTGTACTGCAACCAAGTCTCTTGGCACGACCTTGATTTACCATATACTATACTACAAGTTGACTAGGGTATACTTGCCCGAATGTGTTTTAACCGGTAATTCTTGATTATAAATTTAAAACCCCGATGGAACCCATCACTTAGCCTGGTATCTAGCACACATGCATACAACGAACATAATATTAGGTCTACTGGCTATGAGGTACATCAGGGATCCAATCATACTACGATATTTCATTTGATCAACCATGATCCCTGAGTGGTCCTCATCCAGTTTTGTGCGCTCCACCATGGGAGTGTCAACAGGGTCACAAGAATCAAATCCAAATTTCTTTAAAATTTCATTTTCATATTTAGATTGATTAATAAAAATGCCTCCGGGACTTTGTGAAATTTGTATTCCCAAGAAAAATGACATTTGTCCCATCATAGACATTTGAAATTTGGAACCCATCTCCTTTGAAAAACGGTCACATTCATTAGGGCCAGTTGAGGCAAAAATAATATCATCAACATAGATTTGAACATGAATTAAGTGTTTGCCTGACTTTTTGGTGAACAATGTGGGATCAACTGCTCCTTTGACAGTGTATCATACCATGCCCTTGGAGCTTGTTTCAAACCATAAAGGGCCTTCTTTAAGCGATAGACATGAGTAGGATGTTCTGGATCCACAAAACCTTCAGGTTGACTGACATATACGACTTCTTTCAGATCTCCATAAAGAAAAGCAGTCTTCACATCCATCTGATAAACCACCATGTTCTTACTAGCAGCATTAGCCAAGAAGATTCTGATTGCCTCGATACGTGCAACTGGAGCAAATGATTCCTCAAAGTCAATACCCTCTTCTTGATAATATCCTTTTGCAACTAGTCTTGCCTTGTTCTTTAACACATCACCATGCTCATCAAGTTTTACTTTGAAGATCCATTTGAGAGCAATGATCATAGCACAGTCAGGAGCAGGCACCAATTCCCAAACATCAAGTCGATCGAACTCGTGAATTTCTTCTTGCATTGCGTTGAACCAGCTGTCCTCAGACATTGTAGTTTTAAAATCCTTCGGTTTAACCTTTGATAATACGGAATTAAAGAAGCACCATAAGGCATCAGTAGCAAGTTGTTTACGAGTGGATACCAGACGAGAAGGGTTCCCAATGATATTTTCCAATGGATGATCATGTGTCCATTTTCTGAAATGCTCGTGTGGTTGTTGTTGAGGAACCGAAGTAGCAGAGTTGGTGTCCCCTGATGAAGATGGTTCGGATGATGGATCAGGAGCAAAGATGTTTTCAAATGAGGCATCTTCTGGAGTGGCAAAAGGGTTATCTCCATCAGAGTAGGTAATAATATTACCATGATGTACACTTGAAGATTGAGGATTTGAGGATGATGATGAGTGATCTGCAGCAGGCGCTTCTTGCGATAGTGACACAGAAACTGATGGATTATCTGTGTTGACTAGATTAGGAGCTGCCACTGTTGATGGTGTAGATTGATCATTAACACAAGGTTCATAGTATTCATCAAACATTGGATCAAAAAAATTCTTCAAATCTTCTTCAGAAGGAGGTACATATGGAACTGTAGGTGAGGGATTATGTACAAGAGAAGAACTAATGGGACTACTTAATGAATGTTGAAATGCGGGTCCAGAACTAGATTGTCCAAGAGCCATTTGCTCAGACAGCTCATCGAACGTGACGTGAATAGTTTCCATGATATCTCGGGTTCTTTTATTGTAGATTTGGTAGCCCTTCCGGTTTGGTGCGTAACCAACAAAAACTCCAATGTCCGCCTTAGCTCTTAACTTTCCGAAATCTTGACCATCATTCATTGGATAGCATAAAGCACCGAATACACAAAGGAAAGAAAGATCTGGTTTTCGATTGTGGACAAGTTCGTAAGGAGTTTTTCCATGAGTGGTATGGATAAGGGAACGGTTTTGGATGTAGCAGGCAGTGGCACTGGCTCCAGCCCAGAGAAACATTGGAACTTTTGAGTAGATTAGCATAGTCCTTGTAGCTTCGACAAGATTTCGATTTCGTCTTTTAACTACACCATTCTGTTGAGGAGTACGTGGAACACTTCTTTGATGACTGATTCCAATGCTTTCATAAAACTGACTTAGTTCTTTGTTAACAAACCAGTTCCATTGTATGTTCGGATAATTCTGACTATTTTATTAAGTCGAACCTGCAACTGTTTGATAAGTTTGATGATGACATCTGGAGTTTCATCCTTTGATCTCAAAAACTTAATCCAAGTAAACCGAGAGCAATCATCAACCACGACTAGCACATATTTCTTTCCGTTTATAGTTTGTACTCTCATGGGTCCGCACAAATCCATTTGAAGAGTATGAAGAACTTTTATAATTGAGTTTGCAGGTTTGGGTTTATGGGCGTATTTCTTGCTTTTTCCCAATTGGCATGCTGAACAAAGATGATCTTTCTCATATTTCAATTTGGGCAAACCTCTTACGAGGTCCTTTCTAGAAAGATCATTTATGGTTTCGAAGTTCAAATGATTGAGACGACGATGCCATAACCATGACTTTGTTTTCAAAGCCTTTGAGATCAAGCAGATTGGAGAGGACTTCATCATGTCTTCGATAGAGATGGTATACATATTAGTTCCACATTTTCCCTTTAAAAGCTCAACACCATCTAATTCTCTAACAAAGCACGTATTTTTTCTAAAGGCCACTTCTAGATCAAAATCACATAATTGACCAACAGAGAACAAATTATGCCCAAGACCTTCTACATAATAAACCCTGGAAATTACACTGTCACCAACAACATAATCTCTATATCCCATAATTGCCCCAAAGTGGTTGTTCCTGAATCTAACAGTCCCGATGATTTTACTCACGAAGTTCATGAGCCGTGAGCGATCTCCAGTCATATGCTTGGAACAGACTGAGTCCAAATACCACAGAACGATTTGTACGACATGCAGTTGAACACAGACAAGTATGGATGACTGGATAATTTGGATCCCCATGCGAGAATGGGTTCCACTTGGTTAGTAAATGAGATTGGAACACCCACATCAAAAGTAGAATCAATGAAACCATTAGAGGTAGATGCAAAATTAGTAGTGACAGTAGATCTATTCAAAATGTGTTCACTTCTTAAAGGTATGATTCTACCAGTAGGCATCAATTTCCTAACGGGCATTGATCTAGAAAATTTAGGGCACAACTCATTTAGATTGAATTTACGACCAGTAGGTATCCATTGATAACCTATATTGCTAAATTTTCTTCCTGTGGGTTTCCAATGTTTTCTAACTTTCTTCCATCTTGGTTTTCTGACATCCTTAACCTGTTTACCATTTTTAACAAATTTGACAGGAGATTTAACATCATTTCTCAAATCATTCACAACACATTCATGATTCATACCAGAAACCAAGCATTCATTACATGGGTTGCAAATAGTAGCAGAATTCGAATTAATTACAGTACGCTTATAGCTAATACTAGAATCAACATGATTCGTATTATTTAACACACACTTATTGTTCCTAGAGTGGTCTTCTACTTTCTTCCATTGATCACTCTTAGCTTGCGAGGTCCTATCTTGCTTTGTATTGCCTGGAGGCTTTGACCCGCTTGCCTTAGTGTCACTGATTGCTCCTGTAGAGGGAATGGTGGGAACATTAGTTGGTTTTGCTACTTTCTGCATTCCTGGTCTAGAATTGCTGGGATCTGAGGTACTATTAGGCACATCAAAGGTCACATGCTTGACTTTTGGCATAGAACAGGGCATGACGACATCATCTTTCCTACTAAAAGATTTAGGACATATTGCTCTTAAGCATTCAAAAAGTTCCTGAAATCGTTTGGTGTATAAGCATGCATACCTAACCTCACTATCTAAAGTGATTTATTTAGGATATCCTCTTCAACAATCTCATGGAGACATTCTAGACTATCTTTAAGATACAAAAAATAATCTTCACATGCGAGTTCATTATTTCTAATATGAGGGGGAATATATTTTACAATCACAACATATTTAGAGCTAGCAGAAACCTTTGGTGCAGTACTCGCACAATTGGTGATTGGCATTTTCCCTTTTACCTGAATCTTCAGATTCTCAATTTCATTTTGCAAAGAAGTTACCTTTTCGTTGTTCTTGTCACGAGTGACTTTAATTGATTCATATAACTCTTTGAAATGCAATTTAACCTTTTCATTTTCCTCTAGAAAACATTCATTTTCATGTTGTAATGCATTAATGATGTTTTGAAGATGAAAATTCTGAGAGTTCTGAGAATCTAGAGGAGGAGGCATTTGGGAACCAGTCGCATCATTCTTTTCACACTTTAATTGTGAAATTTGGTTTTTCAATCTTTTGATCGTGTTACAATGAGCTTGAATCTGTTCATCACGTTTGCTAATTTCAAAAACTGTATCAAACTCAGGAGCATCCGAGGATGTCTTGGCATTTGAGGTTTTAACATTTTCTTTTAGATTTTGATATTTTAATTGCAAAGCAAGATGTTCAACTTCCAATTTAGAAAAATGTTTGACCAAGTTATAATGATCATCTTGTTCTATTTTCTTATACAAATTTGAATTTGTGGACTCAAGCTCAATGACATGATCATGGGAAACTTTCAAGGCAACAGATAATTCATGAAATTGAGATGCAGTGATAGAATAATTTGTAACAGTATAGAACACATCCTGAGCAACACATCTAGAAATCAAGTTATCATTTAAGATATGCAGATTTTTCTTCTCAATTTCATTACTTTTAAGCTCACGTTCATAATCTTTGACCTCAATTTCCATTTCATTAAACACCTTTTTCATTTCTTTAATCTCTGTATCAATGCCCTTTTGAAGACTCTCAAATTGTTCTTTTAGTAGTTTAAAGAAAGGAATGACCTCAGTTAAATAACACTCTTTAGTTTGCTCAAAACCCCTTTCCCTTCAGTAATCCCTGTGGGTGTAATTCTTTTCTTACATGTTTTCTCAAAATCAACAAATAATTGATAACCACATATAGGCTGATTAGGGTCTTGCTTTGAGTCGAAAGGGTTCTGGGCACTAAATGCATAGGTATATTTGGGGGATACACAGTGCCTGGAGGCATTTTCCTACAACGAGGATTCTTCTCAATAAGATTATCGATTTTTTGTTTATCCAAATCTATCTTCCAGAATATTTGCTCAGGGGTTAATTGAGTTTGAGGTTTAAACTTATTCAAGGCTATCCAATTTTCTTTAGTGTAATCATGGGATTTAAGCGTTACATTATGCTTTATACACCAAGGATCATTTAAATTCTTTGCCATTTTCTCCCTAGAGGCATCTTCTAATTTTCTATCATCTTCAGTGCTTTGTATACATGATGGTGTTTGCCTAGGATTAAGGATCTCATTACCATCATAGACTACCTTTTGAGCCGTTCTAGCTATTTTCCCATACTCTGGATTGGGTTCCTCTACAAGGGGAATAATATGCTTATCGCTTAAGACTCGATGCTTAGTGATCATGTGAGCAGTCTTGTTAGGAATTAGAAAATTCAGTCATTAAAGAGTCGGTCACCTCAAGTATATGTATTCATTAGAAAGCTCGTAGTCGTAGTCTAGTTTTATTAATAAGTAGTTTGTTATGTAACACCGTGTAGGACGGACGGGTCTTTACCCATTGTATGCCTGATCCACAACCCGTAGGTGGCGTTAGTTTGTAAGAAACTATAAATACCCTCTACCTCCCAAGGTAGAGGGTTGGAGCTTCAATACTATTTTTCTTTGTTTCACAAAGTTCCCAACTCTCTTCCCTTTCTCTCTCTAGAACTTTCTCTCTCTAAACATACTTGAACGCCCTACATGATTATGGTTTAGTGTGTTTGTAAAATCCTATATCTTACAATTGGTATCAAGAGCCATGGTTTGATCACTGATCTTTCATGCTCTTTGTTTTGGTGGATTTCATAAGGTTTTTGGGGTATTAAGTGTTTAGAAGAGTTTGATTCATTTGAACAAGTTCTAGTGTTAAAGTTTGAATTTTGCTTGTACTTTTGTGTTTAGGATCATCATATGTGTTCATGTTTTGAATTGGAAGGCTTAAATCATTGTGGTTTGGTTGTTTTTTATTGATAAAGTGGTTATATTTGAACTTTGTACAAAGCGAGTTGAGTCTCGGATACGCATTTCTTCGAAGCGAGTTGCTTTGTTACTGGATGCGAGTTGTTGTATGCGACTTGGCTACTTAGCGAGTTAAGCTTTTAAGCGACTTGGTGGTTCAGCGAGTTGTGTCTGTTTGCGACTTGCTATTAAGCGAGTTGATTCCTAAAGCGACTTGCTTCTTTAAGCGAGTTGATTGTGTTGCGAGTTGATACTAAAGCAAGTTGGCTATTTAGCGACTTGTTTCATTAAGCGAGTTGATTGTGATTGCGAGTTGATACTAATGCGACTTGGCTATTTAGAGAGTTGATTCCTTAAGCGACTTGTTCCTTTTAGCTAGTTGGTTGTTTAGCGTGTTGATTACTAAGCGAGTTGAGTGGTTTGCTACTTGTCTATCTAGACTTGTTACTTCTTCGTGATACATTCTTATGGTTGTTCTTTTGGTTTAGTAAAATCCCGTGAAAGAATCAATTTCCCGGTTTAATCAAAGAATAGTAAAATCCCGTAGAACCTGTTATCATGGCAAACATCGTTCCTACTATTGTTTCTTCCGTAGCTGAGGACGTTCAAGCAGCAGGGTCAGATACTCGTACACCTATGCTTGACAGAACTGATTATGATTCTTGGGCACAACAAATCCGATTGTACTGTTTGGGAAAAGAAAACGGAGTCAACATTCTCAAGTCAATCGATGAAGGACCTTATCAGATTGAGACTACTAGAGACTTGATTGATACAGCTGCAGATGGAACAATGATCTATGGAATAGACAGACCAAAGACGTATGATTAGCTCACTGATAAGGAGAAAAAGAGATTCGATGCAGATATCAGGGCTTCTAACATTATACTTCAAGGTCTTCCAAAAGACATCTACAAGCTTATCAATCACAACACTGAAGCAAAGACTGTATGGGATAATGTCAAGATGCTTCTCTCAGGGTCTGAATTAACTATTGAAGACAGAGAATCACAACTATATGATGAGTTTGAGCATTTCAAGATGAAACCAGATGAGAGTGTCTATGAATACTATGTGAGATTCCATAAGCTTGTGAATGACATGAGGAACATCAAAATGACCATGCCAGACATTCAGCTAAACTCAAAGTTTGTGAACAATATGAATCTCGAATGGCACAAGTTTGTCACTTCTGTAAAGCTAACTAAAGGTTTGAAGAATACAAACTATGAGCAATTGTATGCATTTCTTCTTCAAAATGAGAGGCATGCTATGTTTGAGAAAAGGATTCTGGATCAGTTCAAAACCAATCAGGGAGAAACAAGTTCGTCAAATGATTCAACAGCCTTCTACACCAATGATGGAACTACAACCAAAGCATCTCAAGTCATGCCAATGCAGTCATGGAACACTTTATCAATAAACTGGCTCTTATGGTTAAACAAAACTTAACCTTCACTCCACATACTAACAGACTTCACACTAACAATGAAATCAGGACTGCATCCAATCTACACAATCATGCTTTGGTCAGAGATGGAAAGGTTACAGTACAACCAGCTCAAGGAAGACAATATGAACAAAGAAGAGGTGGAGTAGGAGGAGGGTATGTGGAAAATCAGTATAGGGGAAGGAATGGAAATCAAGGACAAGCAAAGCAAATTAAGTGCTACAACTGTGGTGCTGATGGACACATAGCAAGGAACTGCACTTCTCCAAAACGCCCTCAAAATGCAGAGTACTTCAAAGACAAGATGTTACTTGTGCAAGCACAGGATAATGGAGCTGTGTTGGATGAAGAGGAGTTGTTGTTTCTTGCTGAGGGTAATGCCAAGACATATGATGTAGATATGGATGAGCAGCAAATTCAGGAGATGGGTCATAATCATCAGAATGCCTTCCAAGTCACTGACTGTGATGCATACGAATCTGACGTCGATAATGAACCTACTGCACAAACAATTTTCATGGCTAGCATCTCTCCAATGGTCTCTCCTAAGGTCCCCTTACCACAGCAAGCTAGTCCATCCAAAGAATCAATCATTTCTGAGGTATTAAAACTATATGATAATGTTGATGAGCGAAAGATGCATAATGAAGTACAAACTCTTGAGATTTATGAATCAGATATTGATTATGAGGGTAATAGCAATATTGTCCCATACTGCATGAAAGTGAGGTTGTATCAAGTAATGCATTTTCCGCAGTCAATGATGACTATGTTTTTAATGAACATACTGCATGTGCCCCCGATGATTCTGTTTTCTCTGAACTTAATGCCTATAAAGAACGTGTTGCTATTTATGAACAACGTGCTAAATTTGAGTTGACCACACGTGAGCAGGAAATGGATGTCCAAATGCGTACAATTATTAGAAAAAGTAACTTTAGAGAAGAAGTTTTAAAACAAGAGTTAAACTCCTTACAAGAAAAGCTTTCTAAAACTGCTAAGCAAAAACAAGAACTTTAAGAAAATGTTAAAATGCTTAAGCAAGAATTCAATGCTAAGGAAACAAAACTTTTGAATGATTTTTCCAATCTAAAAACTTTGAAAAACAAGCTTGAAAATAAGTTGTACGTACAAGGGAATACCATTCAGACTGCTCACTTGATCACTAAGCATAGAGTCTTAAGCGATAAACATAGCATTCCCCTTGTTGAGGAACCAAATCCAGAGGTCATTAAAAAGGCTAGAACTGCTCATAAGGTAATTTATGATGGCAATGAAATCCTTAAGCCTAGACAGAAACCTAGTTGTGCTGAGTGCACGGAGGATGATAAGAAATCAGATGAGGTCACTAGGGAGAAAATGGATAAGAAGCTTAACGATCCTGAGAGCAAAAAGCAAAACATAATAGTTAAACCCTATGATTACAAAAAGGAAAATTGGATTTCCTTAAACAAGTTTAAGCCTCAAACTTTGTTAACACCTGAACAAGTGTTTTGGAAAAAGGACTTAGATAAGCAAAAAGCTGAAAATATTGTTGAAACAAACCCTCCCCTTAGGAGAATGCCTGCAGCGACTGTGTATCCTCCCAATACACCAATGCATTTAGTTCCTAGAACTATTGCCACTAAGAGCAAGACCTTAATCAGTCAATATGTGATTTTTCAACTATTTGTCGATTTTGAGAAAACTTGTAAGAAAAGGATCACACCCACTGGGATAACTGAAGGGGAAAGGGGCTTTGAACAAACAAAAGAATGTTATTTAACTGAAGTCATGCCTTTCTTTAAACAATTAAAAGATCAATTTGAGAGTCTTAAAAAAGGGATGGATACAGATATTAAAGGGATGGAAAAAGAATTTGATGCAATGATAATTGAAGTTAGTGACTATGAGCGGGCATTAAAATATAATGAAATTGAGATGAAGAACTTGCATACCTTAAATGAGAATCTGTTTTCTGAATGTATCTCTCAAGATGTGTTTTATACTGCTACTAATTCCTCTATTACTGCTTCTCAATTTCATGAATTATATGTTGCGTTGAAAGTCTCCCATGATCGTGTCATTGAGCTTGAAATCAAAAACTCTAAACTAAGTGATAAAATTGAACAGGATGATCACGATAATTTGGTAAAACATTTTTCTAAGCTAGAAGTTGAACATTTTGATTTGCAACTAAAATATCAACATCTTAAAGAAAATGTTAAAACCTCAAACATCAAGATATCCTCGGATGTTCCAGAGTTTGATGCAGTCTTTGAACTAAACAAACGTGACGAACAGATTCAAGCTCACTATAACACGATCAGAAAGTTGAAAGCCCAAATCTCTCAATTAAAGGGTGAAAAGAACAATATGAGTGGCTCCCAAATGCCTCCTCTTTCATACCCCCAAATTACCTGTTTTGCAGCGGAATGGAATTCCTGGGGATTGACTGTCATAGCATCACAATCAAAGTTATATTGAACGACCTAAAGTGTTGTTTGGAAAATACATCGTTTGATTTAATAAAATAATCAGAGTTTACAAAGTATAGGTCCCAAATGAAAATCAACTTGTGCGGAAATAAATTTGATACAATTCAAACGATGTTTTAAAGTTCATAAAACCCAAGTGAGACGCGTCGTCATCGCGACTCTATGATATGTCCACATGCATGCCATGAAGTGAATGCCTTAGATACCTAAGATAAAACATGCTAAAAAGTGTCAACACAAAGGTTGAGTGAGTTCATAGAGTTTATGTTGAAATGTAAAGCCTTTCAAAATCGTTTATGCAACAAAGGCATTGTAAATCCACTCAGTTCCAAGTTCCGCCCATACAAAACTTGCAACGTGTGTGTTCACAACCCACTGCCGAAATGTGTATAGTTTATGTTCAAGCGCATGATGACAAATGAATTCACAAAATAGTACATAACTTAATGTATCAATAGTTACTTGACATAACACATAATTCGTATAGTTTCAAATCGTTCCAAGGCCATTAGTTCATGTTTGTACCGAGACCGCTAGTTCATGATATTACCAAGACCATTAGCTCAATGAATATACCAAGACCATTAGCTCAATGAATATACCAAGACCATTAGCTCAATGAATATACCAAGACCATTAGCCCAATGACTTATGATATAGAAATTCTAAATATGGCAATATTGTTACTTCGTACGACTAAACATTCAGTTCAGTTAAACATGTAGTTGCAAATAATCATGAATGTCATAAAAGTTGTTGAGCATGTATCTCCCCCAAAGAGTTTAATAAAAGCATTAAAACAATTGAAAATGGGGCTATGGAAACTCACTTGGACAATGATGCGATGGCAAAAGTGAGTACACTGAAATGTAGCGTGAATCTCTAACCTTGACTAGTTAACTTGATGAGGTTAATGAACAAAGGTTTAATCCTAAACACCCAAGGTTTTTATTTCACAACCTTAATCAAGAGTGTGTCTAGATTGTTTAAATAACTTTCTCTTGCAAAAATATGGATTCCTTTCCTTCTTTTCTTCTTGGGCGGTTTTAATGAATGAAAAAGAGAGAGTATGTTTGATTTTCACCTTAGGTAATTATGTATGTATGTTTTTATTGTAAGTATATAATTTAATATATGTAAGTATGATGTAGATAGAAGATATTTGGTACTCAAATATGTTGAGTCATCCCCTTTATGTGGACAAACATAGGACAAGAAAAGACTTGGTGTATTTTATATAGTTAAATGTATAGATGTGTTAGTATGAGTGTAATTGTTTAAATATAGTTGGTAACTTGTGTACATTTTTAAGTATTTAGGGTAGCGTTAGCTAAAAATAAATTTTAATGGAACAAAATAAAATATATTGAAGTCATAAAAATTATAAAAATACATTTCTCTCAAGAATTGAGTGAAATAATAATTATCGTGTCGTATTTACGAAAACCGTCGTAATTATATAAATATAACGATTTATATACAAAATAAATTTAAAACACCGGGTAAACTAATAATATTATTTTTATAATCTTAATATGAGTATAAAAATATATCGGGATAATTTTTGGAAGTGTCGGATCAAATGTTCAAAATAATGTTTACGCGATAGCGTTTATTTAATAGGAAAATAAACGTTTAATGAAAAATGCAAAACCATGCATAAATTGATATGAAATGATGTTACTAATGATGTGTAGACTAAATCTAGTCTATATGAAATGTCCTTGATGATATGATCATGAATTCGCAGCGAAACCATTAAGGTTACGCGAATTTGATACTCGTAAACCTAGTTTACGATAAGTGATGAAATAGTGAAACTTGAATAGTGATTTGAGAAATGACCTGAAAATACGAGTTGTCACATCCTCTTTTAGATTCTCGGAATTCTCAAAATTTTCATCTTCAAAACTTGGTTAATGCCTTACAAAAGGAAAATGAGAGTTTTCTAGAAGAAAATGAAAAGGTTAAACGTCATTTCAATGAGTTATTTGAGTCAATTAAAGTCACTCGTAACAAAAATAACGAAAAAATAACCTCGTTGCAAAAGGAAATTGAGAATCTTAAGAGTCAGATAAAAGGGAAAATGCCAATGACCAATGGGGAGAATGGTGCTTCAAAGGTGCATGTCTGTAATAAATATGCTTTTTCTGTGAAATATGTTCCTCCTCATCTTAGGAATAACAAATTTGCGATTCAAACATATTTCTCATACCTTAAGGACATCCTAGAATGTCTCCGTGAGATTGTAGAAGAGGATAAGTTAGAGAAACCAGATGATAATGCAATTGGCCATGCATGCTTATATGCCAAACGATCTCAAGAACTTCTAGAATGCTTAATTACAATATGCCCTAAAACCTTAGGTGAGCAAGTCAATCCCTTGATACCTTGTTCTATGCCTAGTGCCAAGCATGCAAGTCATTCAATACCCAATATTATGAATGCGAACCTTAGTGTGCCTTCAAGTAGTTCAGACTCCAGATCTGTTAGTGCTAAGAATGCGAACTCGAGTGTGCCCTCTAGGAGTTCAAAACCCAGCACTTCCAGTATTAAGAAAGTAAACTTTAATGTGCCTTCAAACAGTTCAGATCCCAGCACATCTAAACAGGAAATGCATAAAGTAGCAAAACCAACTAATGTTCCCATTCCCTCTTGTCACACCCCCAAATTACCTGTTTTGCAGCGGAATGGAATTCCTGGGGGATAGACTGTCATAGCATCACAATCACAGTTATATTGAACGACCTAAAGTGTCGTTTGGAAAATACATCGTTTGATTTAATAAAACAATCAGAGTTTACAAAGTAGGTCCCAAATGTAAATCAACTTGTGCGGAAATAAGTTTGTTACAATTCAAACGATGTTTTAAAGTACGTAAAACCCAAGTGAGACGCGTCGTCATCGCGACTCCATGATGGGTCCAAATGCATGCCATGAAGTGAATGCCTTAGAAACCTGAGATAAAAACATGCTAAAAGTGTCAACACAAAGGTTGAGTGAGTTCATAGAGTTTGTATTGAAATGTAAAGCCTTTCGAAATCGTTTATGCAGCAAAGGCATCGTAAATCCACTCAGTTCCAAGTTCCGCCCATACAAAACTTGCAACCTGTGTATTCACAACCCATTGCCAGAATGTATATAGTTTATGTTCAAGCCCACATCGTCAAATGAATTCACAAAATAGTGCCTAACTTAATGTATCAATAGTTACTTGATATAACAAATATGAGTGTTGATCAAATCGTTCCAAGACCGTTAGTCCATGATTGTACCAAGTCCGTTAGTACATGAATATACCAAGTCCGTTAGCCCATGATTGTACCAAGTCCGTTAGTACATGAATATACCAAGTCCGTTAGCCCAATGTTATCAATGAATATACCAAGACCATTAGCTCAATGAATATGATATGGAAGTTCTAAGTGTGGCAAAACTGTTACTACGCATGACTAAGCATTCAGTTCAGTTCAACATGTAGTTTCAAATAATCATGATAGTTATGAAAATAATTGAGCATGTATCTCCCCCAAAACATTTATGAAAACAAGTAAAAGCAGGGGCTATGAAACTCACTTGGTAAACTGGAATGATGACAAAAGTGAGTACACTGAGGTATAATGTGATGCGTTATCCGGAACCTAGTACCAATGATATGATATGTAATGAGTTGCAATGTAATGTTATGCATGCATTTCGTATGTTATTTATACCATTTACGGGTTTTGAAAATATTACTCGTCGACGAAAAATACTCTTTTGACGTCTTGACCCTTCAAAAATGATTTTACATGTTTTTACGTCAAAATGTCATCCTACAATGGTTTTATAATGATTTTTGGTGAAATCTCCACTTTTCGTCGTAAAACAATGTCGTCGGAATTTTCATGAAATTAACAAAAATGGCTTTGGAAAACTAGTAGTAAAATGGTGTACGTCGATCGTTAGAGAACGAACTCGACTGTTTTGGAAAGTTTGTATCGATATCTAGAAGTTTCAGTTCAGGAGTTTTCGTCCAAAAGGTCTCGATCATAAAGATATCAAGGGTTAAAGATAGTGATTTTGGCTAATTGTGTGCAGAAAATGAGTTTCGGCCAAGTTTGAACATCCGTAATTAATTTACTATAACTCCGCTTGACAAACAGCTTTTTGTTTTGAAAAATATGACCGATGAACTTGATTTTACTAGAAGACAATTTGTTCCAAAAAGTTTCACAACCTTGTTAAAAACTGCCGCAAACATGGTCGTTACAGCTAATGTAACACTTGTAACGTAAAAATAATATAGTTTTTCAGAAAATAATATTTACGGCAACTTTATGAAAACGTGCATATCTTTGTCGTTTCAAATCCGTTTTCTACGTATAATACGTCCTTAGCTTCGTATCGAAGTAAACTAATATATTTTTGACAAGTCGAAATAATTTGTGAAGCTTAAGGCTCGTTTTTGACCCGAACAAACTAAAAACTGCATGCTGAAATTTCAGAAAAATATACGTTTCGTCGTCAAACTTTAAAAATCCATAACTTCTTCGTTATAAGTCCGTTTTTATCCGTTCAAAAGGCCACGGATTCGTTTTAAAGTATATTTTCTAAATATCAAGGCCAAAGTTTCGTACCAACAGTAGGTTTTTCCAGAAATTCGAAATAAGGACAGAACATAAATATATAGTTATCGAAAATAGTTTTCTCGGACAAAACCTATTCTAATCCCTTCAAATCAACTCCAAAACTAATCTAATCCTACCATACACCTTCTTAGGGTGTCATGGGTTCCTAATCACCATCAAGACCAAAGAATACCATGGGAATATTTATAGGATGACCAATATGTATATATATAAATAAATCATGAAAAATGGTATAAATCACATATCATGCATACTTTCTCCAAAAATGAAAAGATGAATATGAAATGAAAAAGGAAACATGAAAATGAAAGAAACAAGCTTACAAATGAATATGATGAGGTGCTAGTAACAAGGATTATCCTAAATACTCTTGGTTTTTATTTCAAAACCATAAAAAGAGTATAAACTAGATTGATTATAACACTTGAACTTGAGAAAATATTTTGATCCCTTTGGAGCTCTTTGAAGGCCGGTTTTGTTGATGAGAAACAAGAGAGGAATATTTTTGCTACTAGGTGAAATATTGAAAACATGAATGAATGTAATGAATGAATAAACTTTATGTAGTGTGCAAGTATATGCAATCAAAGAAAAAATATCACCAACTCATAAATGCAAATCCATAGGACCGGATTTTATGGGCTTTTGTTTCTCAATTATTATTTTTTTTTTCTTTTTATATATTGTGTAAGTAAGATGTATGTAAAATAAACATAGGTTGTAACTTGTGTATACACTTGTGTATTTAAGGTAAATGGTAGATTTTTAGTACAAGTAAGTTTTTGATAGGTCAAAATAGAATGTAATGATATAATAAAAATTGTAAAAATACATTCCTTGTGAAATTTGAGTGATAAAATAATTATCGTAAAATTTTTAAGAACCACGCCGTAATAATTTAATTTTAACGATTAATATACCAAATAAATTTGAAACACTAGGAAAACTAAAAATATAGTTTTTATAAACTAAATGTAAGTTTAAAAATACATCGGGATCATTTTTGAAAGTAACGGATTAAATATTAAAAATAATAACTCACGCGATAACGTTTATTGAATATAAAAATTACGCGATGAATGTGAAATAAAATGTCGTGAATAAACTAATGAGATGCAAATGATGTCAATGGAATGTAGACTAATCTTAGTCCATATGAAATGTACGTGATGTAATGATCATGAATTCGCCGCTAAACCTTAAAGGTTACGCGAATTTGAAACAAGTAAACCAAGTTTACGATAAATGTTGAAATAATGAGGCATAAATTGTGTCGAGAAATGACCTGAAATTGCGAGTTGTCACATTCGCCCATCCAAAAAGGAATTCAGTCCCTGAATTCAATCGTTGTTAGTCTATCGGGTTTAGGGTTTGATGTGGCAAACTTTCCCATTCCCGAGCAAAACCCTCAAAAGACTTTTTGGTAACCGATTTTTACTTAATCCCACAACTCATCAAACAAGAACTGTCATACGATTAGGCTAAATCGGTTTAGGTAACAACTTGTTTCTAGCTTGATCTTTGCAACTCATCAAACAAGAACTGTCACGCGGATCAAACTGGAAACAAGTGGTTTGAAGAAAATCTTTTGAAAATTTGGCTCGATTACGGAATTGCTTACTCATATGACACTACTACTCCCTTCATTGCATGATTCTTCCTGAATTAGACATAGGTGATCAGGCTATGTATAATTTAGGAGTAACTATGCAATGCTTGGACTAATCGACTCATATGATGTCTGGTGTTGAGTCAACTGATGTTAAAATTTGTAATAGGGAATGACAGGGCATTCTCCACATTGGAGTATGAGGAAAGGATAATGGGATGGGAATTTGAAGGCATTCATGTGACAGTCGTTATGAAATGAAAGTAATTAACTCGAAAAATGTACGTATAAATCGCATGCAAAGTGAACATGCACTTATGATGAAATGATGAGATGCTATGATGATGTAGTTATAGTCTAGGGTCAATGATGCAACCTAGTTCTCTATAACTGAAGCTCTGATGCCAATCTTTCACACCCCCAAATTACCTGTTATGCAGCGGAATGGAATTCCTGGGGGATAGACTGTCATAGCATCACAATCACAGTTATATTGAACGACCTAAAGTGTCGTTTGGAAAATACATCGTTTGATTTAATAAAACAATCAGAGTTTACAAAGTAGGTCCCAAATGTAAATCAACTTGTGCGGAAATAAGTTTGTTACAATTCAAACGATGTTTTAAAGTACGTAAAACCCAAGTGAGACGCGTCGTCATCGCGACTCCATGATGGGTCCAAATGCATGCCGTGAAGTGAATGCCTTAGAAACCTGAGATAAAAACATGCTAAAAGTGTCAACACAAAGGTTGAGTGAGTTCATAGAGTTTGTATTGAAATGTAAAGCCTTTCGAAATCATTTATGCAGCAAAGGCATCGTAAATCCACTCAGTTCCAAGTTCCGCCCATACAAAACTTGCAACCTGTGTATTCACAACCCATTGCCAGAATGTATATAGTTTATGTTCAAGCCCACATCGTCAAATGAATTCACAAAATAGTGCCTAACTTAATGTATCAATAGTTACTTGATATAACAAATATGAGTGTTGATCAAATCGTTCCAAGACCGTTAGTCCATGATTGTACCAAGTCCGTTAGTACATGAATATACCAAGTCCGTTAGCCCATGATTGTACCAAGTCCGTTAGTACATGAATATACCAAGTCCGTTAGCCCATGATTGTACCAAGTCCGTTAGTACATGAATATACCAAGTCCGTTAGCCCAATGTTATCAATGAATATACCAAGACCATTAGCTCAATGAATATGATATGGAAGTTCTAAGTGTGGCAAAACTGTTACTACGCATGACTAAGCATTCAGTTCAGTTCAACATGTAGTTTCAAATAATCATGATAGTTATGAAAATAATTGAGCATGTATCTCCCCCAAAACATTTATGAAAACAAGTAAAAGCAGGGGCTATGAAACTCACTTGGTAAACTGGAATGATGACAAAAGTGAGTACACTGAGGTATAATGTGATGCGTTATCCGGAACCTAGTACCAATGATATGATATGTAATGAGTTGCAATGTAATGTTATGCATGCATTTCGTATGTTATTTATACCATTTACGGGTTTTGAAAATATTACTCGTCGACGAAAAATACTCTTTTGACGTCTTGACCCTTCAAAAATGATTTTACATGTTTTTACGTCAAAATGTCATCCTACAATGGTTTTATAATGATTTTTGTTGAAATCTCCACTTTTCGTCGTAAAACAATGTCGTCGAAATTTTCATGAAATTAACAAAAATGGCTTTGGAAAACTAGTAGTAAAATGGTGTACGTCGATCGTTAGAGAACGAACTCGACTGTTTTGGAAAGTTTGTATCGATATCTAGAAGTTTCAGTTCAGGAGTTTTCGTCCAAAAGGTCTCGATCATAAAGATATCAAGGGTTAAAGATAGTGATTTTGGCTAATTGTGTGCAGAAAATGAGTTTCGGCCAAGTTTGAACATCCGTAATTAATTTACTATAACTCCGCTTGACAAACAGCTTTTTGTTTTGAAAAATATGACCGATGAACTTGATTTTACTAGAAGACAATTTGTTCCAAAAAGTTTCACAACCTTGTTAAAAACTGCCGCAAACATGGTCGTTACAGCTAATGTAACACTTGTAACGTAAAAATAATATAGTTTTTCAGAAAATAATATTTACGGCAACTTTATGAAAACGTGCATATCTTTGTCGTTTCAAATCCGTTTTCTACGTATAATACGTCCTTAGCTTCGTATCGAAGTAAACTAATATATTTTTGACAAGTCGAAATAATTTGTGAAGCTTAAGGCTCGTTTTTGACCCGAACAAACTAAAAACTGCATGCTGAAATTTCAGAAAAATATACGTTTCGTCGTCAAACTTTAAAAATCCATAACTTCTTCGTTATAAGTCCGTTTTTATCCGTTCAAAAGGCCACGGATTCGTTTTAAAGTATATTTTCTAAATATCAAGGCCAAAGTTTCGTACCAACAGTAGGTTTTTCCAGAAATTCGAAATAAGGACAGAACATAAATATATAGTTATCGAAAATAGTTTTTCTCGGACAAAACCTATTCTAATCCCTTCAAATCAACTCCAAAACTAATCTAATCCTACCATACACCTTCTTAGGGTGTCATGGGTTCCTAATCACCATCAAGACCAAAGAATACCATGGGAATATTTATAGGATGACCAATATGTATATATATAACTCAATAAATCATGAAAAATGGTATAAATCACATATCATGCATACTTTCTTCAAAAATGAAAAGATGAATATGAAATAAAATGTCGTGAATAAACTAATGAGATGCAAATGATGTCAATGGAATGTAGACTAATCTTAGTCCATATGAAATGTACGTGATGTAATGATCATGAATTCGCCGCTAAACCTTAAAGGTTACGCGAATTTGAAACAAGTAAACCAAGTTTACGATAAATGTTGAAATAATGAGGCATAAATTGTGTCGAGAAATGACCTGAAATTGCGAGTTGTCACACCTCTACAGGAGTAATCAGTGACATTAAAGCAAGCAGGTCAAAGTCTCAAGACAATACAAGGAATGATAGGACCTCGCAAGCTAAAAATGTGCATTGGAAGAGAGTAGAAGATCACCCTAGGAACACTAAGTTTGAGTTAAATAAAACGAATCGTGTTGATTCTAGTATTAGCTATAAGCGTACTGTAATTAATTCGAAATCTGCTGCTACTTTTGGAAAAACTTGTAATGATGATTGTGTAGTTTCGGTTACTAATCCTGAGTGTGGTATGAATGATTTGTCTAATGCTATCGAATGCCCAGTTAAAACTATTAATGTTAAGAATCAAGCTAAGAAGGCTAAAAGGCAAAAGCGAAACAAAGTTAGAAAACAGTGGAAACCCACAGGAAGAACATTTAGTAAGATGGGTTATCAATGGATACCTGTTGGTCATAAGGCTAATCAGTTATGTCCTCAATCTGCTAGGACAATGCCCACTATAAAATGGATGCCTACTGGTAGAACAATTCCTTTAAGAAGTGAACATACTTTGAATAGGTCAAATACGGACACTAGCACTGCATCTATTACTAATGATTCCATTGCTTCTACTTCTGATATGAATGTTTCTATTTCTGATGTGGGTGTTCCAATCACTGTTACTAACCAAATGGTACCCATTCGTGCATGGGGATCCCAATTATCCAGTTATCCATTCTTGTCTGTGTTCAACTGCAGATCATTCAAATCGTTCTGTGGTACCTGGACTCAGGCTGTTCCAAGCATATGACTGGAGACCGGTCGCGGCTCATGAACTTCGTGAGCAAATTCATCGGGACAGTTAGATTCGGGAACGATCATTTCGGTGCAATTATGGGTTATGGAGATTATGTTGTTGGTAATAGTGTTATCTCCAGGGTATATTATGTGGAAGGTCTTGGTCATAACCTGTTCTCTGTTGGTCAATTCTGTAACTCTAATCTAGAAGTAGCCTTCAGAAAACAAAGTCATGGTTATGGCATCGTCGTCTCAATCACTTGAACTTTGGCACCATCAATGATCTCACCAGAAAGGACTTAGTGGTAGGTTTACCTAGACTGAAGTATGAAAAGGATCATCTTTGTTCAGCATGCCAATTGGGAAAAAGCAAGAAGTATGCCCATAAACCCAAACCTACAAACTCAATTACAGAAGTTCTTCATACAATTCACTTGGATTTATGTGGACCAATGAGAGTGCAGAATATCTTTGGGAAGAAATATGTGCTAGTTGTGGTTGATGATTACTCTAGATTCACCTGGGTCAAGTTCTTAAGGACAAAGGATGAAACTCCAGATATCATCATCAAACTCATCAAACAGCTGCAGGTTCGACTTAACAAAACAATCAGAATTATCCGAACAGACAATGGAACTGAGTTTGTTAACAGACAACTTAGTGAGTTTTATGAAAGTATTGGAATCAGCCATCAAAGAAGTGTTCCACGAACTCCTCAACAGAACGGTGTAGTTGAAAGAAGAAATCGAACTCTTGTGGAAGCCGCAAGAACAATGCTGATTTACTCAAAGGTTCCAATGTTTCTCTGGGCTGAAGCCATTGCCACTGCATGCTACACACAAAATCGATCCCTGATTCACACTGTTCATGGAAAAACTCCATATGAACTTGTCCACAACAGAAAACCTAATCTCTCATTCCTTCGTGTGTTTGGTGCATTGTGTTATCCAACTAATGAGGGCCAAGACTTAGGGAAACTTAAAGCAAAAGCGGACATTGGAGTATTTGTAGGGTATGCACCAAACAAAAAGGGATACCGAATCTATAACAAAAGAACCCGGAATATCATGGAAACAATTCACGTTACGTTTGATGAGCTGACTGGTCAAATGGCTCCTGGACAATCCTGTTCTGGACCAGCACTACAAAACAGTCCCATTGGTTCATCCCTTGTACCAAATCCCTCTCCAGCAGCTCCATATGTACCTCCATCAGAAGATGATTTAAGGAAATTGTTTGATCCAATGTTCGATGAACACTATGAACCAAAAGTTGATGAAATGTAAAATCCATCAACAGAGGCTGCTCCTACTCTTGTAAATGAAGTCAATCCTTCAGTCTCAATATCTTTAAGTCAAGAAGCGTCTGCTGCTGATCACTCTGTCTCATCAACAAATCATCAATCATCGAGTGTGCATCATGGAAATGTTTCTGGTATCAATGATGAAGTTAATCCCTTTGCTACTCCTGAAGATGCTCTGTTTGAAAATATATTTGCTCCTGAATCATCATCAGAACCATCTACATCAGGAGAAATCGACTCAGCTACTTCAGTTCCTCTACAACAACCACATGAACACCTTAGGAAATGGACTCATGATCATCCATTGGACAACATCATTGGAAACCCCTCTCGTCCAGTATCAACACGAAAACAACTTGCAACCGATGCCTTATGGTGCTTCTTCAACTCCGTACTCTCTAAGGTCGAACCAAAAGATGTTAAAACTGCTATGAATGAAGACAGCTGGTTCAATGCCATGCAAGAAGAAATTCATGAGTTTGATCGACTTGATGTGTGGGAATTAGTACCTGCTCCAGATTGTGCTATGATCATTGCTCTAAAGTGGTTCTTCAAAGTGAAGCTTGATGAGCATGGCGATGTATTAAAGAATAAGGCTAGATTGGTTGCAAAAGGATACCGTCAGGAGGAGGGTATTGACTTTGAAGAATCATTTTCTCCTGTTGCTCGCATCGAGGCAATCAGAATCTTCTTGGCTAATGCTTCAAGTAAGAACATGGTAGTCTATCAGATGGATGTAAAGTCGGCATTCCTGAACGGAGATCTTAAAGAAGTCGTCTACGTCAGCCAACCTGAAGGCTTTGTGAATCCAGAGCATCCTACTCACGTTTATCGTTTGAAGAAGGCTCTTTACGGTTTAAAGCAAGCTCCAAGGGCATGGTATGATACGCTATCAAAGTTTCTTCTATCTACTGGATTCAGCAAAGGAGCAGTTGATCCAACATTGTTCACCAGGAAGTCAGGCAAATATTTAATTCACGTTCAAATTTATGTTGATGGTATCATCTTTGCCTCGACTGACCCCAATGAGTGTGACCGATTTTCAAATGAAATGGGTTCTAAATTTCAAATGTCAATGATGGGACAAATGTCATTTTTCTTGGGATTACAAATTTCACAAAGTCCCGGAGGCATTTTTATAAATCAATCTAAATATGCAAATGAGATTTTAAAGAAATTTGGATTTGATTCTAGTGACCCTGTTGACACTCCCATGATTGAGCGAACTAAACTGGATGAGGACCACTCAGGGATCATGGTAGACCAAATGAAATATCGTAGCATGATCGGATCCCTGATGTACCTCACAGCCAGTAGACCTGATATTCTGTTCGCTGTATGCATGTGTGCTAGATACCAGGCTAAGCCTACCAAAAAGCACCTTGAAGCGGTTAAACGGGTCTTTCGGTACCTCCAAGGAACCATCAACATGGGACTTTGGTACCCGAAGGACACCGGTATGTCACTAACAGCATATGCAGATGCAGATCATGCAGGGTGTCAAGATACTCGTCGAAGTACATATGGAGGTGCTCAGTTTTTGGGTGATAAGCTTGTGAGCTGGTCGTCAAAGAAGCAAATGAGTACTTCTATTTTCTCTACAGAGGCTGAATACATAGCCATGTCATCATGTTGTGCTCAAATCCTTTGGATGAGATCTCAATTAACTGACTATGGCTTTGAATTCAACAAAATCCCTCTGTACTGTGATAATAAAAGTGCTATTGCTCTCTCATGCAACAATGTTCAGCACTCAAGAGCTAAGCATATCGACATTCGACATCATTTCATCAGGGAACAAGTGGAAAAAGGTGTGGTGAAACTCTACTTTGTGAGGACTGAATACCAATTAGCATACATCTTCACCAAAGCTCTTCCTCGAGAACGTTTTGAGTTTATCCTTCCACGTCTTGGTCTAAAGAGTTTACAACCGGAAACACTCAAGTGTCTTCAAGAGGAAGACGAGGAGTAAAGGTCTTTCTTCATCGATCTCCTTGTATATATTTATTCAAAAAGCAAAATACAAAATTTGAAAAACCCACAAAAGAAAATATAAAAATATAAAATTCCCAAAAATCCATAAAAATGAGAAAATCTTGAAAAATTCCAAAAATTATTGTTATTTTGTCATGTTTTACCTTATTCAATATCATTTACGAACTTTGTGTTGACATTCAAAGAATGTCACGGGTTTTTAGATGATCTTCGAATGCACATAGTTTTTGTTCATAAAAAAAATGAGGCGGAGAAAAATGGTGGTTTATTGTCATTTCAGGCAGTAACCCATTTTCAAAGAGAGAACAGAGCCATGCTTTATCTTGTTTTTCAAATCTCATGCTCTGATTCTATAAAAACAATTTCTTACTATCTAATGAAAACTAATTGCTTTGAAAAATTACTCGGAATCTATTTTTGAAAATCATCAGTACTTAACGTGTGTCAAAAATATCTATCTCTCAATCAACAAATTATGTCATTGATTGAGGGGGAGAATGATTTTTTAATTAAATTAAAAAGTGTATTTTTCAAACAATGGTACCAGACCGTGGTTATTATTAAGTTTTCAAAAGATATTCAAGCATGTTTAATCCTTGGAGTCTAAAGTCTCAAAATTCGATCCTTATCAGTGAAAACGTCTTTCATAATCATGTCACTATTCTCCTTAAAAGCTTTTAAAATCAATTTAAATCTACAGAGATCACAATTCTGAAATGATTTGATAATTGTGATCGGAGGAGAATTTGTGTTTTAAATTGGATTTAAACTGATAATTCGATAAATGGTTTTATAAGGATGTACAAGTTCTCCTCCCCACATGTGACAAACTATTTCAAATTTTCCATGCACATGTTGAGAGGGAGCATCTACTTTAAACCTTAAATTATTGAAACGTGATTGAATTGTCTCTATGTGTAGGTTCCTTCTAATATGTGCAAAACCCTTTCAAACTTCGAGGCACATATTGAGGGGGAGCAAACTTTTGAAAACCTCATCCTTTCCCAATATGCTTTATCTACTTGATTTAATCTGGAAAGTGATGTTGATATCTTTTAGAAAATAGTAATCAAAAGAAGTTAATTCTTCCTCTCGCCTCCGTGTGCTAAAACGATTTCAAACATATGAAGCACATGTTGAGGGGAGCTCTCTTTCTAAAAATATCATAAACAATTCAGGTACAAAATGCTTTGATAATATATCACAAGTATCTGGATTGATTTTCAAATGGTTTTCAATTGGTTCCAATGGCAGATGAACAAAACCAAATAGACCGACCAACTTGATTTTATGTATGGTGATATAAGGATGATAAGGTTAGGTTTTTGTTCCCATGATCCGCCAGAACCCGAGGGATCTACCCAGGGACTATTTACTAGATAGTGTAGATGTCCTTAGGTATGATGAAAAAAGGAGAAAAATGAGTTATGAGAAGAGTGCGGACTGAGACTGAGCTAGTACTGGAATAAACCCAACAAGGTTCTAGTAATGAAGTCTCGGTAAGCACTAAAGGGGTTGAAGAATGAAAAAGAATTGAATATGAAAAGGGTGAAAAGAAATAGCCCTCCATTTATTCAACCTTAGGGCAGATACCGGGTTCAATTCATATGCTACTGATGGTTACCATGGTAACATCGGTATTGAAGACAAGACGTCATGGACCCAGTGACGCACTGCACTTCAACTTCCCAATCCACTCAAGTTCCTCTTAAAAGGACTTGTTTCATTCTCACGGGGAGCCGACATTATCTATCGACTCTCTCTTAGAGATTGTTGATATTGAAGAAGGAGACCCTCTCCCTAGTCTCCGAAATAGGAACCAAATATGCACAAATTGAGTCTAGAGCCACGAGATCATCTATAAATCTCATTAGGACACTTTCAATGAAGACTCTCTGTTTCACATAATGTGGAAAGAGAGATTATATCTTGAGTCCTACGCATTATCCTTGTGGTATTGCCAGAACATCTGAGTGATATGTAAACATATTCACAATGAAGATGGAAAGCCTTCTGGAGCCAACATCAAACAAGCTCCTGGTATGTGGCATGTGAGATCTATTCAATAGATCAACCATGTGACAACTGAACAGAAACAATGGGGCGATTCAATCTTTTGAATTAATCCTGGTTCAGGTTATGGATTGACGGTTACCTTTGAAAAACCGGTTGTTGTGCTTAAAAACTCTTTTCTTTAGTACATCGACCGTGTACGAATATTTCAAATCAAAAGGTATTTATGATTGATAAATGATTTTCATTAAAACCTTCGTTGTAATGCAAAAACAATTTCTATTGAGCAACACACGATTGTTTTTCAAATCTCTTGTTATCAATCAGTGAATCTCAATTCGCTGGTTCACTCACTCCATGTTGTCTTCTTTGAGATGTTCCGGTTTGAGAACAGCTAGAGCAGCTGCGAAACCCTGTCAAGGAAATTCTTCGGAATTATACCTGATCACAGGCAGTACGTGTACTGATCAACGGGGAACCGTGGGCCGTGTACCTCAATTCAACGAAAGTGATCAAAGACACTTTCGTGCACTTTATTGCTAACTGTTGTATGCAGGAACGCCCGACGTTTGCAGCTGATCAGAATGATGCAGTCAATCCATAGCCTCGTGCTCACTCAACACATTCATCTCGAAAGAAATCATGATTAGTGCATCAATGACTCTGATATTTTCACTCCATGCTTCTGCTACGTTGCTGCCAATATCATGAATCAATAAATGCTTCCGCTACTCTGATGAGAATACTTCATGATCCAGAATGTGAGCATGCCGGTCCAAAAGTCACAACATCACATAATACCAACACCACAATGGAAGAGTCAAAGATTTATGTCAGCTGATGATCTCAATGCTGGCTCAAAACTCATCATCACGTGGATCAGTTAAAGACCTCCACTTGAATTATCCAAACATGCAAAACATGAAGAATCAAAGACTACGAGCTACTGAGCAAAGGACTTAATCAAGAAACCTCGAGCAATCTAATGTAATATCTGGATGTATTCATTGTAAATTGAGGTGACCTCCCTTAGGGGAGATTGTTAGGAATTAGAAATTTCAGTCATTAAAGAGTCGGTCACCTCAAGTATATGTATTCATTAGAAAGCTCGTAGTCGTAGTCTAGTTTTATTAATAAGTAGTTTGTTATGTAACACCGTGGAGGACGGACGGGTCTTTACCCACTGTATGTCTGATCCACAGCCCGTAGGTGGCGTTAGTTTGTAAGAAACTATAAATGCCCTCTACCTCCCAAGGTAGAGGGTTGGATCTTCAATACTATTTTTCTTTGTTTCACATAGTTCTCAACTCTCTTCCCTTTCTCTCTCTAGAACTTTCTCTCTCTAAACATACTTGAACGCCCTACACGATTATGGTTTAGTGTGTTTGTGAAATCCTATATCTTACAAGTCTGAATGGTGTTCCCTTATACGTATAGTTTATTTTCAAGTTTGTTTTTCAGTGTTTTTAGGTGGGAAAAGTCATTTAAAAGTTTTGATTCCTTAGCAGTAAATTCTTGTTTAAGCACTTTTACATTTTCTTGAAGTTCTTAATTTTGCTTAATAGTTTTATTGAGCTTTTCTTGTAAGGAGTTTAACTCTTGTTTTAACATTTCTTCCCTAAAATTACTTTTTCTAATAATTGTACGTATTTGGTTATCCATCTCCTGCTCACGGGTAGTCAGTTCAAATTTAGCATGTTGTTCATATATGGCAACTTGTTCTTTATAGGCATTTAGTTCAGAGATTATGATAAGGAGCACATGCAGTGTATTCATAAAAAATATAGTCATCATTGACTGCAGAAGATGCATCACTTGGTACAATTTCATTTTCATCTTGTTTCACATATTGATCATATGGGACAATATTGCTATTACCCATATTTTCAATATTTGATTCAATGATTTCAGTTGATTGTACTTTGTCGTGAATCTTTTGCCCATCAACATCATCGTATAATTTTAATAGCTCTGATATGATCGATTCCTTGGAGGGACTGGCCTGTTGTGGTGAAGAGACCTTTGGAGAGACCATCGGCGAAATGCTAGCCATGAAGATGGTCTGGGCAGTTGGTCATCATCGACATCTGAGTCAAATGCATCACAGTCTGCAACTTGAAATGCATTAGGATTGTTTTGAACCATACCCTGTACTGGCTGTTCATCCACATCAGCATCATATGTTTTGGCATTTCCCTCAGCTAGGAATAGCAATTCTTCCTCATTCAACACAGCCCCACTATCTCGAGCTTGCACCAGTAGCATTTTATCCCTGAAGTACTCTACATTTTGTGGACGTTTTGGAAGAGTGCAGTTTCTTGCTATGTGTCCTTCTCCACCACAGTTGTAGCACTTAATTGGCTATCCTTGTCCCTGGGCTATGTTCCTTCCACGATTCTGATTACCCACATATCCTCCACCTATAGCAGCATTTCCATAACCACCACCAACCCCAACATTTCCTTGCTCATTATGTGGAAGATAAGCATTCTGCCTTCCCTGCACTTTTTGCACAACTACCGTTCCATCTTTAATCGTAGCATGATTGTGAAGGTTAGAAGCAGCTCTGAGATGATTGTTAGTGGGTGGGGTAAAGTTCAGGTTTTGCTTAACCATTAGAGCCACTTGATGAGAAAATTGTTCCATGAATGAGTTTGAAGGCTTATAACTTGGATCTGGAATAAGTTTGTGATTACCATCCCCAGTAGGTATGACTTGTGATGCTTTGATGGTTATTCCTACATTAGTGTAGAATACAGTTGAATCATTTGAAGAACTTGCATCACCAGTATTGGTATTAAACTTTTCCATGATCATTCGTTCAAATGCAGCATGCTTCTCATTTTGGAGCAAATAAGCATACAGTTGCTCGTTGTTAGGACCGAAAAACACATAGATTTATGTAGTTCTAGAGGTCGGGGTTGGTGATTGAAGATGAAGATCTTCATCTTCTTTAGAGAGAGAAACTAGAGAGAGGGAGGATGAACACAAAGTAACTTGAATAAAATGGAAACAATACAAAACACTAAATGATTCACCTCACCCCTCATGGAGAGTCATGAGGGGTATATATAGGCCCTATCTTTGCCACTTAAACGATACTAGCCCTAAGGGCAAAGTATACTACGCTTCTAGTCCAATTCACGTAAGTGACGTTATCTTTATAAAAAGCGAGGCTAACACTCGTAATCGGTGTTCCTTAATCCTTTGTTCAGTTTCACTGCAGTGACAAATTTGTGCCATTCGGGATTCATGTTGTTCACAAACTTTGAATTGAGCTGGATATTTGGCATTGTCATTTTGATATTCCTTATATCATTCACAAGTTTGTGGAATCTCACATAATATTCAGTAACACTTTCCCCTGGTTTCATTTTAAAGTTCTCAAAGTCCTCATACAGCTGAGACTCCCTGTCTTCTTAAGTCAATTCAGAACCAAAGAGAAGCATCTTAACATTGTCCCATACTGCTTTAGCTTCAGTGTTGTGATTGATCAACTTGTAAATGTCCTTAGGTAAACCCTGAAGTATAATGTTTGAAGCCCTGATGTCTGCATCGTATCTCTTCTTCTCCTTATCATCAATCTCATCATACATCTTTGGTCTATCCAATCCTAATATAACTGAACCATCAGCAGCAGTTTCAAGGATATCTCTGGTAGTCTCAATTTGATATGGTCCTTCATCAATTGACTTAAGGATGTTAACCCCATTTTCCTTTCCTAAGCAGTACAGTCTGATTCTTTGAGCCCACGAGTCATAATCGGTTCTATCCAGCAACGGAGGACGAGTATCAGATCCTGCAGCTTGAACGTCATCAGCAACGGAAGAAGTGATTGTAGACATGATTACAGATTCCAAGGGATTTTACTACTCTTTGATTAAACCGGGAAAAAGATTCTTTCACGGGATTTTACTAAATCAAGAGAAAACCGTAAAATGTAACACGAAGAAACGACAAGTCTCAATAGACAAATCGCACACTTGACAAATCGCACCCTAGACAAATCGCACACTTGACAAATCGCACCCTAGACAAATCGCTCCCTAAACAAATCGCACCCCAAACAAATCGCACCCTAGACAAATTGCACCCTAGACAAATCGCATAAGTGTCAAAATGCTTATGTTGACAAATCGCTTAGTGGACAAATCGCATAACACTCAAGTCGCATAAGCTGACAAATCGCATAGTACACAAGCACACCCACTACTTCCACTACTTTGTCCTTTCTTGTCATTTTGTCTCAATAGACAAATCGCTTCACACAAAATGACAAATTGCATACAAAATGTGACAAATCGCTTCAATAAGCGTTCACAAGAGAGACAAATCGCATAGGTTTTTAGGACAAATCGCATAGAAGAAAGCTTATACGAGACACAAATCGCATGTTTGAAACTTTCAAAAACACCACTTTTCAATCCAAAAACACCCCAACCACGATGATTCAAGCCTTCCAAACCAAAACCTAAACACTTATAATGATTCTAAACACAAAAGTACTATCAAAATCCAAACTTTAACACAAGAAATGATCCAAATGGTGCAAACTACTCTAAACTCATTCAAACCAAAAAACCTTATGAAAACCACTAGAAATCCAAGAACATGAAAGATGAGTGACCAAACCATGGCTGTTGATACCAAATGTAACATATTGGTTTTCATAAACACACAAATACACAAGTAAATGAGGCGTATGATTTGTAGTTTAGAGAGAGAAAGTGAAAGAGTTTTGGGAACTTAGTGAGACAAAAAAAAATGATATTATTAGAAGCTCCAACCCTTTGCCTTGCTAGGAAAAGGGTATTTATAGTTACAAATAAGACACACCTCCTATGGGATGTGGATCAGGCATACAGTGGGTAAAGACCCGTCTGTCCTCCACAGTGTTACTTAACAAACTACGTACTAACACTAAATAACTACGACTGCGAGCATTCTAACGAATATATACACTTGAGGTGGCCGACTCTTTAATATCGGGATTTTTTAAATCCTAACAATTTTGATTAAAATTTGAATTTTGATCTGATATAGGATAAAGAAAATACATCATAAAATAAATATGTTATAATTTTATTAAATTATATACTAATACTTAAAGAGAATGTGAGAGAACAAAAATAAAAAAAGAAGATAAAAAATGTTGATAGTGGGTTGTAAGAGTAACTCCACCATGTGGGTCAGGATTTGCTTATGGCTTTATATTCGGATTAACTCCAAATATTTGTTATATATTTTTGAACCAAACACTTTATAAATGTCAAATCAACTCAAACCCCACTCCAAAGTGAGATACCAAACACACCCTAAGTTCTTATTTAAGTTATAATTTTTTGATATTTTTTAGAAAAAGGTAAAACACATATGATTACTTAATTAATAAAGTTTGTTTAGTAGATTAATTGGGTTCCTTTTGCATGACCCCTAAAAAGAGGAAAGCTTCCCTCAATCTAAATTAAAAAAATAATAATAATTATACGTAACCATAACTTGTAGATTATCATTTATTGATATATATATTTCATTCCCAAGAATCACTCATACAACAATAACAAAATGTGTCGAGACATGTATTAAAAGCTATGCTGCCTTTTTTTGGCCTATGATCCAAACATGTTTGATTACAAACATGTTTCTCGCAAGTGACTGGTTCATAATTAAAAACATATGATTTAAATCCATCACCTGCATTACAAAAGGAATATATTAGTAAAATTCAAATCGAAATCAAAAAGTTTCTTATTTATTGGTTAGTTGAATAAATTTTTTTTTTTTTTCTATACTAAAACTTATTACATCTAGAAAGGGAATTTAAATAAGAAAATATGGAACTTTTGAAATATAGTACCCCATTCGTGACAATATTCTTCTATTGGAGAAACAATGTTACTAACAAAACTTGTAAATAACATATAGAAACATATAATAGATAAAATATTTTTCACCATGTTCTCTACTAATGTTGAGAGCACACAAACTATTAGGAGTTATATTGTCACTTAAGAACTTGGTATTTATAATGGGGTTTTCAACAACTACTAAACAAGAAGCATTTACGAGCAAAATGTCTCACCTATAAATAATAAATACATATTGGTATTAATATTAAATATTAGTAGATGGTATTTATGACATTTAATTTTTAAATGTTTTACATTGAGAGAGGATTAAATAATGAAATCTATTATAAAATAAAAGTTGGATTAATTTTACATATACCCCAATATAAAACATATTATGACATATTTACCCAACTAAATACAATAATGACATATATACCCAAGGCAAAAGTTCAATATAGATCTCAAATTTACCATAGTTTCAATGAACCAATCATAGTCATTCAATTTTCTAATCAAAAAATAAATAAATAAACTTTCACCATTTTTTAAAAAATTAAGTATCTCGCAAACCGTTAATCGTTACGCGAAAAAAATCATACCACCGCGACGAGAATTAAATTATTTTTCTATAGATATGCACTTCTATACATTTTTAACGATTTTTTTTTTCAAAATTTCGGCCCAAAAAAATCATATATGATTTGTGAAAATCATATGTGATTCGATTTTTACAAATCATATATGATTTTTGCAAATCATATGTGATTTGTAAAAATCATATATGATTTAAAAAAATCACATGTGATTTTTGAAAATCATATATGATTTTACAAATCATGTGATTTTTCTGGGCGGAATTTTTGAAAAAAAAAGTTTGTCGACAATATAGAGAAGTGCATATCTATAAAAAGATAATTTAATTTTCGTCGCGATGTTGTATTTTTTTTAGTTTGAAGATTTACCGTTGCAAGATATGTTGTTTTAAAAAAAAATGAAAATGATTTTTTTATTAATTTTGATCAAAAATGAATTGCTAAGATTGATTTATTGAATTTATGACAATTATTAGATCTATATTGATCTCAACTCATATACCCAATATTGTCACACCCCCAAATTTGGGTAGCAGCAGAATGATATCCGGGGGCATGACTATTATAGGAACAAAGTTACAATTATTTTGAACGACATACATGAGTCATTAGGCTATGCGCAGTGGTTCGGTTGAACCGATCGGTAGAGCAAGGTTAACTTCGGTTGTGACCAATGTGGAGGTGGGGTGAGGGTCGGTTGAGGAACAATGGCAAAGCAACTAGGTTGCCCAAGCAACCGAATATGAAACACATAAATGTACAAAAAATGTTAACGTTTGTCATTTTTTTTTTTTTTAACTTTACCACTTTTACAACATTATAAATACCAACCTCAAACACATTTTTAAACACACAATTTCAAACACAATTCAACATAAAAATTCACATTCTCTTTACGCAACATCATTATGGCTTGTTGTCTCCCTCATTCTGTTACTGATATGCGAACGTACATTCAGAATCAATGCGAGAACGATGATGAGGCTAGAAAAGACGCTATTATACGCGTCATCCAATTCTTTGAGGACAAAAGGAATGAGAAGCTGCAGATGAGAGACAGCTACAAGACTTGCAACGACATCAACAATGAACGAAAAGGTGTTATCGAGAAATTTCTGAAGGAGGAAGCCCGCAGAGATGACGAAATTATTGGCAAGTTGTGGAAGTGTGTTCAACGGGTTACGAACAACATCAACACCAAAGTCAATTGGAGCTATCGGGTGAACAAAGACGATGATCCAGGAGTCTCCGGTGAGGGATCTCCGGTAGACGAGGAAGCTTTGTCTCGCCTCGGGGATTATATACCTCCCGCGTTTGATCCTGCGGACGAGGAGTTTTCAGATTAGGATTTAAGATTTAGGATTTATGTATTATGTATTTTGTATCGTTTAATTTTTAATATATTGTATTGTTTTTATTTATTTTTAATGAATTTTAATTTTTTTTAAAAAATATTTGAATTAAAAAAAAAAAAAAAAAAAAAAAATCTCAGGTCACCACTGTGGCAACTAGGTCGTCGTCAGGTCGTCGGAGAGAAAAAGCTGATGTGGCACCGACGAACTAGGTCGCCATTGTGCATAGCCTTATGAACAACACATCATTTGATTTAAAATAAGTCAACACAAGTTTCAAATACATAAGTCATAATGTCACGCAACGGAATGATATAAGAGTTTAAAACAACATATTCAAAAATGATGTAATTGTTGATGCAATGAAATCTTCATGCAAGGTGACTCCTACGGTGACATAACACAAGACTTCACGATATACTATGCCTTAATTACTTAGAGAAAATACATGCTAAAAGTCAATATAATGTTGGTGAGTTCATATATATAATTAAACAGTTATCATGTCGGAACACAAGATTTCAGGTTTATGATAATTATGACAAGTACAATGTCACGTAAAAAGATAAGTATAATGCTCTAAACTCATGACACCAAAGCTCAACGTCCTGGCAACGTAATCGTGCATACAATAATAAACTTTACCCATGAGAGTGTTTGTCAGACACCCGGTAATGATCCGAATGATATGCGTCTGTTTACCTAGTAGGAGCGACCAACCTATACGGGGGTGTTAACCCAAATAGATCTATTCACATAATTCGCGCTTATAAGTAATTAACGGTTCATTATTTGACATGGGACTTTGAATGGTAACTGAGGTAACTAAGGTATTATAACTGTTTCTGGTACTCGTGTCCACATAAAACAAGCAATGTATTCTCACCCCGAGAATTTGGAAAATGTTGTAAATTAAGTAAAAACGGGGCTATGAAAGTCACCTAATGAATGATAGCGATCTGATAATGAGTAAGTCAAGGAATGAAAGGTAACGACTCCGAAAGGCAGTCAAGTTAAGTATGGGTTTTACTTAGTATGATATTATATGAAATGTGAAAATGCAAATGAATGATTAAAGCGTTGTATCACCACGACACGTTGTGTTTGTTTTTTCATTGTTAAGGAAAAATACTCCGTTATTGTTAAATATTCCCGTATATGATATAAGTATTCCAAAATAAGATCTCTTTTAACTATTTGCAAAACATTTCGTCTTTTTGTCAATATTCGTCTTTTTGTCGGGTTTTACCTAAAATTATCATTTATCACTTCAAAAATTCTAATTTCACTATCGTAAATTCTTACTTTACCATTTTTACCTATTTCACTTCAATGTTCCATAACTTGTTTTCCAAGTTTATGAAAATATATGTTTAGCTATTATCCTCGTAAAAACTATATTTACTATCGTAACTTAAAAATAACATAATTTTCTCGTTTTAAGTCCGTTTTCGCCCGTTCAAGCAACAACGTTTTCATTAGAGTCTATTTTCTATTTTTCTAGCTTATTATTAAAAAACATAAACTTATTTAGCCAATTTTTCTATTTTGGGACAACTGTGTCCAAAAGTAATTTTTTCGGCGTTTAAACTACGTGTTGTATCCACAATCACAACTCCAATCAACTCTTAATTCGCTTCCACCAATTTTCATCAATTCCTCAACAACTAATAACCTCAAACTAACCTAGTTTATCTCATCCACCAATTCATAACCAAATATAACAATTAACACTAAATAAACCGCAAATCATACGCAAGTTAAATTTATACATAATTTTAAACACAAAATGAAATACACAACACGGTGATACAAATTTTGAAAGCATTTTATGTATGTGTCGTGTATATGTATGCATACACTTAGGGTTTTCAAAACTTTACTTGCAAATCTTAAAAATCAAGTTGTACTTTTAGAAACTACATGCTTTAAACATCATGAAAGTTCAAGTTAATTAAGAAAAAGATGACTTACAACTCTTAGTGTGTGTTAGTGCAAATATTACGATATTTAAACTAAACGGTTTCTTCGGTTTTAATAATGACAAACATGTAACTTGTAATGCATAACGTAAAATGCACAAGTTACTTGTAAACACAAATCATCGATGCATACCTACATGAACATCTCTTGACGTCTCAAGTATGCTTCAACAGAGTAAATTTCCATCCCTACGTAATTTAGTTTAAAAAGAAATGTTTTATTTTGAAAAATTAGTTTAAAAATCCCAACAGCTATCCCCCCCCCCCCAAACCATCTCCAAACTTTCCCAAATAAACTTTCACCACTAAAAACAAAAATTTGAGCATTTTTGTTTGGGACGGTACCACTAAATTTACTGGTACCATGATGTATTTAGTGGTATTGTCCCTCTGTAACGTCTAGTTTTTTCTTTGCCTATAAATAGTGGACTATTTTACACTTCCAACTTGATTTTTTCAGTCAATTTTCTCTGGTCTAATCCCTTCTTATTTAGATCACTTTCTTTGATCATTTAGAGAGTTTTAGTTTGTTTTAGAGTGATCCAATCATCCATTCAAGTGATCACCTTTATTCCTCTACTAGTGCAAGAGAAGAACACATAGTATCACAAAGATACAAAGTGTTGTAGTCATAGTTTAGTGCATTTGTTACGCACTTCTTGCATGTCATCGTACATCAAGTTATTGTCAACTTACATAGGTTGGTCATGTAGAGTACGTAGATTGAGTTGATCATGTAGATCCTGTATTGGTCGGGTAGATCATGTGAAGATCAGAGAGATCGTATAGATTGAGTTGATCGGGTAGATTGTGAGTAGATCGGGTAGATCGAGTGTAGATCATGTGGATCTTGTAGCTTGTGTGATTTGTGTGGATCGGGTAGATCGTGAGTGAGATTGGTACTAGCTAGATTAGTACCCGACATCTAGTTTAGTGTCATAAAACAATGTAAGCAACGCGGTTTATGTGTTTAGGCCTTAAAACACAAGGTTTGTTATGTTGGGCCATAAAAAATAACGGGTTTAGTGGTACCCGAAGAAGAACTCGACATCTAGCTTAGTGTCGGAAAATATTGTAAGAAATGTTGTATGGTTTTCTCCACCGAGAAGGAAGCTTGTTGATTAGTGAAGTAACTCTCGAGTTGGGTACTCGAGGAGTGGAGTAGGGCGAAGAGGAGCTTTGTGACAGAACCACTATAAATCTTCATGTCCGGTTTTCGTTTTCTTTACTTATCCCTTTACTTTTATCTTTGCATTTACCTTTTTATATTTGCATTGCTTTTATGTTTGTGTGGCTTATTGCTTATATTGTGGGTATTTATGTGTGTTTATGTTTGTGTTACGGTAATATACTTCACTTATAAAATTTCACTATCACTAGTTGTCACAAGACTTTTTGTTGACACTTCTCATATTACGTCAAACTTGATTGATCATTTGATACAAATATTTTTAGTTTTAAACGGAAATGTATTCACCCCTCCTCCTCTACGGTTTCCACAATTGGTACCAGAGCCACGTTGTCACATTTCTCAAATTCCGGTCATTTCTTAAAACTATATATGCATCATATTAGTTCATTCATGGCATTCATTTCACTTTAATCGCGTAAATTTTTATATTTAATAAACTTTATCGCGTGAGTTTTTATTTTGTACATTTAATCCGTTACTTTCAAAAATGATCCCGAGGTATTTTTAAACTTACATTTAGTTTATAAAAATTATATTTTTAGTTTTCCTAGTGTTTCAAATTTATTTGGTATTTTAATCGTTAAAGTTTAAATTATTACGTCGTTTTCTTAAAAATCTTACGATAATTATTTTATCACTCAATTTTTACAAGGAAAGTATTTTTACAATTTTTATTATCTCATTACAATCTATTTTGAACTACTAAAAACTTACTTGTACCTAAAGACTACCCTTTTACCTTACAAGTTACAACTAATTGCACATTTTTATTTAACAAATTATACAAAATATATATGCACCTTTTATAAAAAAAAAAAAATAAGTAATTGGGAAACATAGTCCCCCCTAAACCGGCCATAGGGGGGATGTATGCAATAAATGGTTCCTTTGATTGTTTAAGTATTTACACAACCTAAAAGTCTTACACTCAACATTTTTCTCACACATTACTTCTCATCAAGGTGTTAAAAAGTTTATTTTCTTCTTCTTCTTGGCTTCAAAAACCGGTCACACAAACAAGGGATCAAGGGATCAAATTTTCTTCAAGTTCAAGTGTTTTTATCAACCTAGTATATATCCTTTTTATGGTTTTGAAATAAAAACCAAGGATATTTAAGTTAATCCTTGTTACCTACACCTCTTCACTATCACTAGTAAGCATGTTTTCATCATTTTTATGTTTCCTCTTTCATTTCATATGTCTCTTATCATTTTTGGAGCTTATATGCAAGTATTGTGATTTATACCATTTATGTCATGATTTTTGAGTTATATTTATACTTATGGTCATCCTATAATTACTCCCATGGTATTCTTTGGTCTTGATGGTGATTAGGAACCCATGACACCCTAAGAAGGTGTATGGTAGGATTAGATTAGTTTCGGAGTTGATTTGAAGGGATTAGAATAGGTTTTGTCCGTGAAAAACTATTTTCGTAAACTATATTTTGTATTCTGTCCTTAATCCGAATTTCTGGAAAAACCAACTGATGGTACGAAAGTTTGGCCTTGATTTTTAGAAAATATACTTAAAAACGAATCCGTGGCCGCTTGAACGGATAAAAACGGACTTATAACGAAGCCGTGGTGAATTTTTAAAGTTTGACGACGAAACGTATTATTTTCTGAAAAACTCAGCTTGCTGTTTTTAGTGTTTTCGAGTCAAAAACGAGCCTTAAGCTTCACAAATTATTTCGACTTCTCAAAAATATATTAGTTTACTTCGATACGAAGCTAAGGACATATAAAACGTAGAAAACGGAGTTGAAACGACAAATATATGGCCATTTTCATAAAGTTGCCGTAAATATTATTTTCTGAAAAATTATATTATTTTTACGTTACAAGTATTTCATTAGCCGTAAGGGCTATGTTTGCGGCTGTTTTTAACCGTGATGCAAAACTTTTCGGAACGAAGTGTCTTCTAGTAAAATCAAGTTCATCGGCCATATTTTCCAAAACAAAAAAAGCTGTTTGTCAAGCGGAGTTGTAGTCAATTATTTACGGATGTTCAAACTTGGCCGAAACTTATTTTCTGCACACCATTAGCAAAAATCACCAACTTTAGCCTTTGATATCTTTATGATCGAGACCTTTTGGACGAAAACTCCTGAACTGAAACTTCTAGATATCGATACAAACTTTCCAAAACCGTCGAGTTCGTTCTCTAACGATCGACGTACACCGTTTTACGACTGTTTTTCTGGAGCCATTTTTGTTAATTTCATGATTTTTCCGACGACATTGTTTTGCGACGAAAAGTAGTAATTTCACCAAAAATCATTATAAAACCATTATAGGATGACATTTTGACATAAAATCATGTAAAGTCATTTTTGATTGGTCGAGACGTCAAAAGAGTATTTTTCGACGACGAGTAATATTTTCAAAACCCGTAAATGGTATAAATTACATACGTAGTGCATGCATAACATTACATTGCAATTCATGACATATCATATCATTGATAATAGGTCCCGGTTGACGCATCACTTTAAACCTCAGTGTACTCACTTTTGTCGTCGCATCTATTCATCAAGTGAGTATTCACAAACTCCCCTTTTTAAATGCTTTAAAATGTTTTGGGACGAAATGCATGAACCATACTTGAATTAAATTGATTTTTTACTTTTGTGAACTCTCTTAACTAAAACTTGTGAACTCAAATCGAATCCTTGAACTTAATTACGAACATATGACTTATTTGAACTATAGAATCGTACGCGTTATGACCTTGTCCTAATTCTCGCCTTGTCGGTGAGTGTTCACAATAATTCTCGCCTTGTCGGTGAGTGTACACAATAATTCTCGTCTTGTCGGTGAGTGTTCACAATAATTCTCGCCTTGTCGGTGAGTGTTCACAATAATTCTCGCCTTGTCGGTGAGTGTTCACAATAATTCTCGTCTTGTCGGTGAGTGTTCACAATAATTCTCGCCTTGTCGGTGAGTGTTCACAATAATTCTCGCCTTGTCGGTGAGTGTTCACAATAATTCTCGCCTTGTCGGTGAGTGTTCATAATAATCCTCGCCTTGTCGGTGGAGTGTTCTCAATAATTCTCGCCTAGGTGGTCGAGTGATCAAGGAGTCTCTCTCGTTGGAGCAGTGCAAAGTCTCCCATGTTCGGAGCATCTTTAAATTATCATATACTTGGCACTATATTGGGAACTATTACGACCACTTACACTTGATCTCTTGACGCGCTATATTTTGTGCAATGGGTTGTGTACACACAGGTTGCAAGTTTTGTATGGGCGGAACTTGGAACTGAGTGGATATACAATGCCTTTGCTTTGGGAACTATTATAACCGCTTACACTTGACTACTTGACGCGCTATCTTTTGTGCAAAGGGTTGTGTACACACAGGTTGCAAGTTTTGTATGGGCGGAATTTGGAACTGAGTGGATACACAATGCCTTTGCTTTGTGGACTATTTTCTTTGACCAAAAGCTTTGTTTATTTCTTTCGAGTTTTCTTATTTTGCTAAGCGTGTTTACTCACCAACTATTTTCATAGTTGACCCGTTTTTCTCTCATGCATTTCAGGTGATCGTTGTAAGCTTTTCTATCAGGTTTTGCATAAAGAAGTTTTCACTTGTCGCTACATGTCAATATGTAATAAAACTCTATATTTTGGAACCTAAACTTTGTAATACATTTGCCGTTGACGGTTAAACTTGTATTGCAATGGTGTAATATTTCTTTTTAATATTAATGTTGGTATGTTCTATTATCTTGTGCTTATGTTCCCTTCCGTTACACCTCGTGTTTCCGCCTCCGGCGAGGGTGTGACAGATTGGTATCAGAGCCATAGGTTATAGAGAATGCCGATTTTTCAAAAATAAAAATCACAGCTATAACCGGAAAAATTTTTATTTTATTTTATTAAACATTGAACATCATCCGAGTCATCTAGTCCTATCGTTGCATCGTTAATCATAAATTATACATAGCCTGATCAACTATGTCTAATTTATGAAGAACCATGCAATGATAAGAGTGGTAGTTTTAAATCATGTTTAGTCGAGTCTTTTGAGTCTGGTCACCTGAAGTTGCATTGGTCGGGTGGGTATGCATAGCATGTTTTTACGTTCACGTCTACACTACCGTACCCTGTTCATATCTTCTCCTTTCTATCTTTCGACTTGTTAGACACAGCATGTCTCTGTTCCTGTCATGTTTCGATCACTATAACACATTACCACCGTTCTGCACCTCATCTGACTTCGTTCGAATGTCGTTTACTCAACCCGATGTTTTGGTCCTCTGTAGAATCATGGCTGCAAGAAACACACGTTCAGGAGGTAACAACAACGGCAACCCAAACAACAATGACGATCCAAACAACAACGCTGCTGGAATAGCGGATCTACTCACCCAAATTATAACACACCTCGATGCTAGACGAACCAACAACGGAGAAGGTACTTCAAACGCTGGTCAAGGATGCAGCTACAAAACTTTCATGACATGCAAGCCAATGGAATTTCATGGTACTGAGGGTGCCATTGGACTGCTAACCTGGTTCGAGAATGTTGAGTCGAAGCTTAGTATCACGAAATGTGCTGAAGGAAACAAGGTTGAGTTCTCTGCTGGTCTACTACAAGGACGAGCTTTGACCTGGTGGAACAACCAACTACAGATCAGAGGAAGAGGGGCTGCAAATGCATTATCTTGGGAAGCATTCAAGAAACTACTAACTGATGAGTACTGCAGAAAAGATGAATTGCAGAAACTGGAAGAAGAATTTTGGAACCACTTGATGGTAGGAGTAGAGATCGACAAGTACACGATCCGTTTCCATGAGTTAACTAGGATGGTTCCTCACATGGTTTCCACTGTGGAGAAGTTGATTGACCGATATATATGGGGATTGATACCGGAAATTAGGAGGGATGTCACTTCGTCGAAACCAACCACTCTGCAAGCCGCTGTGAGTATGGCGTATCGCTTGACAAATGATGTGATCAGGTCTGGAGAATTAACAAAAGCAAACGACAATGGACGCAAGCGACAGGAGGATCACCAGAGAAACCGAGACCAGAATCAGCAAAACAAGAGGCAGCGAACAATCCAGAACTATGGGGCAACCACCCAGGAGCGCAGAGGATATGCAGGTCCACATCCTTTGTGCACTCAATGTAATTATCATCACTCAGGAGACTGCCGAAAGTGCAACAAATGTGGACAGACGGGCCACTTCTCTCGAAATTGCTCAAACAGAACTGGAAATCAAGGACAGAGGAAAGCATGTTACGAGTGTGGAAGTCTAGATCACCTTCGCAGTACCTGTCCAAAGCTGAAAAGAACTCCCAATCAAGGAGGTAATCGTCCAAACCTGGCGTTGGCAATAGAAGGTCCACAAGATCAGAACATTGAAATTCCTCCCGCACGTGGTCGAGCATTCTATTTGGGTACTGAGGAAGCCCGCGACGCTTAACGGGTACATTCTTTCGAACAACTACCTTATTTCTGTACGACATGATTTTGAGTGCATAGCTTCCTTCCAATCTTTATCACGTTCACAACCTTGATTAATTTGAGACCTATTGATATCGACCTTAGTTGTTATATATTTTGTTGATTGGATTTGATTGTGTAAGCAAATCGAATATCGAGCGAATCTTTCAAAAGACTTCATTCAAGGATTTGGAATCCTACCTTTCTGACAACTTGTTTCCTAGCTTGATCTAGTGACAGTTCTTGTTTGATGAGTTGCGAAAATCAAGCTAAGAGACAAGTTTACTCAAGTCGGTTTAGTTTAATCTCATGACAGTTCTTGTTTGATGAGTTGTGGGATTAGATTATAATCGACAACCTAAAGGTCTTTTGAGAGCTACGTTCGATATTGGGTAAGTTTACCCTATCAAATCTAGTCACGGGCACGTACTTAATTGTATGGGGAACCTGTACACATGGGCATTGATATGATCATTTAGACTGTTCGTTCGAGCGTGAACTTTTAGAAC